>CM053744.1:73984184-74019311 GCA_028658305.1 Pachyuromys duprasi
CAGGGGTCTTTTATGAGACTGTTTCTCCAACCAAGGATCATGTATGAATATAACCTAGAACCCCTGCTTGAATGTAGCAAATGGTAGCTCAATATCCAAATGGGTACCCTAGTAAGGGGAACAGGGACTATTTCGGACATGAACTCAATGGCTGGCTCTTCGACCCCCCCCCCCAAGGGAAGAGCAGCCTTGCTAGGCCACAGAAGAGGACATTGCAGCCAGTCCTGAAGAGACCTGATAAGCTAGAATTAGATGGAAGGGGAGAAGGTCCTCCCCTATCAGTGGACTTGGAGAGGGGCAGGGAGGAGATGAGGGAGGGGTGGGAGGGATAGGGAGGGCATGAGGGAGGGGGCTATGGCTGGGATACAAAGTACATAACCTGTGATTAATATAAAATAAAAAATGTTTAAAAAATGCTTGCAAACATTCAAGAATACATCACAAATGTCTATCGTCATCAAATCAATTTCATGTTAGAGACACAGGGATGGTTCAACATCTATAAATAAACATAATGTTATTCCTAGAATGGTGTCTTAGTTGGGGTTTTATTGCTGTGAAGAGACACCATGACCAAGGCAACTTTTATAAAGAAAAACATTTAATTGGGGCTGGCTTACAGTTTCAGAGGTTTACTCCGTTATCATCATGGTGGGAAGCATGGCAGTGTAGAAGCAGACATGGTGCTGGAGAAGGAACTTAGAGTTCTACGCCTTGATCAGCAGGCAATAGGAAGTCAGCTGAGACACAGTTCTTCCAACAATGCCGCACCTCTTAATAGTGCCACTGCTTATGAGCCTGTGGGGATCATCTTTCAGCCACCTCAAAAGGTGAACTCTTTCAAGGTTCATTTCACCCCTGACTTCTGCACATGGCTACCAGCTAGAAGGGGAGAGAAATAAAATATTCTCATTGATCCCAGGGACAATTTTTGTATCCCTTGAAAGGTATAGTTTTCTATAGTCAAGATGGCACTAACTGGAAAGTCCTGTTGGTATTGTAGAGCAGTTATGAGAAAGCCTTAGAGCAGTGGTTCTCAACCTGTGGGTCGAGACCCCGTGTGTGTGTGTGTGTGTGTGTGTGTGTGTACAGACTTTTTTCCACAGGGGTCTCATATCACATAGCCTACATATCAGATATTTACAGTATAGTTCATAACAGTAGCAAACTTGCAGTTGTGAAGTAGCAACAAAAATAATTTTGTGGTTGGAGTCACCACAACATGAGGAACTGTATTAAAGGGTCACAGCATTAGAAAACTTGAGACCCACTGTCCTAGAAGATAGGCACCACCTCACTGCAGGGAATTCGGCGAGTGTAAAGACTGGGCAAGGGGCTGGGGAAACACTGGCTTTGGAAAACACGTTCCACAGTCAAATACGCATGAACTCACTTCCTACTTCACGTTAGATATTGGGACTGCTGACTTGCCTAGACAGCAGTTCCAACTTGTACTGCATCAGATATGGCAAAGAAACAAAGCATTTTTTGTTGTTGTTTTGTTTTTTAATTAGGTTATCTCTTCAATTTAATTAGGTTATCTCTTCAGTGTAGATAAAAGGCTGTGACTCTTCAAATGGATGTCTTGATGGGTTGTGTCACGGGTGAAGCAAGAAGCCAAGAGTGTCCCGTTGGGGCTGAGGAATCGTGATTCTCCAACATTCCACAGTCAAATGGTTCTGCTGTGTGACTTCCTGGAGACTCTCTCTAATCTTTGTCTCCTGACTTGTGGCATTATGCTGTGGGAATTGTGATTTCATGTTTGCAACCATGAAAGATGCACTTGTGGTGGTGTTTCTGTGGAAACTGAGAGGACCTGCTTGTACGTGTCTCCCTTTGAGTACATTTTATTCTCATTTTGTCCAGTGCCCAGGGATATCACCGGCCCTAGATTTCTTTTGTATGCTTAAAATTTCCCTATTACAGTCACATTTAAACCCTCATTTGTTTGACTGAGAGGATGAACCTAATAGTTTACATACATATGTGTGAACATATATACATGTGTATGTGTTTATCAGAGTATATTCAGTGCTGGGTGTAGTGAATCACAGCACCTGAGAGGCCAAGCCGGGAGAATGCCAAGTTCAAGGTCACGCTGGACTGAATAGCGTGACCATCTCTAAAGAGAAAAGAGGCAAGGCGCACAGAGCTTCCATCCCAGTTCCACACAGATGGAGCGGCTTTTCCTCCTGCTGTGCAGTCACTGAGGGCAGATCCCTGTGTGGCTCCACAGGTCTAAGTCATTCCTCAAAGGTCTTGGGGCCACACGCCCGGCTGGGATGGGTATAGAAACATCCTTATTTACTTTTGAATAGTTCTGGGGATCACACGCAGGTCTCTCATATGCTAGGCAAGAGTCTTAGTCCTGGTCACACCCTCAGCCGGAAGACTCTTCTGGGAGAGATGTGGGCATGTTCCCTAGCTTGAGGCAGCACCTGCTCACATGCTCATGCCTCAGGCTTTGTAATTACCTTTATTTTGGGCTCTGGAGGGTTCCCTTAAATATGCCTGTAGAGTACATTTGCTTTATTTTATACACTTACAATATTCACTATTTATACTTTGTAAACCCTTTACCACTCATAATTCATAAGTATTGTAATAAATCACTTCCCCTTTTTCTTAAGGGTCTTCCCCACTTATTTACTTAGTCACCCTACAGCCCAGGTTAATTTACTCTGTAGTTTGTGGTGCTCTTGACCCCTCCAGCTTCCCCTATCCTTCCTCCCACTCTTTCCACAAAGCTCCCGGAATTTGGCCTGTTGTTTGGCTATAGGTCTCTGCATCTGTTTCCATCTGCTGCTGGATGAAGCCTCTCAGAAGACAGTTATGTTAGGCACCTGTCTGCAAACAAGGCAGAGTGTCAAGGGCTGGCTCTCTTCCATGGGATGGGTCTCAAGTTGGGCTAGTCATTGGTTTGCCATTCTCTCAATCTCTCCTCCATCTTTATCCCTAGACTTCCTGTAGGCAAGAAATATTTGGGGTTGAAGGTTTTATGGGTGGGACCTCTGCTGGAAGTCCCACCTAGCTACAGGAGGTGGTGACTTCAGGCTCCTTAACCCCTGATGCTAAGTGTCTCAGCCAGGGTCACCCCCATATACTCCTGGGAACCTCCCCTGTCCCAGAGACGGCCCCCACCACTGATTTCTGTTCTCTCTCCCGGTCCTCTTCCCCTACCTCCCACGCCACTCTCCCCACAGGATTCCCATCCCCATTCCCCATCCCACCGACTCTTCCCTCCATCTACTTCAGACACCTATTTTATTTCCTCTTCTGAGTGAAATTCAGGCATCCGTCCAAATTTTCTGAGGAACCTCCAATTATTTAGGAATGAACGACCATCTTTTCTTGACTTTTAAAGAATGTGAATATAGTTTTCTCCACAAAGTTGTTAGCCTGATGCTTTTATGAATTTTCATTGGTGCCTGGCAATAACTCTTGGTGGATATAATTCTACAGCAGCTGTCAACTCACGAATGAAAACATGGCAACACACTTATCATGCAAAGTGCAGTGGAAATAGAACATTTGCTCAGAAAACAGTGTATCAGAGAGGTGCTTTTATAGTCTTAAATTTCAGCTCTTGTTCAATTAAATATTTTTTGTTTTGTTTAATTTTGAATCATTCATTACTAGAGCCAATGTTGATCTTAAGAAAGAATTCAGTTTTATGAAGAGTAAGAAGTCATAGAACACTGTTTTTGTTCACTAAAAAATTTTGGTGGGCACCTTCAAAGCAGAGAGATGCTGGAAACCTAGAAAGGCTTTGTGGGTCAAAAAGAGATTGTAGGCCCAGGATAATGTGTTTTCCTAGAGTATGAAGTTCATAGGCAAATTGATTTCTAGAAACAGGGAACAATGATTGGCAGGGCAGCCTGTCAACATGCTCCAAGGGTTCTGCGCATCTTCCCAGGTCCAGTGAAACAACAGCCTTAACTTTTTCCATCTGCCTTTCTGAATAGTGGATGATGTGAAGAGCTGCTGATTTTTTCCACCTTTTCTCTAGGTCTAGGGAAAAAAGTGAGACCAGAAAAAAATGTTTTTAAAAGTACATATTATTATAAGTTCTTTGAGAATTTGAAATATGCATAGAATCTATTTCGATCACATTCACACTACCCACTGTTTCCTGTAAAATCCTCTCAGATACACTTCCTACCTTGACACCTTCCCGAGCTTCCTGACTTTATTCCTCTATAATCGTCTGAGTCCAGTCAGTGCTGTCCATATGAGCACTGGTATAGGGCAATCCGTTAAAGCATGATGTCTTAGTTACTTTTCTATTGTTATAAAACACCATGGCCAAAAGCACCTTGCACACTGAGGGTGTGTTTGTGTGTTGTTTCAGCTTACAGTTGCAGTGCAGAATGAGGAAAAGTCAGGGTAGGAACCCAAGGCAGGGGCCTGGAGACAGGACCTGAAGTAGGAGCTGAAGAGCAGCACTGCTTACCGGCTTGCCCCTCAGGGCCTGTTCAGCCTACTTTCTTATAGCACCATGGACTACCAGCGCAGGGGAGGCACCGCCCACAGCGAGCTGGGCCCTCCCACATCAATTAGGAATGAAGAAAACGCCCTACAGATGTGTCTACGCAATCTGGTGGAGGCACTTTTTAAAAAATCAAGATTCCCTCTTTACAGATATGTCTAGGTTTGTGTCAACATGAGAAAAAGCAGCACATGTGAAATTAAAAAAAATCATTGACTTTCAGAGACTTAGTTTGTAAAGTGAGAGCACTTTCTTAAGGTCTCTTAAGAAAGTCCTGACAGGAGTCATATACTTTCTCGGAACTACTCACGAAAAGACAAGATGACATGAAGAGAAAATGTGAGCCAAGCCTCCGAGCAATAATTCAGGACATATTAAGGTTCAAAACTAGCATGATTATTCATGCATGACATTGTTCCAAACAATTATGATTTTCATTCTATTCACATTTTTTTGGATTTTTATTTTAAACAACCGGTTTGTTAGCTACAATTTCTTTTCTAACCCCCCAACCTTTGGCTGAATGTAGTTTAAAGCCAGAGAATAGTCAATGCAAGTTCAGTGTTTCTTCTGCCTTAATGTTACATTCCTTAAAAACAGAAAATTCTGTGTATTTAACGTAGGAACTGGAATTCCAGTTTGCTGAGAGACAATCATAGGATTATGTGTTTAAGGAATCTGTTAAATGCTTCCCATTTCTACTGAAAGGGTTGCTGTCCCGGGAGTGAAATACTGAGTGAAAGAGAACTCACATAATCTTATTATTTGCTTGGAGAAAGTTTTGACAGCATGCTCACTGGATTAAGGGCAATAAACAGAGCTTTACATTTTCATAAAATTAAGAGAAATAACATTTTCATTATTCAGAAATTCTTAACTGGAGTTCTTTTCCTATTTAGTCACCAAAAATATTTGAAGAAGCAGTTTTTAATTATTCTTTATGGCCAGTTTTTGCATCTTTAAATACAAATGAATCTCTGGCGCCCTCTCATGGTCAGAAATTTCAAGTATTCTTTTATGTGTGCTGGCACACTCCAAGAAGTTTCTCTGACCAGTTAAGAGGACTTGACTAGTGGCACCGAAAACAAACCAAACAAAACAAAATCCAGTATCTATACCGGGATCTATTTTATACCAGAAACACCACTGCGTGTCAGGCATCCCTTGAGACATTATTAGCAGAACTGACTTAAAGAATAATAGCCATAAAACCTAAACAAAACAAAACCTGCTGGGAGTCATGTTGTTTGCAATGCTTCTAGACCTTACTTTTGATCCAGTAAGAATGAATGTGGGTCTTTTAGAACTTTACATTCAAAAAGAGCAGGATACAGTGTCACCACTGGCTGTGAGGCTACAAATCTGGGCTTGACTCCAGTTCAAGGCATTTGGTAAGAAGGAAATTCTCAAGTTTTAGCTCCCTGTGTACATCAAGTACCCGACCCCTCCAAAGTGCTATTATGGTGGGAAACATTGCCCTCAAATCAGTAACATAAGACATTACCAATAAAAAAAGATTAGTATTGAAGACCCTATTTAAGCATTAAATATTTATCAAACTAGTGTAAAATTCTCTCAAAACAATCGGACTAACTTTCCCAATGTAAAATCCAATTTCCTTACCATTTCCTCAGTCTTTAATATTCACTTTATATCCTTGTTGTAGCCCCATCTATCTTCCCCTCCCAATCCCTCTCTCCCCTCCCGTTTCCCTCAGAAAAGGGGAGCCCCCTTTCCCATCCACCCCAGCTCATCAGGATTGAGCATGTCCTCTTCCCCTGTGGACTGGCAAGGCAGTCCCACCAGGGGGAAGTGATCAAAAAGCTGGCAAGTGAGTCTGTGTTGGATGCAGTGCCCACTTCCCTTACTAGAGGACCCACATGAAACCTAAGGTGCCCATCTGCTACTTCTTTGTTGGGGGGCATAGGTCTGTTTCCTGCATGGTCCTTGGTTGGTGCTTTAGTCTCGGCAACTCCCTCTGGGCCCTGGTTAGTTGGCTCTGCTGTTCTTCTTGTGGAGCTCCTGTTACCTCCAGGTCCTTTTCTCTTTCCTCAAGACTTTTCCACAAGACTCCCTATGTTTGGCTGTGCGTCTCAGCATGTTTTTGAGGCACTGTTGGGTAGAGCCTCTCAGAGGACAATATTTTTAAAATTAATTTATTTTTTTATTGATTACAGTTTACTCACTTTATATCCAAGCTATAGCTCACCCATTTCCTTCCATGCCCCTCCTCAAGTCCACTGACAGAGGAAGTCTTCCTCCCCTTCCCTCTGACCCTAGCATATCAGGTCTCATCAGAACTGGCTGCATTGCCTTCCTCTGTGGCCTGGTAAGGCTGCTCCCCACTTAAGGGGAGGTGTTTAAAGAACCAGCCACTGAGTTCATGTCAGAGACAGTCACAGTTCCCATTACTAGGGAACTCACTTGGAGACTGAGCTGCCATGGGCTACATCTGTGCAGGGATTCTAGGTTATCTCCACACATGGTCCTTATATGGAGTATCAGTCTCAGAAAAGACCCCCAGTGCCCAGATTTTTTGGTTCTGTTGCTCTCCTTGTGGAGCTCCTGTCCCCTCCAGGTCTTTCTATCTCCCTCTTTTTTCATAGGATTCCCTGTACTCTGCCCAAAGTTTGGCTATGAGCCTCAGCATCTGCTTTGATACCCTGCTGGGTAGAGTCTTTCAGAGGCCTTCTGAGGTAGGCTCCTGTCCTGTTCCCTGTTTTCTCCCTCTTCCGATGTTCATCCGTCCCGTTTGCCTTTCTGAGTAAGGATTGATTATCTTACCCAGGATCCTCAGAGGACAATATCCCTACACATCTTGTAGGCAGGGTCAATTTTGGTAGAAGTTTTTTTTTTGGGGGGGGGGAGGTTGGTGTTCCCCTCCCTCTGCTAGGAGACTAGTCTTGTTAGTGGGTGTCCTCTTCCATCTCTATGGCTTCTGCCACTAGGAGTCTCTGCTTGAGCCCCCCTCATATCCTCCTGGGAGCCCACCCTGACTCAGGTCTCCAGCTTGTCTTTGAGATACTCCCACTCTCAGCTTCTCTTTTCTCTACAGGCCTCTGTCCTCTCGCCCTTGCTCTCCCCAGGCCTGGTCTCCACCCTCTTAACTCTCTGAACCCATTTCCTGAGTCCTAATCCTCCGAGTCCCCTGATAATCACAACACATTCAGTTCTTGTTCATTAGTTTTATTTTTACAGCACTGCAAAAAGAAAACAACAGACAACATGGTGACTTCACACAATGGAAAGCCACCTTGACCGTGTTTGATTCCTTAGGGACCAGGGGTGGGCGGGCGTGAGCTTCTGGAGAGTGACCGTCTCACAGAAGGATCATTGGAAATGGTTTACAGTGTGGGGACAGGAAAGGAAAGAAACCAACATTTTAACCATTTTAAACAACTTCACAACAAAACATAACTTATATGGCAACTCTTATGCTAGTATAAAAATAGTGCCAGAAACTATGCATCTCTTCAGATATATTGAAAAGACATAAGAATACAAATATCAACAGTGTCGAGTGATGGTTCATTAGAGTTCTTAAACGGTCATAGAAATTTATATTTTCAGCTATTTACATCACTTTCAATGACATTCAAGACGTGTCTACACAGGCTTTTGATGAGAATGTGGAAGGGTGAGGTACGCTTTAATACTGCCTTCTTTGCTCTCTGCAAGGGGACAGAAAGGGTCCAAATTCTGCAGTCCATGAGACGTCTGATTTATGTCTCCCTGGCTAGAATATGAAAACATGATCTATGTCATGGAAGGCATGACTCCTTATGTAAGGTGTTCTTAAAGGTTTCAGGAAGTTAAATGATCCATGCTGACAGGAAGACAGAATGTCCACTGACATATGCTTCATGGTTTGTTGGTTACAGATGAAAAGGAGAGTGACGGAAAGCCCTCTTTACTTGCATGTTAAACTGGCGGAATGAGAAATGATGCTCTTAGTCATTTCCTCTGCGGCCCGAGAGCCCCTTGGAGTTACTGTGTTTCAGCAGCTGAGCACTCACCTAACACGAGGAGAGGATTTAATAAAGGGTGGGCTGATGCATGGGGGGATACTGAGCACATCAATTCTGCCACCTTATTTCAAACAGCTGCTTACAGGAGAGCAAGGGGACATATCAGCTTTTCTCATCTTAAATCAGGTTAAAGAGAATGGCTATACCACTTACCTGATAAGGTTTAGGAGTGTAATATAGTGAGAAATACAGGAAGTTTGAAATGTACTAGATGCCAAGCCTCACACATTCTGACAGTAAAGGCACTTTACTGGTAGGTGGGAGCTGTGACTCAAGTTCCCCCAAGAAGCCAATATTTCCAGTCCATTTTCATATACATCCTTACCTCCATGCTACAACTAAAAGAAACTCTTTTTCATAATTAAGCAACCAGTGAGGAAGCAGCATCCTAGGCTTATGCTCCAAGCCAGGTCTGTGTGGAGTGGATTAAATGTGTTTGTTTTCCGTCTAAGGAACTCAACATAATAAATGACCCTTGTGATGAGGTCACTCTACTTCAATACCCCGTTTTCCGACAGTGGTCTCAAAGGCCCATAAGGAAGGATCAAGAGTTGGCTGTCTCCTGGGACATTCCCCTGGAACACAGGCTTTGTCCAAACCTAACTGCATTAGGGACACAGCTTGGTTAGGTGCAAAGGTTAAGTGACTTATACACATTCACACAGCATCACGCCTGGCAAAAGCAACTCTTCTAAACATGCAATATCAGAAAACTTTATAGACAAGTTAGCAAAACACGGGGATTTTTCTGGCTGAAAATTAAGATGAAATGTTATTATCATACTATTTTAGTACAGCCAGCCAAGCAATTACTCACATGAACAGTCTAGGACAAGAACAACTTCTTGTCTACTATGGGCACTGCCAATACATGGCAGCATGAGAGAGAAATTATAATACTATAACATGATAAATATATGCTAACTTGAGTGGACACTACAAAAGGGAATATTCACATAAGAACAAAAACTATGATTTGTGTTCTTGTACCACAGACAGAAATCCATGTATGGAATGGTTTTCCTATGAAATAAAAATGATTTTAATAAAACAATATTCTCCTCTGAACTAAAATGCCCAGCAATAAAACAGAATTGCCATGACACTGCTTTTCCCATATTAATGCCTACACTAGTATGTAAAACGAACCACTACCTAAAGCAAAACAAAGAATTTGCAATCTACATATGGCCTCTTACCCGTTAATATTCAGACAAATCCTCCACAAATAATCTGTCATCTGTAAAAATACTCTCAGTGACTTAAGTCAGAGGAGTGTGAAGAAACTACGAATGTATATGACTGCATTTTAGCCTGACTGCTCAGTCACAGTGTGCGGGGCACAGCGCCAGGCTTACAGGATGTCCTCTGGGCAGTGTGACTCTACTCAGAAATTCTGTATTTGACCATAGGTGTATGCAAGGATACTGACATGACTATTACTAATGACAGTCTGTGTAGTTTACACACCAGTGCATTAGAGGCAACCTTACAGGTTTCATCTATATGACATGAAATACAAATAAAATAATATTCTGAAAAATACAAGTATTACAATAACAATACATTTAGCATTGGGTAACAATTCCCTGGACTAGCCGTTACCGATGCAAAGCAGTGCTGGCATAACCTGCTTTGCCTTTTCATATCTGAGTAAGATCAAAGCCACAATCAAATATACACACCCAGGATCTAAAACAAACATGTTGAATTTCAAGCAAAGAGGAAACCATTTTAACTCAAATTAATGTTAGAAACCCAGGCCAAATATTTTATCCTCCTTGGGAGGACATGGGAAAAGGGTGGAAATTAATAAATCAAATCCCTTTAATTCTCCCCAAAGTCAAACATTTCTGCACATTTGGAACAGATAATTCCTCCTCTAATCCAGCTGCTCACTGTGATTTATTATCTACTTCCAATACTGAATGTTATTTTACTCAGTCAGGAAGCTTTCTACACGCTGCTCCTCTGAGTTGGTTGTTTGACCGCCCTATTGGAAACAAACCTCACATAATTATTTATTTTTCTTGTGAATTTCAGTTGACAGGAAAATACAGGCCAACTTTGCACCCTCATATTTGTTGTCACGTCTGACTTCAGGCAAGCGCTTCTGTGACCACTTTTCTGTTGAAACTTAAATTGTTGAATTAAAGAGATGAAAATTAAAATAAAATAAAATAGTTGTTAAAGTTTTCAGTATTTAAAATGTAGATTTCCAGAAAGATCTCCCAGGGAAGTGTTCCTCTGGGATGAGGGCTACCCAGGGCCCTCCCATCTGTCATAAACTCTCTGTTGGGACAGTCAGTGTGTGTGTGTGGTGGTGGGGGGACATCTGGTCCCGGGCTTTGGATGGGGTGCCAAGACCATATGCTGAAAGGCTCCTGCATGGATGGGTTGCCATTTAAATTTGCCCCATCACATAGATGGGTGAGAACTTTCTGCAAGCTGTCCCCATCACAGAAAGAGCAGAACAGCTGGGCACCACATTTTGTTTCGTAACATCTTCACCTTGTTAAGACACTTCTGACAAGTTTATATTAATTTCTCCCAAAAATCCGCTCGGTCAGCATTCATCTCATGGTGGCTTGAAATGTCCCAGAACAGATTCAATTTGCCTCTAGCCCACTTTTGAGAAAGATTCCTAACATGTTTGAGAGACCGGTGACTTAGAAACACAAAGGCCGGTTATTTATAACCACCAAGCAAAACCAAGCTGAGTGTGGGAATGCCTCTTACACCATTCTGATCAACATGTTAAGAGTGAGTATGACTAATCATTTCACTTCAGTGGCATAAAACACAAAAAGGACAGAAACTAGGTGGCAGTCTCTAAAACATCTCACGCTGTGCTCTCGAAAGCTGTGCAAAAACAAAGCAGCGCAGTGGCCAAGCACACACAAACTTGCACAGTGTTTGCCAAAACCAGGCCATGGCAGTTTGCGTGTGAGGGAGGCTGTCAGTCCCGCTAGGCCTGGCTGCTCTCCCCATTCATCAGTGTCTTCTCCTGCTGCTCCGCCAGGGCCTGCCACTTCTGTCTGTTCTTCCTGCAGCCATCCAGCAAGGGCAAGCAGTCCTTTGATACATGGGTCAGGGCCTAAGAAAAAGAAAAGGGACAACTAGAAGGCAGCTTCTGCTTCGGGCTTGCCACCAAGGGCCACATTCATTACATAAGCACCCCATAGCTGGCATTCTCAAGAGTCTAGAAATGTACACGGAGCGATTCCCCTCGAGCTGGACAGCTAAGGAGGCATGGACAGGGACAAAGTGAGCATGGGCATTTCAAAGTAACACTGAGGGGGTTCGATGGGGACTTCGGGGAAATGACAGCCTGGCAGCAATGAGCATATATACTGCTCTTGTACGGAGTTTGGTTCCCAGGACTCACGTCAGGTGCTGCACAGCTGCCTAGCACTCCAGAGGTCCATTGCCTCTGGCCTCGAGGGACACCTGTGCTACTGTGCACACACCCACAGAAAAACATACACAGAATTAAGAATGAAAATGAATCTCAGAAATACATAAGCACTGAGGTGTGGGGGTTATTTGTGTGGATCTACGGTTGGTGCGAGCTGGCACGCCTCAAGGGGCCACGGGAAGCTGTGCTGTGCCTGTGCTTTCCCACAGAACGGTTTTATACAAGGCATTTTTCATTGCAGGATTTTCATTATTATTTACCAAGCATAGTGCCGTTTAGCGAAGGACATTTGCTGTAGCTTTCTTTGTGATACAGAAATGACAAATACCCAACAAGGCTTAGTAATATTTTTTTAAGTATCTTATGATCATTACAAATGTCTCAAGCTCACATCTGACATTCCAAAAATCAATTTTTGTTGAATGATGATATAAATATATCTTTTGGCGCACACACTGACATTAGTAGCTCTCTCTGACTAGACAAGACTATGAGAGATTTTATCTTCCAGTTTGCTTTCCAGGACTTTCTGTTTGATCTGCAGTGAGAACATACTACTTTCATGATAAAAGCAAAACTACCTTTTAAGATCATAGGGAATTCCCAACGGCATAAAGAGTGCTTGCACAAACTACACAACAGAGTGAAATCTAGAAAGGCTCTTCTGATTACAGTATTTTCTTTCTGATTGCAGGGATGGGAAAAATCAAGAGCCATGGGTATCATCAACTGAAAAAAGCTCTTTACTTAACCAGCAGAGAAAGTGTCTGTCATACAAAAGAGGTTTGAGGGTACCTAGAACACTGCTCCCAGCTTCTGAAGATGAATCTGGCCAAATGGACCCTGCAGACCATGGTCCCCTCCATCCTCATCAGCAGGATTATTTATTAAACCTGTCAATGCTTCTGGTGGTTTGGATAAGAGTAGCCTCTACAGCTTAGTATCCAAGTGGGTTCCCTAGTAAATAGAACAGGGACTGTCTCTGACATGAACTCAGTAGCTGTCTCTTTGACCACCACTCCCCTGATGAGGGAGCAGCCTTACCAGGCCAGAAAGGAAGGCAATGCGGCCAGTCCTGATGAGACCTGATAAACTAGGGTCAGATAGAAAGGGAGGAGGACCTCCCCTATCAGTGGACTTGGAGAAGGGAATGGGAGGAAATGAGGCAGGGAGGGTGAGATTGGGAGGGAATGAGGGAAGGGTTTACAGCTGGGATACAAAGTAAATTAACTGTAAAAAGAATAGCCCCTATAGGCTCATATATGTAAATGCTTAGTTACCAGGAAGTGGCACTATTTGAGAAGGACTAGGAGGTGTGGCCATGTTGAAGAAAATATCACTGGGAGTGGGCTTTGAGGTTTCAAAAGCCATGAATCAGAACCAGTTTCTTTCATTTTTTTCTCTCTCTCTTCTTTTCTCTCCCTCTCTCTTCCTCTCCTCCCTGCCCCCTGCCAGTGGATCAGGACGTAGCTCTCAACTACTTCTTAACTATTCAAATAAGATGCAAGTCTGCTTCTGGCAAGGACGGTCATGGACTAAACTTCTGAAACTGTAATCAATCCCCCAATTAAATGTGTTCCTTTATAAGATTTGTCTTGGTCGTGGTGTCTCTTTACATAACAGAACACTGACTAAGATAATACTTGAACCCTGGACTAAGAATGGAAACTGAGTTCTCAAATGGGCTCTGTACTAACTACATATTTGGGGCAATATATTCTCTCTCTGTGGAAGTTGAACTTTACACGTCCAGTTACTGAATCTGTAATGTCTGGATTAGAAATCTTTGTTTTTGTTTTGTTTTTGTCTGGTCTTAACCTTTTATAATAACTGCAGGCTAATTTCTCAAATAAATACAACTTAAATCCATCTGAACTTTTAGAAACAAAGACAGCATCTCCTTTCTGTCCTGGGATAATAAACATCTAAACCAGTACACTGAATATTAGAAGAATCATTTTGCTACAACAACAAAAGCTACAAAAAGCCAAGAAGTGAAGCTGGCAGAAGGGTGGAAATTGGAGCCCATACTCGTGTAACCTCCTCCTTTTAAAAAGTCCCCAGAAAAATTTCCTTAACAATATCTAAGCCACAATATGATGGTGAAAATAAAAAGTTGGGTGACTATTTTTTGTACTTAGCCTAAAATTAAACTTTAGAAAGATAATGCTAAGACAGAGTATGCAGGAAGCGCAGGAATGCCTCCCTCCCCCGAGGACAGCAACAGCACGTGCCTCTTAGCATCACCAAAATTAGTGTACTGGTGTCCAGCACACCCTAGGCACTCAGTAGATATTTATACATGGAGTGAGTCAATGCCTTTGGGAAACAGCAAATGTGAAATGTATCCCTTGTTCTCTACACACATCACATTTGTCAGCAAAAAGAAACAATACCAGTGGTAATTATGGCTTTTTTTTTTAAACTTGGAAGCAAAAATATGCATCTAGTGTTAATCTCTTCAATGTACTTCAGATACAATTCATAATATAATCTAACTTTAGCAATCTAGCATTTTCCCTGTAAATACCTCATACAGCTGCATGCAGATGGCATCTATGAATCCAACTTGCATACTTGGGATTTTATTTTTCTTCTCCCTGTTCATTAGATCCTGAAAATATACACAGACAGATTCACATTTATTCAAAGTACACTGGAAAGGTTGGCTGCAAAAAGATGAATCAGGGATAAGAAGATGAAAAAGATGAATCTGATAATTATCATCTAATAATATATACATATACATGTGTACACACACACACACACTCCAAACCCTACAAAGAAAAGTAAGAAACTAAAACAAATAAATGGCTTGAGAAGAACACTTTTCTCACATTTGAGATCAATATCTTTGTATTTAAAGGCAGCATGTATCAAACACTCCTGAAGTCACGGTTGCCTTATGGGAATTTATCTTCACAGAGGCAATACAGCTGTTCATCACTGTGCTGTTTGTAGCAATGAACATGGCAAATATTAGAGCAAAGGAAGTGAATTAAGTTGTGGCTGCATTTATTTCATGTAATTATGATCCATATACACCAAAGATCATATTAGAGTAAGGGTGGCTTATTACATTAAAGTGGAGAAAATAAACTACCAGAAAAATTTGGGCCTGATGTGTAAGCAATTTTCGTCTTCCTAGCTTGTTTTTGCTTTTGTAATCAGCATGTATAATTCTTCTAAAAAGAAAGATCGTGTTAAAAAGTAAAATGAGAAGCTGCATTCCCAAGGAAAGATTTCATGGAAGTGTTAAGAAGCAGTACACACTTTAGCCAAGTGTGGTCACATGCTCTTAACACCAGCTCCAGGAGGCTGAGGCAAAAGGATTGCATGATTGTGACTAGCCTGATGCACACAGTAACAACCATCCTAAAACAAGTATATAACTTAAAAATGTGGCTAATGGTTCTCACCAACAAAACCAGACACTTACAGCAGGCTCGATGTTGAGTTCTTTTCTCTCTCTGTCTCCTTGATCGAAGAATTCAGCCGCCACGAGTTCCGCTATCTGGAACAGACAGCAGATTGAGTGTCTGGGTGGAAGGCGAAGATAATGAAATCTAGCAAGCCTGTTCTTTCTAACACATCAGTAGCATCAGGATGAAACAGTGACCAGAACCAGACACAATGCTGCCTTAGCTGTGTCATCACAATCACTTGATCCTCTGTAGCTAAGCAAGAAGTAACGGCAAGACTGTGCCCATCTGAATGGATAGCCAGCGAGCTGCTTATTAAGCACCCATTTCTTTAATCTTTTTAAAAAGCACTTAATTCCTTGAGAATTTCACACAATGTATTTTGATCATATTCCCTCCTCTAAGATCTACCTTCTCCTCCCAGATCCGCCCCACCTCCTCAGCTTCCTGTCCTCTTCTTTCCAAGCTTTTCCTTGTTTGCTTTCAAATCCCCGGCCTCTTTTTCCATTAATGGTTGTAGTGTGTGTGTGTGTGTGTGTGTGTGTGTGTGTGTGTGTGTGTGTGTGTCTATGGAGATATATATTTCTAAATACATAAATACAAGCTTCTCAGTCAGTGCAGTGTGACTTGTGTGCATGTTTTCAGGGCTGACCATTCGGTACTGGAGAACCAGGGTGTGCTGTCCCCTGGCTGAGGAGGAGGAGGATTTCTCCTGCCCCCGCCACTCTTTAGTTGTCTGCAATTCTTTGTGAAGGTTGAGGTCCTGTGAGCTTTCCCCCAACCGTCTTATGTTTATTAGTGTCATCCTTGTTCAGTAACATTTGGGCAGTCATGTTGATGAGACTACATGGATGCAGCTTCCGACATTTCTAGGAGGCACAATGTCACAGCAAACTCCATGTTCTTAAGCACCTGTTTACAAAAGACGTGTGAATGCCGTATTGCAACTGGTTAACAGGCCTTTTCCGTTTCTTGTAATCTCTCCTCTGACCTTTCCTTGCAATTTCCGTTTTTAGTGAATATTCTGGTTTGTTTATCTTACAGTTTCTCAGAGTCTGAATTCCATACGCCACATTCTTGTAATGCCACTCGAAGCGTTCTCGAGGCTCAGCTACAGTGATATCTCATTTTCTTCTCAGCCTGGCTCCGTAGGCAGTAGTGGCTAATTATATGGAGTCTGTCCCTCTTTTTGTGATACTGGTAATGATTACTGATGTTTTCTGGAGTCCGTTTATTTAGCGGTTTTCACAAGGGTGACAGTGGAAGCCAACATTTTTTTAAGGTTTGTTTTATTAGTTTGAATACCGAGAAAGTTTCCCATATCAATTATTTGGTTATGCTTCAGTGTAGTTCATACTTGGGAAAACAAGTTTCTTTCCAGTGTCCCCATTAAAAACCCACTTGCTTCTCAAGCATCTACCAAAGATGACAACAGAAGGTTTCGGTTTTACTAATACTTTTTATTACTTGAATTCTTGGATTTAAACATATTTGTGCATTTCAGTCCTTCTGGGATCAACTTCTTCCATTTTGGCCACTTCAAGCTTTTTGGATTAGGTCTCTGTTCTCTAAACACAGCTCTACTGCTTTCTGGTAACTTCTTGCTTTCAGTGTAACAAATGAGCTCGCTCTGCTCATTTTCTTGCTCCATAGTTCAACTATTCATGTCTTGATGGAGCCAGGGATATGCCAAATTGAGCCAGTTAGAGGCCTCGGTCCAGCAGAAGCTCAGTACCAGTGGCTAGCGGTTGTGCATGAACTCTTTCAGGGTATGGAGCTAGAATGCAGCATAATTTCCCAGAATATTTCCAATTCAAATTCAGGACAATAGGATTTCTGTCTAATGCCTCCTGTCTTAGATCCTCACCTCTCCATTCACATTGAAAATCGGGGCTCTCTGCACTGATCAAGCTTCTTGTCTGCCTTTGTCCACACCACCTACAATACTAACTGAATATCAATGTCAAATTACCAATGATAATGATTATTTTACAAAGTTTTACATTTATTTATTATTTTACATGTATGAGTATTTTTCTTACATGTATATCTGTGCACCATGTCTTGTATCTGCAGAGGCCAAAAAAAGCATCAGATCTCGTAGGACTGGAGTTACGTATGATTGTGAAGCACCATGTGGGTGCTGGGAGTTGAGTCCAGGTCCTCTATAAGAGCAACAAGTGCCCTTAACCACTGAGCAAACTATCCAAATGAATAACAATTGTTATTAAAAGTTATTTCATGACTCATGTGCTCATTACCTGAGTTTCTTCATCACCTAATATTTACTCTTTCTGATTCTCTTTTTTTATACGTACTGCATCTACATGTACATGTGTTTACATCTATGCATATATGTTTACATCATCTATATCCATTATCTGTGTCTATACATTACAGGCCAGGATCTACATATGAAGGAGAACATGCAGTTCTGGTGTTTCTTTCTGAGACTGAGTGAACTTGCTCAACATTGTACATTCCAAGTCCACTCATTTTCATGAAGCTTATGTGATTCCATTTTCCTTTAGAGCTGATAGTATTCCAGTTTACTTTTGTACCACGCTTTCATGACCCATTCATCTGCTGGTAGACAACTAAGTTGATCCCTACCCTTTGCTGTAACGAATAAAGCAGCAATAAACATGAGTATGCAAATGTCTCTGTGATGGGGTGTAGGTTCTATGAATATATGCCCAGGTAGATGGTCATATGGCAGTTCCAATTTTAAGTTTTGAAGGAACCAGTATGGCTGTACTAACTTGTACCCCCACCACTGTTGAATAAGGTTCCCCATTCTCCATATCGTCTCCAACATTTGTTGCTAAATTTGTTGCTAAAAGACATTCTCACTGAGGTAAGACGGTACCTCGAAAAACAGTTTTAATTTGCATCTTCTTGATGGCTTGGAATATTGAACACTTTAAAAAATAGTCATTGGCCACCTGTGTTTCTCCTTTTGAAAAGTGTCTATTATTTCATTAGCCCATTTGTGGATTGGTGGTTTTCCTGGGTTGTCTGTCGGCTTTTCTGGTAGTTTTCTTTGCTCTGTGGAAAGCTTTTCATCTCAAACAGGCCCAGTTAGTTGCTGTTGATGCTTGCAGCCAGTCCCTGTGCTATAGAAGAACTTCTATTTGCAAGCTCTGTCAACCCAGTGTCTCAAAGAGTGCCCCTAAGTTTTCATCTCACAGTCTTAGTATTTCAGGTTTTACATGAAAGTCTTTGATCTATTTTTAAGTGACTTTTGACCAGTGTTGAAAGATGTGAATCTTACTTCATTCTCTTTAAGGTAGACAGATTTTGTTGGTACCAGCTGTTGAATAGGCTATCTTCTCTCCCCAAGGGCATGTTTTGTGAGGCTTGCATAACCCCATTTCTGAAAAAGAAACTCTGCCCTAAAGGTAAATGACCTGGGCAGGAATATCCAGTTTCGAAAAAGGAGAAGACCTACAAAAATGTGTTTCGACCACTCACCTCTGGTAATATTTAACCATTTCCCCTAGCAACGGCTAATCAGTGAATACCTGGAGTTTACCCAGGTGTTCTTTACAATAGGTTGAGTAAAACAATTAGGGTTTGGGCCGAAGGACACAATCAATCTAGTTTTATCATCTGATATTCGCTAAGTGTCAGTCAATCATAGAACTGCCAATTTGGAATTCCCCAAGCCTCTGCTGTAACCCCAATACAATAAAATCCCTGCTGATTTGGAGCTCGGTGCTCTCAATCCTGATCCACTGCATTGGTGAAGGCTGTGAGTCTGAACAAAACAGCTTTCATGCATTTGCAATGGAATTGGCTCTGTGGTGGTCTTTTGGGGTCTTTATTACTATAACTCTGTAGTTTAATTTGTGGTTAGGTGATGCGATGCTTCTTGAAGTAATACTTACTCCTTAGAATTGCTTTGGCTACTGTTTTGTTTTGTTTTGTTTTTTCTAGTTTTGTCAAATCTTTCATTGATTTTTCTTTCATTCATTTTTTTTTGGAGGGTTGGGGCTGGCGGATACATTCACAAAATATAATTGATAGGGAATGTATAAATCTAATGTAAAGCTCCCCACTTTCAGAATGGCTGCTCTAACTGTATAGAAGTTCACTGAGATGCACAGAGTGTGCTAGCCAGGTTTCTTTAGAGAAACAGAACACTCCTCTATGATTCAGCTATTCATCTCTTAAAGGCTCCAAGAAGTACCACCAGGTCTGCTGGATCATATGGTCCAAGTAGAAGAGCAGCCTGGACATGTTGAAGAGCCTTTCCCTGTTCCAGGCCCCACTCAAAGCTACCAGCTTCCCTTGTCACTTAGAATATGGACCAACATCACACACCTAAGTGAGGTATATGCTTTCTCCAGAATCCAAGTAGACCCACTAAACGTTGTAGTTTCTTTCTTGGTGGTGGGAGGGCCATGTGCAATAACTTATCCTTCACCTTGGAAGGAATATCTCTGCATGCCTCATACTACTAGCAGGACTCCTGGAAATTTCACCGAGATACAGAAGGCCCTTGAATTTTGGTTGGGTTTCTTTCCCGTCCTCTGAGGTGCATATGTGTTGTCCAAAGTGGTTGCTACCTAATGTTCGCTTGAAACAATCAGCATAATGTCATCAATGTAGTGGAACAGTGTGATATTTTTTATATTTTTTGGAAGACAGATGATCAAGGTCTTGACACCTTTACTTTTATTTATTTTATTTTTTTATTAATTGCATGAGCATTGGTGTTTTGCCTGCACGTCTGTCTGTTTGAGGGTGTCAGATCCTCCGGAGCTGGACTTACAGACAGTTGTGACCTGCCATGTGGGTGCTGGGAATTGAACCAGGGTCTTCCCCATCCCCTGACACCTTTTTCCTTTTCGTCTGATACCTCATAAACTACACTTCCTACCTCCCCTCCAGGAGCCTGCTTAGCCTTAGGTCTAGCTGTAGGTCTAGAGGCAACTATTGTTGGGCCCCGAGGGACAACAGTATTGTCTTTCAAGGCTTCTCCTTCAGGGAAAGTCACTGCTGGTTCAGAGACAAAGAAAAATTAATTCCCTCAGGCAAAGGCAGAAAGGGCAATATTATATTGCAGGAGATCAGGGTAGAAATGAATCCTCTGTTAGGGGTAGACAGACTGCTTCCTGCAGGAAAGCCTTCAGAATCTGAGAGTTCAAAGCCCTCAGCCTCTGTCGGGTCCTCCGACAGCTCCATCTCAAGTTACAATATCCAGTTCCTTACCAACCCGCACCCTCTGACAAGGATTTGAATTTTCATTGTTATTCAGCCATTCTTACAATGTCGGCTTCAGTGTGATTTTCTGCAGCTGGAGCTCCGTGGCTGCTGGAGGGAAGACCCTCCAGGGCACACTTAGAAACCTTCAGATTGTTTTTGTGCCTCTGGAGCACCAGAGTTCGCAGTTTGCTGTTTTCCTGGTCACTGTATACTTGAAGCCGGCCAACTTTATCAGAAAGCTCTTTTTTTTTTTTCCTTTTGTTAATCTATCCAGAGGTGCTAGAAGCAACCAGACTGCACTGCTATTTTCCTTATTTTTCCACAAATTGTCAAAGTTTTATGCACAGAGTACCCAAATTCCTTCTTCTTCTCAATAGCTCAATCAGAATAAGCAAATGTATTTTATCTCAGCACATTCCTCAAATAGCTCATAGCATGGATTTTTAGTGCTTCTGGCTTCTGGGAGGATACAGTAACTGAAGGTGCCAGCGAGCTGGAAAAAAAATTATCTTTATAATTCAACCAGTCCTGGTACCACAATCTGCACTAGTCAGGTTTCCTTGGAGAAACAGAACTGATGGAATTAATATATGTGTGTGTGTGCACGCGCGCACATGCGCACATGTACAGCTATGTCAGAATGTATAAATTTCTGTTTTAATTTAATATATACATTAAAATGTGTCTATATATTTATATGACATTTATTAGCGTGGCTTACAGGCTGTGGTATAAGAAGCCTAACAGTGGCTATTTCCCAAGAATCCAGTAGTTGTTCAGCTGGTCTTTGGTCTGTGTTGGGATCCTGAAGAAGCAGGTTGTAATGCCAGTGGAGAAATGCTTCAGCAGCAGGAGAGATGAATTTGCCAGCCAAAGTAAGGGCAGGCAGGCAATAAGCAAAATCTTCCTTTTTCTTGTCTGCTACGAGAAGGTATGGCCCAGATTTAGGGTATTGTTTGACGTAAAGATTTAAGGTAAATTTTCCAATTTCAAACAATCAGATAAAAAAAAAATCCTTCTAAGGTATGCCTAGCCACTTAGGTTTTACTTGACTCCAGATGCAGTCAAGTTAACGGCCAAGATTAGCCATCACATATAGATTTTGGGTCTGGCTGATCTCACTGAAGTCTGAAGAGAAAATTAAACACTCCCAAATGGATACAGGAATAAATAATTCAAGAACAGTCAACCAAAAGAGGCATAAAAAAAGCCACACCACTACAAAAAAAATAGAAGGAATTTAAAAGCAACTAATAACTTGGTATTGATATTCTTGGTTCAATAAAAAGGTTCAACACACAAAACAAATTGGTTTAGAGAAGAGGAATCCATCTTTATGTTGCTTCCAAGAAACACACCCCATTATCAAGGACAGATACTACCATAGGGTAAAGGAATGGGGAGTTTTAGTCCAAACAAATAGAACTAAGAAACAAGCAGGCATAGACTTCAAACCAAAACTAGCCAGAAGAGCTAGGGCAGGACATTTCAGATGTATCAAAGAAAAAATTCTACCCAGAGGAGATTATGATTCTAAACATTTGCATGCCAAACACATGGAAACCTAACTTTATAAAATAGCCATTATTAAATTGACTCCCCCCCACAGTGACAGTGGGTGATTTTAATACGCTCACCAATAGGCAGGTCATCTAGACAGACATTAAACAGAGAAACTTGAGAGATGAATGACATTATATATCAAATCAGACATTTACAGAACATTAATCCTAAACACCAAAAAGTATATACACTTTTTTCACAGCCCATGGAAATTTCTCCAAAATGACTACATATTAGAACACTAAGTGAGTCTTTACAAATATTAGAAAAGTTAAATGACACCTTTTTTTGTATGATCACAAAATAATAAAGCTAGATAGCAACAACAGAAATGACAAATAGTACGCAAACTCATGGAAACTAAAACCAAACAAAAGAAAATCCCACACTACTAAATGATGATTAGGTCAAAGAGAAATCAAAGGAAATTAAAAGCTTTCTACATAGAATGAAAATGAAAATACAGCATATTTAAATCTATGGGAAATCATGAATACAGTACCAAGTCTTAAAAAGAATTGGAGAAGTGTCACATCAATAACTTCATTATACACCTGAAAGCTTTAGAAGAAAATAAAGAAACCTAAAAAAATAGTAGATGGAAATGATCAAACAAAAGGGCTGAAATTAGTGAAATAAAAAATTTAAAAATAGAATACAATGAATCAATGAAATAAAGAATTAATTCTAAAAAACAAAACAAAACAAAAATAAGCAAACATAAACCTCAGAACATGATAAACCTTTAGCCAAATTAACGTATAACCGGAAAGGATCCAAAGCATGAAATTAGGGGATAGAGAGCTGAAGAGATGGCTGAGTGGCTAAGAGCATCTGCTCTTCTTGCAGGGCACTCATTTGGTTCCCAGCACCCACACAATGCCTCATAGCCACCTATAACACCAGATCTAGGAGGTCTGTGTACAAAACACTCAGGCAGACAAAATAGAAAAATAGAAAAAAGAAAGATTACAATAGACACTGAGGAAATTCAGAGAACCATTAGCCTATACTTTAAAAATCTGTGTTCTGCCAAGCTAGAAACCTAAAAGAAGTGGATGAACCTCTAGACATATATGAACCAACAATGTTTAATTAAGATGAGAGAATAATTTAAATAGGCCCATGCATCCAATGAGACAGAATCAATAATTTAAAAAAAACTCCCAACTAAAAAAAAAAAAAGCCCAGAACCACACAGATTCAGAAAAGAATTCTACCGTATATTTAAAGAAAAACTAACAGCAGTAACTTCAAATTATTCTGTACAATAGAAACAGGATTATTAAAAAAATTATAAAGCCAGTATTACCTTGATATCAATAACATACAAAGATTCAACCACAGCAACAAATTTTAGGCCAGTGTATATGATGAACATAGATGTAAAAATTCTCAGTAAAATACTTGCAAACCCAATTCAAAAACACATAAAAAAGATTATCTACCATGAACAAGCTAGCTTCGTCCAAATGATGCAGGGATGGTTCATCATATATAAATTAATAAACGTAATCCATCACGTAAGTAGACTTAAGGATAGAAATCACACAACAACTTAGTTGCAGACAAGGTCTTCAACAAAGTGTGATATACCTTCATGATAAATGTTTGGAAGAAACTATAGATATGAGGGACATACAACAGAATAAAACAAATTTACAACAAACCCACAGAAAACATCATTCTAAGTGGAGAGAAACTCATTTCCACTAAAAGCATTTCCACTAAAATTAGGAATAAAACAAGGATGTCCACTCTCTGCACTCCTCTCAAATATAGTGCTTGAAGTCTTAATTAGAGCAATGACGCGGAAGAAGGAGGTAAAGGGATATAAGGAGGAAAGGAAGAAGTTAAAGTATCTTTATTTGCAGGTGATGCAGTTCCATACAGAGAAAACCCCAAAGACTCCAACAGAAAACTTCCACAGCTGATAAATACATTCAACAAAGTAGCCATATACAAAATTAACACACAAAATCAGTAGTTTTTCTTCATACAAACAGCAAACATAGCAAGAGAGAAAAGCAATCCCATTCTTAAAAACTTTTTAAAAATGTTTTAATAAATCTAAGGAAGTGACATACTTATATAATAAAAGTTTTAAGGTATTGAATAAAGAAATGGAAGAAGGTACCAGATGATGGAAAGATCTCCTATGCCCATGGATTGGTAGGATTAATATTGGGAAAATGGCCACCTACCGAAAGTCGTCAACAGATTCAATACAATCCCCATCAAAATTCCAACACTATTCTTCACAGAAATTGAAAATATAATCTTAAACTTTATATGGAAATACATAGTTAAAATCAAAACAAGAACTGCTGGAGGTATCTTATTTTGACTTTTTTTAGTTCTGCTTTGATCACCAATGAGCAACATACCCGTTGTTGAATAGGCCAGGGCTTAGTAATTGCAGAGAGATCACAGGCAGTCATCAGCATTGCTCTGTTAAGGGAGAGAGAAACCCCCAGATATTTATCTTCCGTAAGTTGTTACTGATACACAGTTAAATTAAAATTGCTTCAAAACAGAAGAACCAAAGAACCAGAGAGCAAACACCCTCTCCCCACCCCCTCCCAGAACCTGGCTGTTGGGACTGTGATAAACCTCACGGTTTCGGTTGCCCTGTGAGTTACTGGAGTTTGTCCTTGGGGGTAAAAGCTTGCCTGCTATCATTGCCTTTTCCACATTGCTAGCCAGATGAAATCACACTAATCAATCATATATCCTGATGAGAATGTTTATATTGGGCCACCTTAATTCTTCGCCACCTGCTCTCTAACTGAAAACATTTGCATGGCAAAGCCATATATGCTGGAGAGTCTTTTTCTCCAGCAGAGAGAAGGAAAGAGGAGATGATGCTGTCAGCCCTTCTCTGAGCAGTGGGAACCACCCAGTCCCCAGGCTATAAAAATGTGCCTTGGAATAGGAAAACACAGTTGTGAAAATTACCTTTGGGGGGATGTGGAGGGTCTTACATATTCTGAGAGGGCCTCCCATTTTCTATGTAGCCAAGAATGACCTTTAGTCTCTGATCCACTACCAAAGTTCTGGTATTACAGGAGGGGTCATCTCACCTGTTTTATGCTCTGCTAAGGACTGAACCCAAGCCTTGTGGACATTATAAAAGTATTCTACCAGCTGAGCTACGTCCCTAAACCCGATGTCTGACTTCGGCATAGTCTTTCCCTGAATCATATTCAAATGTGTGTCTAAAAGTCCCTTAACACTGTTTGAAGAAACAGGCACAAAGGCTATTCTTGCAAAACAAACAATTGAGGTAAAATATCATTTGTCCCTCTAGCGATGCTCACCCTGTAACCACATGAGGCTAACGCTGCCATATTCTCTGCTATACAGCTCTCCCACAGGAATGAGTGCACGGGACGTATTTTTAATCATAGTTGGAACCCACTGTCACAAAGGATTTCAACCACTCTTGCCAGGATAACCAGGCCTGCCAAAGGTGACTAACCATAGGAGCTTGATTATACACTTCTCTGTGAGAGAGAAAACTGGCTCAGACTTGGAGCTTTGTGGTATTTCTCTCTTTGTTATTATACAGTGCATGCTGGCCACAGGAGCAGGCTTGCATGTGTCTAGGGTGCTATTTTGAAAGATAAGGTGGTGTTAAGGAAAACATGACTATACAGAACAGGCAGCGAGGCATCTGCGTGCTGTTTCCTTTTGATTTGCATATTTGTTTTGCAGGCTAAGCCATCTCAGTTCATTTGAAGAGATGTTGATGTCACCATTGAATCAACGCTATCTGTAATTCTGCAGTTCCTTTAGTTATTGGCTTTTGTTTTGTTTTGTTTTATTGTTCAAGGCAAGTCCTCAATGTTTACATCCTCTGGTGGCACTGAACTTGTGGTAATCATTTCCCTTCTTCCTTCCAAGTGCAGGGACTATGGTGGCTTCCTGGTTCTCTTTTACTCACACAACACATTGTAATGGCAAAGCAAGAAGAAGCTACGAGAAGGAAGGAACCTGTGTGCTGCTGCTGAAAAACATCGTCTTGAAGGGTCTACGGGAAGCGCTGCTGTGCTGTGGCCCAAGGCAAGCGGGCACTTCGCAGCCACCATCTTGTTCTTACAATTGATAGCATGTTAATTTCTGCTTTTCCATTCCAAAGGATGGGAGAAATGAAGCAAAACAGTAATATTTTAGTCACTAATTCTTTACTTCTCTAGCGTTTCCATCAGTCAGCCTTCAACAAAGCAACTATCTACTTCCTTCACCTTGCCAATGACCGCATACAGCCCTTTGTACTATACTGTGGAGCAGTCAACAATCCCAAAAGTCATTATATGTAACAAATAATCCCAACTAACCACAGATCAAAAAAAAAAAAATTCACTTGGTAGCAAAGCTAGCACGACCAGTAAAGCCAACTTACAGAAATAACTCCTTTTGAAGAGGATCTTCAAAACTGAATTGATTTTTTCTTATAAGTTCAAAAAATTCTCCTCGTCTCCTTCAAAAATAAGAAAAACAGGGGTGATTACGGTGAGTCCCCAGGCTCTTCTCCTTTGGACTACAAGACTCATCGAATACATACTTGGGGAAAATCTGTATTTTCCCCACCTCAGACCCCAACATCAGAGCTTTATCAGCACTCGGTACCCTACCCCCCCTTCCCTTGGTTTTCTTGCAATGGAAAAAATTTAAAAGGCACATAGATTTTAACTCTAGATCACAAATAATGGCAATACCAACACAGGAATATTTTTTATTAAAAATAGTGTGAGTTAAAATGTGATAGCAAGAGTGATTTAAGATCTCCTAAGTGCAAGGGTGGAACAGGGTCTAAGGTCTCTAATTCACCCTTATCTTACTGCAGAATAAAAGAAGGGTAGTGAAGATCTGAAATGCTCCGGAAGGAAAGAGCAGGTTTTAAAAAGTATTTCTTGTTGTTCCATGGACATAAGAATAGTTGGTGTGTTGTTCCATGGACATAAGAGTCATTGGTGTCTAGGAAACACCTTCTATGTGCCCAATATCAACAAGTCTCTTGAGAAACAAGACCAAACAAAAGAAAGGCTTACAAGATAAAATGGACTGTGTATGATTAACTATCAGAAACGGAGGTAAGTTCCATATAGGGAAGAACCCCACATGGCATAAAAATGGGAAGCCTATATGGACCATGATATTTCGAAGCCCTTGGTGATTTGACGCTTAGTATTCTGAAATTACTTCTCAACAATCTGAAGTTTGTTGCATTTTCTTCTGTCCTGAGTCACCTTAAACTGACCCAAATTTCAATGCAGCAGACATGCACACTTGTAGACCCGGAGCAGTGGGGATATGTACCACATAACTTTGTGAGTGTCTGCTGAGGTCCTTTAACTTCTCATAGGAGAGACTAACAGAATGGCTGTGACTCCCGTGTCCAGGGAAGGAGATCGCACTGAGAGGAACCCAGGGAGTGTGAGTCCACACGTCCGTCAGAGGCCACCATCTGCAGATTGGGAACTACGGCTGTCCAGATGCTGGCAAGCACGTCCTTGCTTTTAGAGCACAGTAACCATGCAAGGCACAATCGGAAACAGCACTGTCTTATGTTAAAGCAACTCCACAGTTCTACATGAACATTCTTCCGCAAAAGTCAAAAAAAAAGAAACAAGAATTACTTTCAGTGTTCTTTGCCTGCCCCCCCTTAGGCTTGGTGGAAATATAAAACAATCAGGAATGGGCAGAGATTGGCGGGTGAGGGAGAGGAGAAAAAATGAGTAGTCCTTAAAATGGTAAGACTGGATGACCCACTGTGACACCTCAAGGCAATTTCAGAGACACAGCAGTAGAAGAGCATCACGCATAGCCTGCTGTGGGTAGGAATACGTGTGCAAAGGAGTAGGCGCTTTTGACTGCCTGTCTTTAAAAACTGCCAGGTGGTAACAGCCGTGTCAGGATGCTGGCTTTTATAAAGATTTCCCGGTGTGGACATGAAAATGTTTTCAAGACTTGACTTTGGAGGGTGTCACTTCTTAAAACTTACTTAATGTACAGTGCTAGGTCCGTGGCTAAAATTGCTTGCTTGATTATTTTCAATGTGGTCTTATATTCTTCAATGGAGAGGCCACTGAGAATCTGGTTGCCCTTTATGTAAAAAGAAAAGCATCGTTAGTAGTCTAGCCACAGGAGCTGCTGCCAAGAACAAACTCTGAAGATATAGTTAGACGACTTGGACACATGCCTTGGATTCTGAGCCTGCTGTTTTAAAGTACATGCTATAAAGCAGTATTTTTCCTGTTCATTCGCACCATGTACCACCCTGTCAGGTGAAATGAAAACAGCCATGTGACATATCCCTGCCTCTGTACATGTGTACTTCCAATTCATAACCTCCTTGAGACAGAGTTGAAATCTATGAACTAAATGAGTATGTCCTTCTCCTTTGGGCAGATTAATTGCCATACTATAACAGCAAGTGAAACTTTGAAAACATAAAATAATATTAATGAATATGAAGGATGAAACTGGGAAAAGTTTAGATAATTGATTAGTAAAAAGCCACTCCTCCGTGGCTTCTGTAGCAAACTGGAAACCCTTCTGTTTCACATTTATAGACCTTAACCAGTGCTGAGAACCATATCGACAATATAGGTGGTCAGCAGGCCTGAGCTAAGGAAGGGTGCTTTTTAGTCAATGACCTAAGAAAGCGTGAGCTCAAAGGTCTGTAGAGAACGCTTAAAGGGAGCGATCTGTGAGCTGAGAGCAGATGGAACAGCTCCCCAGGGAAGAACACACCAACTGCTTATTCAATACCAAATGGTCATCCTGAAAACGTACTTACAAGTGACATTATACAGACTAAACAGGTTTTATGGACATATCTAGGAACACACACACACCAGTAGTTAACCAAAAAAAAAAAAAAAAAAAAAGGCCATGATTTTGGAAAAGAGCAAGGAGGGGTAGATAGGAGGGTTGGGAGCAATGAAAAGAAAAGGGAAATGATGTAATCATATTACAAGTCCCCCCAAAGAATAATAAAAAATTATGCTAATTTTTTCCATGAACGAGAACTATTAATGCAGGAATTTTTGTAGGTCATGTTTTCCATATTAGTAAAATATTCTTCTAAAAAAGTGTGGAGGACAGTGGGGGCAATCAGTGTACATTACTGAAGGTTTTTGTTACATAACAACTTGTGGATTTTTGTTATTTGTTTTGTTTTGGTTTTTTGTCTGTAATTTAAAGCAGAGGAGCTCTTTGATCTTGAACTAAACAAAGCACACAGCTCAGGCACTCCAGATATACTCAAAACATGTAAACCAAATCATACGGCTTTTAAAGTCGCGGAGACAAGAAATCACCGGAGCTTTGGAAAGGAGATCTGGAGGCAAAAAAAAATCAAGTCAAGGAATGGATTGTTTGCTCAGCTCAGGCCAAAGACAGTGATTAGGGGTTAATGAGATTCTGAACCTATCACGGATTAAATGAATGACCAGAAACTATAAATACAACCATAATCATTATTTTAAAAGATTTCATCATTTTAGATTTGGGCCAAATGGAACTATTCAGGAAACTTCTGAAGCCTTTACTTATTTTTAAAATAAAACAATTTCCAGGGAAAATTGGAATGTCTTTTTTTTTTTTGATACTTCAGCCACAGTTTTCCTCTGAAGAGCACAGTCTGTATTTTTTTTTATTTAATTGTGCTTAAAAATAGACTATATAGGTAGCTCTTAGAACTTAAGCCAGCAAAATGTACAACCAGATTTCTTGTGTGTTATGCTAACTAATAACACACTATGTGATAATTTATATATTTCCCAGCAAATGAAGAACGAGAGGAAAATATTTAGTACACCTTCCTGAAGGTTAATGATTTATTTCCCTTGGCACTGAACTTGAAATAAGACACCGGCAGGACATTTTTGAGTGGGGTGCAGGTGCACACTCCTGCAAACCCTGCACTTGGGAGGTTAGGGGGATGGAGACCAGCTTTCAGCTAGTCAGTGAGACAGATGTCAGGTTGAGCTAGAGGAGCCCGTGTTTAGAAAAGAAAAAATCAACTCCCTCCCCTACCAAAAAAGTAAATAAAAAAGCTTTAGCTGCAGAGCATTTTCCCAAGGAAAGTGCAGATGTTTCTACTCTAACGTGCATATGTCTCTCCAGCCCTGATTCTGGAAAACTGCGCACTAAAAATAACATAGTGTATGGGAAATGCAGTGTGTGGGCAGATCTCTCGAAACCTGTGCCACGGAAACCGGAGCACAAAACAAACCAAGAGAGGTTCTCTCTGGGGGTGAAATGGCCCAGAAGACCCCCTTCCCCCCGTGTACTGACAGCACCCAAGAGCAACACAAGGAAATGCTGGGCTGTGGGATGAGAGACAGTGTGCACAGGAAGTGACCGGAAAAGGGGCGACAGTGCCCTCATACAACTGGAGCTGAGGGCACAGGGCCTGCTCCTCGCTCTGCGCAGGGCCTGCTCCTCGCTCTCCACAGGGCCTGCTCCTCGCTCTGCGCAGGGCCTTCTCCTCACTCTCCACAGGGCCTGCTCCTCGCTCTGCAGACACTTTCACGCTACATGTTACAGCAGACACTCTGTTAAACTTCATATAAACTTTCTGAGGAGGCAGCCAAAGAAGGTTGCATAACTTTTTTTTTTACAGTGTTGAGGGTCCAACCTAGGTCCTTACACATGCAAAACACACTCTACCCCTGAACTGCACCCTGAGTTCCATACTTCTTAGCTTTTGAGTCACACTAATTAATGTATTAGGGAAGAAGCAAGAATCACCTTTGCCTCAAGTAGGAGAGAGAATCTGTGTATGTCTCCTATATTTGGTGGGGGAGGTGGGCCTTGTGATACATTCTGTCCAAGAAATCTAAAAGGCAAGACCACATTGGTTGGCCACTCTGTAGCTGTTGTGGGGTAGCCCCACAATGAGGGCGCTCCACAGGGATGATAAAATTACAATCACCCACCAGGTACAAAGAGTGGAACACTCAATGTCAGTCTGCTAAGAATGGTCAGACCCCCTTTCTTGCCTCTTCTGCTGGAGAGGTAGGAAACTACACAGAGGCTTGGAAATAAGGAAGGAGTCAGAAGAAATGTGCAGTAAGGAACAAGAGGCACTGGCGGGGGCAGTGGAGGAAGAAATTGGGCTCATAATGTAAACTGTTATCCTGGAGTGGCGGTTTTGGTTTTTGGGGCATGAGAATGATATATCACATGGTTGGATCTAATAATAGTGACCAGAATGTGACTCCCTAGTTCTCTTCTAGCATTCAGGGAAAAAACTAGACCCAACCCCAGCAAACATGAAGATATTGTGATAAAATTGCCTGTGATTATGTACAAGGCATTGGGACTGCTCAATATAATAGTAAAAACTTTCTTCCTTTTTCTTTCTTATAAAGTTAACACAGGTAGACAACATGTAATTTGAACAATTACTAAATAAATTATCAAGTTTTTATTACTAAAAACTATTAACAGTTTCACTAGACAAACAATGCAGTTGTGATGTGTCTTATGTTAATGTTAAGCTCCTTAAACGAGTGTTCACTTAGCAAACTGTGTCTCACATGTTTTCTTTACCGATACTCACTTATCCAAGCTGTCGAACAGCTTTCTCATTCCTTAACAAAACAGCTGTGAGCAGCTAGAAACTGCAATGAAACAGAGTGCTGGGGGAAGTTCCCGTTTAGCAGGTACAGGGCCTTAGGTTCAATCCCCACACAGCCAAAAGGGAAAAAAGAAGAAGAAACAGATACGGTATGTACCACTTTGTTTAAAAAGTTAAGCAGGAGCCATAAAATACCAGTTTCGTTTCCAGTTTGGAGCAATCAAAGGTCAATAATCAAATTTTCCTTGTGGGCAACACTGGATAGCCTTTTACTGTCCAGAGAAGCGAAGCTATGGAGACGTCAGATGTTTGCCCTATTCCTTCCTTACCCAAAAAGGAATAGAGAATGTTCAAGAATTTATGATGCCGGGAATAAGTCCAAAACCTAAAAATAAAACTGCATTTATAAAGCTCTCTTTTAAGATTCACAAGAGTAAATGACACACTTACGGGGCTGTTTAGAATCATCAAGCACTGATCAAAATGATGGTGCTCCATGATGGAGTGGCAATACAGCTGGGCCAGCGGGTGTTCACTTCTGGGAGTGGTTATGTCGGAGAGAGAAAGACAAAAAGTTCCTAAACATGTTACTTCACCAATTCATTATTATTATTAACTGAAATTATCTCAAAGCTAACCAAACTAATAATTTTCCCCCCTGCTGAGGAGAGTGGGGGTAATCTCTCAGAAATAAATACTGACGTAAACTGTCTTCAAATAGTGCTGCTGCTCATTCAGAGAGCAGTTTCGCTGGATTGAAATTTGAAAACAACGCATGTGAGGAATAAGGCTAGAAGACTGGCAGCCCCAGCCACTCTCCACAGTACATGTAACTGTGTTCGTTTTCAGTTTCTGCATTGCAATTGACTTAACAGCTAGAGCGAGTGTGTGTGGCCATTTCCTGTGTGCCTACACGTGAGGAGAGAAGCCGCTGGGATGGGATCAACCAGGTGTGAACAGTGGAGAGCAAGAGAAAGGGGGCAGTAAGGATACAGCCTTGGGAAGGAGAGCTGGGAAGACGGAGTGAAGATGGGAGGAGAGCGGGAAGGAGGCTGCTGAGTCACAGGGGTTGTCTGAGTGCAGGGTGGCCAGCAACCTTTCTAAGCTGAACTCAGGAGAAGCAGCGAAGACTTCCTGCTGGGTAAGTTGGGGTGCAGTGGGGGCGTCGTACTGTTTACTGGATGCGTGGGACCGCAGTCACAAAACTACTTCCAAAGCACGACAGGAAGAGTCTTCCGTTTCATTTCTCATGACCCCTTCACATGCGGAAAAACCACACTTAACACTGTTGCCTCTTCAAAAGACAAAGAGATTCTCCAACTCCTTCCTCTTCAAATGTATAGGAATGGGGCTTGTGAACTGCAAAGCCCCACAATAGCGCTTTAAAAACATGAATGGTTTGCTGTATCATTTTCCATTTTATTTTTATTTTTTTTCATGAAAATAAAGCTACTCAGAGCTCACAGGATGGAGTGGGGGGAAAAAAATGTTTACAGCGAGAAAATAGATAGCCGCTTGCGGAAAAACAGGAGCTGCAGTTAAAGACTGGAGAGTGTGTGTGTGTGGCATTGCCTATTTCTTTTGTTTTAACTGTCGCCTGTGGTGCCCATTAAATGCTGTTAGTGGCAAAACCTTTTCCAGTCCTCGTCAACTTACCATCTTCGCCCCGCCCCTACTCAGCTACCGGTACTGTGGCTCAGGAGCGTTGCTCAGCCTGAGAGGAGGAGGAGGCAATGAGCTGGGCCGCGTGAACGGCAGTGTTGAAAGGGTTGGCTGTGCTGTGTGGACTCCGTGGGGTCAGTTAGGGCACTGTGGGACACCGACAGTGGCTTAAGAGTGGCAGGCGGAAGGAAGTGGGGAGGAGGCGGGTCACGTGGGAGCTGGAAGGGGCGTGGCCTGTAATGAGAACAGGCTAAGATAGAGAGGGTCAGTGACCTCTCTTTTGAATCTTTGCATGGACTCCCCCGTTCTCCATAGACAAGATGGGAACCTGTCCTGGATCCCATCAGCCAACCAAGCAACCAACTCACATAAATATAAAGCACACGACTTGAGGCAAAAGTCAGAAGCGATAGAGTTAGCTTAGAATCTGATCTATTCGGCTAGGTGTCAGCTGCTTATTAATCTTTCACCACATCAGACTGTATGCTATCAAAAACCTTTTGATTGTGCTGACATTTATTTTCTCTAGTGATAACAGTGTCCATTTATCAAGAGCCTGTACCATGGCGGGCGCTGTCCTACCTGGTTTATCATGATTGTGTCTCACTGTATAACACCGCATCAGAATCCACACTCTTCTCTTACTTCAGTGTTTTCTTCTCACTTTAATGGGTTCGACCCACGCAAGATTGAGTACCAGTTTCTCAACTGTGTGAATATCGGAATAATATATCTCTCCACCCTTCATTCCAGGCCTTTCTTCCCACTCCTTGGGGTCATATTCACTAATAAGCTACGCTTAACCAACTCTTATCTCAAACTAGGATTTCGAGGAACTTAGGCCCAGACCACAATAAAATGAGAATCTCTGCATGTGTTTTTTAGATGCCGAATGCTCAGATAGAGTATCTCACTTGCTCAAGAATGATATAAATGACGGACCTGGCTGGAGTTCAAGTCTTTCCCCTCACTGCCTTGCACTCTCGTGGTTCCACAGGGCCCTATGCAGTGTCTATTCACTGACCTAGTTAGGAGCTAATCGCCCAGGAAATGTGATTAGGTAGCTATAACACAAACCAGATAGATCATCAAATGTTCTTCACATTTTAAGGAGAGACAGAAAGAACTGCTTCACATTAGAGAGGACTTTTGGCGTCTGAGACAGACAAATGCCAAAATGTGTTTGTCTTTACTTACATTCTAAAAATACAGAGTCATGAATTAAGCAATGGGTGAAAATGCCTCAGATTTCCTGTTTACAAAAAAAAAATCATGGAAACAAATGCATTCATTTTGCATCTATTTGAGGCCACATCAGAAGGACCTATTTAAACCACTGCCGCTGTGGAATTTTATTCCCACGCTAATGTCAGTGAGCATCAATGAACTGGCATACTTTCTCAGCATTTTCCTCTGTCTTTTGCAATTATTGGTCCAGCTTGAGCAGTGGTATTAGGAAAAATACTAGAAACACAAAGCCTTAAAAACTGATTCAAAATAAATGTCCTGTGAGAAAAAACAGGGCCAGTGTTCTTAAGTCTGCCTGTCACATATATAGGGACAGCCTTACCACAGGCTCAAGAGGACAGCTACATCCAGGAGGTGAGAAGAGAGATGAAGTACCTGAGGATGTGTTAAGAAGGGAGGGAACAGGTGCTCACAGACCACAGAAGCCGTTGCCAGGGACGCAGTGACCATCCACTCTGCTAAGCCGGCCTACTTTCTGGCTCCAATTCAGA
>CM053744.1:74019811-74060289 GCA_028658305.1 Pachyuromys duprasi
GGAGAACAGACAGAAAGGAAAGAAGCGGAAATACAGTCAATGTGTGCTGTCCTAATAAAGCGGTGGGTTTCTGAGAGCTGTAACAGGCAATGGCTGCCCCCAGCATAAATTAACACCAAGGGTTTGTTGTTTGGTGTGAAATGTCTTGGTAGGGGCATGCTCTCTAGCAAGGAATTTTAATCTTATCCACCTAAAATTTTGTTTGGCAACAAAACCTGAAATAAAGAGAAGACTAGATGTTAGGGCGTGAAATCCAACCAGAATAATTCCAATGGCCAGGTTGATGCAGCCCAGAATAAATGTAAACAATTATTTTCTAAATCTCAGTCAGCACATGGAGTGTCAATATTCCATAAAATTCCCCCACCTTGTGGAAGTTTTATGTAAAGGAAAACTTCCCTTTAAAATTTCCCCACCCTGTACAACTTTTATGCGAATATTTTAATCTCATCCAACTGGTAAAACTTCTGTTTATGCAAAAGGATCTCAGCATTCCTGGACCCATGTGACCCCTTCCTTCATTTTATTTACACTGATTCTTATAAGCCTAGCCAATCTCAAAGACGAGAAGTCAGAACCTGGATAGTGGAGAAAACGCAGTCACTATTTGCATGAGAATAAAAATGAAATGAACTTCCTGCCCCGTGTGCTGGCTAGCCCAGCCTGCACCACAGTGTTCCATTTTTTTTTTTTTTTCCCCAAAAAGAACTTGCCCTGCCTGGCTACTTTACTTTGTTCATGAGTTTCTTTGTGTGAAAGTAGCATTATCTATTTCTTTAAAAAAAAAAAAATTCAGATAGGGGTTATATAAAAAGAAAAGGAAAGTAGGTGATCTAGACGAGAACTATTTTCCTGTGGGTAAGAATCCAAGGGAATGATTTGCTAGAGAAACTCAGTATCAGCATTACACAATCCTCAGATGCTACCTATAAGCCAAGCAAAAAGTAAATCAACACTCAGAGTTTTACAGGAAGAATCGCATTCCTGTGTTGCAGCCAAGCCCTTGGAACAGTCATTGCCAGTTACAGACATGGACACTGTGGGACACCTGGATCTGATCACGGTATTAAGAAGTAAAACTGTGACCCACATTTAGGACTCCAGCTCCAGATGTGAACTTACCGCATTCAAGGAGCAGATGTTTAAAGTGAGTCCTGTCTTGTACATCGGAGAAATCTAATGGTGATTTAGCATAGTCAAAGTTGGCCTAAAGGTGGGCTAGTTGACATGCTCTCTATATCTACGGTTTAGGCAGACTACTAACAGGCAAGTAATACACAGATGCTTATGTAATTCACATGGACTCCATGGGGTAGTAACATCATTTACTCTAAGAGGCGAGGAAACTGAGACTGTGGAGATGAACTGCCAAAATGAATGTGTGCTGATCCCAGAGTAAACTACGATGGAAGTCCATGCTGGCTTGGTTTTTCTTCATCTGTGAATGGGATTCATTTATGAGAGCTTGTTGGAATAATTAAGCAATGTGATATCCCTTAATTAACGCTCAGACAAGAGTGACACGTTGTTAGCCTATTTGTATTATTGCTTGGTTTTCATCCAAAAAAATGGCTACATTTAAGAAATAATTAGATTAGGGTCTCTGGGAACATAACTTTAGTTATATTCACCCTGAGTTTTCTTTCCATACTGTAGGCCCTTATAGAACAGGGTCAGCTCACCCCTGGAACACAGAACATGTGCATGGCTTTTCATTGTGTGGATTAATGGAAGGCTAGGTAGTCTTAGAAAAGCCTTGAAGACATATAACCTTTTGGATAGGAGATCTGCATTTGGAGACGGGTTCAAAAGGGTCTCATTTCTGCTCAACTGAGATGACCTCCTTTGAGTAGTCTGGACTCACAGCAAACACCTAATGCCCTGGTCTACACTGTTATCGCGTTGTAACCTGGTGATGACATCAAGTTACTTCCCTGCTTGGAACTCCTCAGTGAGTCACCACTGTTGTGAGGAGAGGCAGTTAGTTCCCTTTGACAGCTCTGCTGCTCACCTTTCCAGTTGCCTCCGTGGCCTCCCTCCCCTCCACCTGTGTTCTACCCGGCATCTCAGTGCCTTTGCACTGTTGCTGTCGCTTTAAGTGAAACTCTCCTGTATTCTTCAAGCTGGTGCTTGACACATGGTGGGAATTTAAAAAAATGTATTTTTAATGACTGATGGTTTATCTTAGGCTATGGTATATTAATCATTAAAGCTGAAAACCCCGTATTGCATGCATCCAATTTTCTATCTTACACACACACACACACACACACTACTGCCTTCCTACCTCATGTTTCATCTGGAAGTTCTGCACAAGGTTGAGGTCAGTGAACATCCGAATCGTACACAGTGCTGTTTCCAAATCAGACAGCTCAAAGTCACTGAAGCTGAAGTCAGTAATTTTAAGGGTTTGGGCAGATGGTACCACAGCAGCCTTAAAGAAGAGAAGAAAAATGAAACAAAGCTATAAATTAAGATAGCACTTATACATAGTGCTTTCTTACTTTTCTAGAGGGAAACAGGAGATCTTGCTTATTTTATTTTTCCTTTCAGTATTGCTACAGTTTGGGTCTGGGATGTTTTCACAAGTGTCCTGATGTTAAAGGCTTGTTCTCCATCCTAGTGTTATTGGGATGTCTTAGTTAGGGCGTCTGTTGCCTTGGTAAAACACCATGACCAAAAGCAACTTAGGGTAGAAAAGGTATATGTTATCTTACAACTTGTAGTCCATCATCCAAGGAAGTCAGATGGCAAGATCTGATGCAGAGGCCATGGAGGAGTGCTGCTTACTGGTTTGATCTCTATGGCTTGCTTAACCTTCTTTCTTATAGCACCCAGAACCAATAGCTTGCCCACATGCCTATCTGGTGGGGGCATTTTTTTTTTCCAGTTGAGGTTCCATCTAGCTTGTGTCAAGTTTATATAACACTAGCCAGCACATGGGAGGTGGAAGAATAGTTTAGTGGCAGAGCCCAGGGCGTGAAAGTTAGGCTACTGGAGGTATGCCCTAGAGAGATTCTGGAGCCGCCTTTTCTTCTTTCGTTTCCTGAATGTCAGGAACAAGCAGCTTCCTCTGTCAGGCTTCTCCCATAATTTACTATGTCAATCCCAGACCCCAAAGCAGTGAAGGCAACGTGATCACATACTGCAAACTCTGAAGCCATAAGCTCACATCAGCTTCCCCCTGCTCACGTGGTTATCTCAGGTATTTTGGCAAGCAATGGAAAGTGCGGTACACTAGAATCTTCATCACAGGATCCCCTTACACTTTTTTTCATTACTTTATTTATTCATTCGCTTTACAGCCTGATTGAAGCCCCTCTTTTCCCAGTCCCATCCTCGAACTCCCTCCCCTTCTTCTCAGAGAAGAGGAGGACCCCATGGGTACCAGCCCAGCCTAGCACATCAAGTCACAGCAGAGCTAAGCACATCCTCTCCCAGTGAGGCCTGATGAGGCAGTCCAGCTGGGAAAAGGGATCCAATGGCAGGCAACGGAGTCAGAGACAGCCCCTACTCCCTTTGTTAGGGAACCCACATGAGGACCAAGCTGTACATCTGCTACATATATGTGGAGGGTCCTCCTACACTTTTTAAATGGAGTCACATGGAATTTACATGACTCTAGACAGGTGAAAGAGAGGAGAGGCTTGCTGCCATGAGATTGTACTTCAAACAGGAAGCAGCAAAGGGCCCCGGTAGTCTGGCTCTTTTATACCTCTCTGGTCTTACTCGTTTGACAGAAGGAACTATCTGGAACTATTCCATCACTGGAAGTCAAGCGATAAGCAAGGTAAGGATAACAGTCCAAGCAATTTACATTTCATTCATACAAAACCTTATATACACTCCGGATCCATTTCTCTAGCATACTAACTTAAGCAAAAAGGGGTCAGGTAAGGGATGGAGATGGGTTTCCATGACACCATGCTGCTTAGTTCAGATCTGACTTCATTGCTACTCTGTAGAGTATACCTTGTAGACTAAAGGTGATTCTCTCTGCTAATCTTGAGCGTGACAATCACCTACAGTGCTTAAATTTTTTTTTTTAAATTTAGTCCATTACAGGTGGCTTTGGGAAGCTGGTTTTGTTTGTGTTTTGGAAGGGGTGGCTGTTTGTTGTTGTTTGTTTGTTTATTTATTTTTAATTGAAATCATTGGCTTTGATTTTATAGTCATTTAATTGTAGCAAGATTCTTGACTGGCTACAGATACCTTGCTCCTTTACATCAATCTCTCCTTTATATCCTCCACTCCTGTGAGTTCCTACCACTTAATTGATAAATTCCTCTAGGACAGAGTTACATTCTAAGTAGGATTAAGTGCCCCTGCTGCTAGCCTGTCTCTGGGAACACCTGTAAATGTCACCAATAACTGGAACTTATTTTCATGTTTCCTATGCTTTTTTATGTATTAACATAAATACTTATTAAGAGTAAACCAAGAGGGTCTCCTAGTAAGGAGAACAGGGATTGTCTCTGACATGAACTCAATGCTGGCTCTTTGACATCTCCCCTCCCCACCTCCCCGGGGGAGGAGGAGCCTTGCCAGCCTACACAGGAGGACACTGCAGGCAGTCCTGATGAGACCTCATAAGCTAGGGTCAGAAGGAAGGGGAAGAGGACCTCCCCTATCAGTGGACTTGGAAAGGGACATGGGAGGAGATGAGGGAGAGAGGGTGGGATTGGGAGGGAATGAGAGAGGGGGCTACAGCTGAGATATAGAGCGAATAAAATGTAATTAAAGTAAAAAATAAAAAATTAATTAAAAAAGAGTAAATGGGAGGGAATTAAAATCTTACTCTCTTTGCTAACCTGACTTAATGATTTTCATTTTACTTAAAGATGGGCCACCTGTGAAGCTCAGGCTAGCCTGGAACTCACGATCTTCCTGCCTTGGCCTTGCCAGTATTGGCCACAGAGGCATGCACCAAGGTTCTGCCTGTGCTGCATTCTAACCTTGTCAAAAAATCACCTAATTTGTTATGCAGTTTACATAGTAGGAAAATTAACAACAGCAACAACAACATGGTCTTGAAGTTCTTCTAAAGTATAAATGAAAGAATAATTGGTGAAGGCCCAGGGACCCAGGCAGCCTCACTGCTCTGAGGCTCCTCCTGTATTCTTGCCGAAGTTTGTTTGTACTTGAACTTGTATGACCCTTACTCCTCTACCCATAGACCATATACTCCAAGGACATGCAAATAAGTGTTACTAAGTGCATTGGCCTGAATAGGCCAGGAGTAACTTGATTAAAAAAAAAATACAAACCTTATTTATTAGAAAAGAAATATTAAGAGTGGAAACAGCTGCCAACCCCCTTAGGTTTCTCAGATGGCACTGCCCTATCTTCCCTTCAACTTTCCTAAACTAAAGCCATCAAAATACTAAAATCTCCCAGTGCTACTGAGAGCTCTGTGACATCTATGCCTCTGAAGCGATGTCTCCTGCTCAGGGTGGCTGTCATCTTTCACCTCACATACACCAGACTTGTTCCATTCTGCATGACTCTTTCCCCAAAGACAAAAATTCACAAGAAAAGTGCACTCTATGAAGCCGGTCCCGTGGGCTGAAATAGGGAAGACAGTGGAAAATGTTTGGAAAAAGGTCTCATTGTTTACAGTGGCTTCCAGCCTCAAAGATGGAGCAACTCCAGTCGGGGAGGAAACAGATAACAGCTGCTCTCCTTAAGTACATTCACTAGACATGAGAACAGATGTTTTATTCTCAGAGCATCATTTTTCTTGCAGCATGACGTTTTCCTTCTTTTCTTCCTCAAAGTATGTTCTACAAGCTGTGCAGGGAGGTGGCCCGCACAGCCCAGCCCTCTCCATTGTGTATGGATTCTCTGCCTCTCACACTGAGAGAAAAGCAGCACCCTTTCCTCCTTCAGTCACGACCACACCACAGCACAAGCAAACTCCATGAACTGAACCAGCAGGGACACGCAAACATTTTCCATGACAGCCTTGTTGTCAGTGATATGAACTTCAGAACTTGGATTGGTCACTAATGAGGCATGAGAAAGTCAGAAATCCCTTAAAACCATTCTTCTTTACCATTACATAAAATACCAACTTTCTATTTGTTTTCCTTATTATTTCAGAAGATAAAATATTCTATATTTGACTAATAACAGAGACTGAAATGTATGGTGTTTGAGGGTACGGCAGTCAGGTACAATTCTAGATTCCCAGAGCTTTTGGTCATAGCTGTCTGCAGTAGAACTTAGAAAGTGAGATGCTATCCAGGTATCGAGTAGGAAACAGGTAGGCTAACTGCAGATCTTCAGCTCTGTTTTCCTATGATCCCAATCCTCTGTAGAAGATCATGTCTGTAGTCTCCCTTCCCTCCCCGTCTCCCCACTCCCATCTTCCAACTTTTCTTCCCTCCACCCATCTTCTTATCCCAGGCCCCAACCCCAGCAGGCTTTTCCTGGGAACCCACCAGCCAAGCTTGCTAGAGAAGCAAGCAGGCCAGCAGAGGAGGTAGGCAAGCTTCAGATCTCCACAGTCCCCACCCTTCTCTGAATCTAATCCCTTAGTCTCATCCCCAGCTCTGTGGGAAAGCTGGTCTCTACTCGCTCTCTGAACCCATTCCCAGGGGGTCTAAGGAGATCCTGGAGGAACACCATGCTTTCCTTCTTCCTATAGACCCCTTCAGCCTCTCCTTCTTAGTCCATCCCCAATCCAAAGTGTGAGCTCCCAAACACACATTTTGCCATGAACCTCCAGTGGCCACACTTACCCAGATCCCAGAAGAATTCCTTACCAGGTAACACACAGCCACCACAGTTTCCTAAGAAGCAGCAACAGAAACCAAGGAACAGAACACCCATCCAACAAAGACAAGACCAAATATCAGATCATCCCAAACCCAGACACCAGAACAAAGCAGAAAAGCACAATCAATACCAGCCAGGACAATGTTTCCACTAGAGGCCAGCAACTTTACCACACTAGACTCTTTGAATTACAGCTGAAACACAAGACAAAGATCTTAAAACAGCCCTTATGAATATGATACAGGCCCTTAAGGAGGAAATTAATAAACCCCTAAAAGAAATCTATGAAAACACAGTGAAACTGAATAAATAAAAACAGTTCAAGACCTGAAATTAGAAATAGAATCAATTAAAAAAAACACACACAAAAACACAAATTGAGGAAAATCTGGAAATGAAAACCTTAGGAATTCAAACAGGAGCAAGGAGCCTCAGAGATAAGACGGACCAACAGAATACAAGAACTGGAAGAGAGAATCACAGGCATTGAAGATACGATAAAAGAAATGGATATTTTGGGCAAAGAAACTGTGGACATGTGAAGAATCCATGTACAAAACATTCAGGAAATATGGGACTCTGAGAAAAAGACCAAATCTAATAACAATAGGAATAGAAAAACCCAGGTCAAAGGACCAGAAAATATTTTCAACAAAATCATAGAAGAAAATTTCCCTAACCTAAAGAAGTATCGAGGTACAAGAAGCATATAGAACACAACTACATTGGACAAAGAAAGAAACTCCCACATAATAATTAAAACATTAAACATACAGAACAAAGAAAGAATATGAAAAGCTGCAAGGGAAAGAGACCGATTAACATACATAACACCTGACTTCTCACTGGAGACTCTGAAAGCCAGAAGGACCTGGACAGATGTCCTGCTGACTCGAAGAGACCACAGATGGCAGCCCAGAATAACATCCCCGGTGAAATTCTCAGTCACAAAAGAGGGAGAAAAATGAGACATTCTATGATAACCAAAGATAAGCAATATCTATCTACAAATTTAAAAGAAATTAATCATGCTCAGATCAGCAAACAGAATGAAAGGGGAAAAAATGGTCCATTCTTCTGCTACATCCAAGAAACACACCTTAATATCGAGGATTAATATCACTTCGGGGTAAAACGACAGTCCAAGTGGGCCTAAGAAACAAGCTAAAGTTTGGTTATTTTAAAATCTGACAAATAGACTTCAAATCAAAACTAATCAGAAGAGATAGGGAAGAACACTACATAGGAAAGAACTTAGACATCTAAGAAAAAAATCTCTCAAGAAGACATGGCAATTTTTAACATTTCTGCATCAAACACAAGGTCACCCAAACTGGCAAAAGAAGCACTACTACAGCTTACATCATGTATTGACCCTCAAGTGTAGGTGTGTGGGAGGGGGACGAAGGAGGGAAGAGAGAGAGAGAGAGGAGAGAGAGAGACAGGTAAAATTAAGAGCCTTCTGAGTGGTAGTATGCAAACCCAGTATGGCAGAAGTTTCAAACACACACACATGAAGACAATGTAAATGAAATCACCAAGTAACAAAGAGACAAAGCTGCAAACGGGCATCCCTTGTCACCAAATGAAGCTTCCAGTACTGGGACTGGAATTCAATTGAATTGTTGGTCAAAGAGGTCCCATGGGAATCCCCCAAAACACAGTTTATTGCCAAGAATAAATTTGCTCTCCACAAACTGACAGCAAGGCTCTTCTCGCCTAGAGACGACGCCTGCAAAACTCACACTGAACACGGAGAATTCTACTAGAGCTCTACCTCTCCATGCTGGCATCTGTGATACAGGAAGGTACTCTGCAGGCTACCGAAGGAGAAATGTAAACACAGAGCTGCTGCACTAGAAAAGCCAGACGTGGACCCTGGCCATCTATGTGCTGCGATGAACCTTCCAAGCGATTCTGACGCACGTAAAAATGGGGAGAACCACTGCATTAGGAGGGGCCATTCACAGTAAGTGACATTTACACGGACACCGGGGCTGTCGTCAATGAAATGCCTTTTTGTGGTGCTAGTGGTAAGCACCATGCCACACCAAATGGGCAGAAACCACAAGGTAAACTGGTGGCTTCCTACAGAAGATGCTCTGGACTTCAATATTTTGGTTCATATCATGATTGGAAAACAAGAGCATTTATGAATTTCCTAAAAGAGCCTGATAGACAAAAACCGGATGCATCTTCAGCAGGCTGCTGAATTACAGTCCTTGCTTGCTGAGATCATACCTGCCAGCAATCCATGTCTAAGCTAGAGCACAGAGGGAGTGGGGCACCAGGAAATGGGATTGAGACACAGGCATAGCTGCACAGAAAGAGTACCTTTATAATTTCACAATGCCTGATGGCTCTCATAGTCAAAGTTATTATCTTTTGTGATGATATATATATCACACATACATAAATATATATACTTGGAGACAGGATTATAGCTAAAAATCATCCACTAGTAAAATCAAAGTGAGAATGTTATAGACTTCTACAAAAGAGGAGGCTTCCATCGATGGGCCAAGGATTGCTTAGGACTCTGACCCCATTTAAGGAAGCCAATCCCTCACCAATGCCATGGGTCACTGCAGTTCAGCAGCATTGGGTAGCATCAAGATCACAGGGCCAACTCTTGGTTACACCATCTGACGAATTTGTCAGTCTTTAAGGGATTTCTCCCAAAGCAAGGAACAATGAGTATCTTGCTGTAAGAAATATGGTCTGTACACTGATGTAGGCCACAGAGATTTGGGTCAGGCCCTGGATCTGTCCTTCATGGCTACCTGCAACAGTCCAACATGCCTGATCAAGACTAGGTTAACACAACATTTCTTTCTTTGAGAGGTTAAGGTGAAGATGAGGTGAAATTTTACCTAAGTAGCTACCATCTCCCTTTCAAATTTGTCTCAAATGAAGACTCTCAAGGCTCTTATTTTAAGATGTCAAAAAATTCTGTTAGCTTCTAGGTTTATCACCCATGATCATTTATTAATAGATGTATATTTATTAATAGATGTAATATATGTATATATTCATTTTCTTATAAAACTAGAAGACTGAAAAAGTAATCCGTCAGCCAGCCAATCAAGTATACATTCATTTTCCAATTGTTCGTTTAAACAAAGCTTCCTGTATTCTGGTATCTTTCTCTAAGATGTTTATTTATTTTTATTTTATGTGTATAAATGCTTGCTTATGTGTATAAATGTGTGTGCTTGGTACCTGAAGAGGTCAGAAGAGGGCACTGGATCCCTGAAACTGAAGTTACAGATGGTTGATACCATGAAGATACTGGGAACCAAACCCAGGTCCTTTGCAAGAGCAGCTAATCTTCTCAACTGCCAAGCCTCACATTCTGATGTCATAATTAACTTTTAAAAATCATGATCAGGTGAGCAGGGCCTTTTTTTTAAATTGCTTTCTCAGCAACTTGTGACTAAGGATCATCAAAAAGGTACATGGCCATATGCTTAGTTGAAAGGCCCCCTACTTCGGTTATACCTGATGTTAATGCAAGAGAAGGACTGAAAAATGAGATTTAAAAATATCAAATTAAGCCAAAAGTTTAAAAAAAGGTGTTTGAATTTCCTATCAATTATAGTTTGTTATGACTGTAGAATTTCTCTGGATCTAGGAACACACGTTTGGTACATATATTATTTAATCTTTTAAGAGTAAAATTTCAAAATAAAAAAACATTTGACCACTTCTGATTTTATTGTACAGTTGGGACCGAGATAAACAAGCAAACACATAGCAAAGATTTGTGCAATTTGGGGGACTGCTGAGTGACAAAGGCACCTGGGTAGTTGGAGCTGGAAAATAATTTTTATTTGGTTGACATAAAGCTAGAATTGAAATCAGTTGCTGAATTTCAACCAATTTAAATAAATTACTAGACCTACTAAAGACATAACCCTACATTTCGCAGTGCAGCTGCCAGACATCTATTTTCCAAATGGAACAACAGATGGTTCCAAACAATATGCAGTGTAGCAATTTTCAGCTATTCGCAGCGTTTTTCTCTTGCTAAAATTATAAGTGTAATTGAGAAAACCAAGTTCAGACTTTTGTGAAAGACTCCACTATTTCTGAAGTGTAAAACAGAGTTTAACACTCGAGTGATGTTTTTAGCATTGTCTTTAGAAACTGCTGTATTGGCTCACTGGATTTACTTAGATGGCAGGGTGTAGCTTTGCCTTTAGTTTAGCATTAAGTAATAACTTGCAGGGCCTGAAAGTACAAAGCCATTTCCTACTCACAGTGTACAACTGAACTGAAAACCAGTTCTTGTTGGTGGACCTGGCAAATGTGTCGATTAACTTGAGTGAGGTTGCTCATGCCTATACTGCTAGGACTTGGGAAGCTGAGGCAAGTAGAATGTCAGGAGTTCAAGTAAGTTCCAGGCCAGTCTGGGCTACAGTGTGAGAGGCTGCCTCCTGTCTCAAATAAAAATTAAAAAAAAAAAAAATTTTTTTAAAGTCAATTAAGCCCAAGGCAAATGATACTTTAAACCAAATACCTCAGTAAACTTTGTGTGCCCTTTCAGATAAAATGACCTAATGACTCTTTTGCTGTCCTTGCTAGATGACTCATGGTCCCTACTCACAAATTAACTTAGAACATCTCCACGGCCTCTTTCTAATGGCCTTTTAACTCCTCGGTTCAGTTCTCTGCAACAAAGCATGAGCTTCTATCTCGCTTCCTCTACTGCGTGGCCATGTGAACTTGACGTTCTTTGGCTTTCTAGGCACCGGGGTGGTCTTCCCAGCACAGCTGCCGTTTCCATGAGAGCATGCCGATAAAGCATAGGAACATTATCTTCTGGCAAACTATGATGCAGACAACAACGGAAGAGAATTCCTATGATCCGTTCAAACTTTCCATTCTGTCCACGCACAATTCTCGCCTCAGAGAGACCCACCTATGTCACAGCAACAAATTCTAAAATGAAAACATTACAAGCGTTATGAGGTGTGCCTCAGATTTACATGTACCAAAGCATTCTCAACATCTGGCATGTATACTCATGTGTCTTTGCTTTCCTCTCACAGTATACCAAATAACAACATGACACCAATGACCAACCTTATCTGGTCCCAGTTTCAAACACCCTGCCACGAACCATATGGTCAGAACTCATATTTCTCTGTTCTTTACAGCGCAGAGCTGGTTAGTGGTAGCAACCGAACACCTGTAGTCACCCATTTAGTCCCCCCAGTATATGAAAACTAAGATAATTTCGGTGAAAGGAGGATGTAAACTTTGTAACAACCACCGTGGGTGAAAAAGAATCAGGATAATAGAACAGTATAACAAAGTTGACATAAATCAGTGGTGCTTTGTGATATCGGTGACTTTGTTCCCTAGCAGGAAGTCGATCAACAGAAATAAATAATTTGTGTCCATCTAAATATTTGTCATGAGTGAAAGTACTTGTATATCAATTAGACGGCTGTAGTCAGTGAGTTTTCAAAAGAAAAGAATTACCGCTAAAGCCTGCAGCTCTCGGGTTTCCTCCTCTGCTGCTGATGCATGATAGGACAGGACCTGTGGGTAAGAGGAGAGCCCAGGTTACGCAAGCAGGACCACTGATGCACACAGAACATCAGGCTGGAACACTGCTCTAGCTTCCTGGAGAGGGAACTGGGCTCCCCTGACTGCCACTTCTCCTCTGTGGCATTCATCAACACAGCGAAAATTCCATTGGGGGATGGCGGGGGGGGGGGTCCATGGCATGCTCCTAAAGTTAATGCTCCCTGATTTCAAAGAAACTCCTGAAACTTTCATTATGTCGCTGTTGATGTAACAAACACATTATTTATACACCGCTTCAGAAGTGATCACTGGCCCAAAGACGGCAATTTATTTTGAACTGTCTTTCAGAAATGTACTTGTGTACAGAATAGGGTAATAAAACTCTAGCTTGGATAGACATATTTAAATTGTTATTTGGGGGTTTAAAAAAAGGTGGTTTAGAAATGGCTTTTGGGTAAAGCCTGTAATAACTATTAAATTCATCCAGAAAATTGCCTGCTAGAATATACAGGTTTAATGATGCCTTTAGAGTCTCCAAGTAATAGGTAGAGTAAGTAAAGCTATTAACAGTAGTTGAGGTCTCTATAGCTTTTAAGCTCATGGGGGACCAGTACCCAGGACTATGCCACAGTCTGGCTTACTTTAAACCTCCTAACTTGAGATAAGAACCATAATTCTCATTTTCAGCGATGGTAACTTCTAAGGAACGGGGGACTATTTTAGACCAAAGACAACTTTTAAACCGAAGATGTGGTTGTACTGAAAGGTTTATTTTGTACTTAAATTTTAAAAAAAGTAATATACTATTTGAGAGGGGTAACAATATTTACAGTCTCTCCAGAAAACCAGCTGGATCAGAAGATTCAAAAGGCAAAGTCCCTGAACTGCTAGTTTTAAAGAGACACGGTTTCTGTCTCTTGCTGATTTCCTGTATTTATTTTTCCTTTTCATGGCTTTCAATTCTCTAAGACTGGTAGGGGATTAAAAACAAAGCTTTCCTTAGAGGTATCCTCATGGAAATTTGCAAGAGGGAAAGAGACAGACTCAAGGATGCTGGGCGTCTGTGTGAATGAGGTACAGAAGGCAAACACAGCTTTATGCAGAAAAGGCCAGGGGCAGACCAGAGTATTAATTTTGTTATAATGAGCCTTGGCAAGAGTCTAAATAGTTGGAATCGACTTTCTTTAACTTTTAAATAAGCGTATGTGTATAACATGAGAATTCCGTGTTTTCTGTGGGGCTTCAAAGCCACAACACACACACACACACACACACATACTGTGTTGGGAAGAAAAGGAAAAGCCGGGTGTGGGACCGAGCAGATTGAATCACGTGGGCTTCATCCCACCTCTAACGTCACCATTTGCTTGGCCATGGCTCTCTCCACCGCTTCATACATCTGTGTGTTCTGGATCCCCAAGCCACAGAAGATGACAAAAGCTTCCAGGAATTGTTCATCATTTTGGTTGAAAGGTTTAATCTTGCCAGTATTCTCTTCCATCTTATTAACAAGTTGGCAAACCCCTATAGCAATCCAAGAAATTAAGCAGATACGGTTATCAGTCATCATAGCTCCAATCAACCTTAATATTCACACCCAAAGACTGTCTTACAGTTATCTCTTAGAAATGCCTGGTATCTCTCAGCAAGAACACGGACCTCTGTAAACAAATCTAGAAAAGTAACCCTGATTAATTTTCATGAGCATTAATTTCCCACAGCTTGAATGTATATTGTCCATGATTCAAAAAAAAAAATCCTAGAGAACTATTTTCCTCCAGATTGGTCATGAATTTTAGATCAGTTGAGTCCCCAAAGACAATTTGTCCTTTGGAAACTAATTGGATTTTTGTACATGTGCCAAGAGAACAGTTTTGATGCAGATCAGAGATTTGGGCCACACAATTTGCCTTCCTTTACTGAGAAATCATAGTTTTAAAGTACAATAACATATATAATAAAATGCAGAAAATAGGCAAATCACACAGGCAGCTTCAAATACACGCTCAAGTATCCAAGATAATCAAATGTGAAGAAATAAACACAGATACAATGACTATTTTAAATATAAAAATCAGAGTTAGTCCCTAAAGAATATCTGAATCTCTGCTTATAGGTCAGTCACGCTGTTGGTTGGGAATGGAGAATTAACATGATGTTATGATAAATCTTTGCTCAGCTGATGTTGCTATGGAAATCAGTGCCTATAGAATGAGGTCTGCGCTCAAGGAGCTGGAATACACAGTTCAACATTGAGTAAAATATATTGTTAACTTTTGTCACTAAATACAGGACTTTCTCTATGTGCCTCCTGGGGTAGTCACTGTGCTGGGTACTTGATGAGACACAAAACCTCGGGTCCTCATGTGTCTCCTTGTGACGGGGGTAGGACCGTTACAGGAATGAGGAGAAGGTTGTTCCGTTTACTCACAGCCACACGGCACACACGTGAATGCAGAGTCAACCTCTGCCTTGGCCTAGCTACCTTCACTGCACATGCGCACTCACACGCCACACTCAGGACCCTGAGCACCCACACCCAGCCCACCTAGGGTCAGCATGGCAGCCCAGTGCTGTCCTGCCTGTCTCCCAGGGGACCCCTACATCTCCTTCACAAAGAGGCCCTCATCCCCCCCCCCGCATCCCCCCCAGGCTTGCACACCGGGCAGGCACCGCTCTTTCCCGTGTTAGCAGTAACACTCGCCGAATAACGGCAGATTCCACTTCTGTTTCTTTCTTGGCTTTAAGTATGTTGGGTTTAGCCATCCCCTCCTCACAACCTCACTTTCTCAGCTAACAGAATCCTGGCAGACAGTAAGAATTTAAGAAAAAAAAATGTTGAGCTAATGAAAAGATGCAGGACCCCAGCTCTGACCCGAGGCACTTTTCCCACGGAGATTATATCAACTATTAGCCCTTATTTTTCCTGGAGCACAAAAGATTTTCATGGACATTACACACTAATTCCTTTTTGTCACCATGGTTGCACCCTCTCTTTATTTTAACGCTGTGGATGATCTGGACTCTGCTCTTCACTTTTGTTTGCCTATGCAGTTCTGGTACTGTATGCTTTCCTCTCTGCACTAGTGCTGCAAGGACCACCTTTCCAACACTCTGCTATTATAAAGGAAAGCCTCAAACATGATAGAAAGAATGTGGACAAGGCAAGCAAAAAGCCATGCATTAAGATGGCACTCAGCATTCATTGTCTTAACAACGCGTATCCCATATTTGGTTAAAAAAAAATCCACAAGGAGTATGTCTTCTCATCATTGTGGCTCCTCACATTATAACTATGGAACTGTTTATGTAGGCTCTGGCTGTCTCCCAGTTGGAATTTTCCTGCGAGTCATGTGTTTCATGTTCTTACTCTCAGAGCACAGTGGAAGCGCCTTTCAGGTTTCATAGAAGTTATCTTGTATGTGGTGGTCCTTGCTCAGAAACAAGATTTTCAGATTGCTTCGTTAGAGTTCCTGCAGGCATCCAACGGAAAGTGTGACAGAGGACTCAGGATGTGCACAACAGGGAATTTGCTAAGCTCTGCCCTAATTAAGTCTTCTGCATAGTAATTCAGATCTGTCCTAGCTAAAAGTCACTGAACAAATATGTTAAGAGGTATTAATGGACTTGGAGATGTAGTCGGTGGTAGACTGATGGCCTAATATATGCAAAGCTCTAGGCAAAACAAAACAAAAAAGGAGTATTGAATTCTAACTCTGGAATTGCTCACAGATCATTTCAACGGAATGCCAATTCCTCTGTAACTGCGGCCCTGCTCGGAACAGATAAAATGTGTCTGTTACAAGCCACCACCCCAGGTGCAGCAATAGAGAATTAAGCTCCAGGGCACAAAAAAGGATACTGAAGACAAACAGCCATTTAAACAGATAATTTGATTCTCTCTTGAAAGTGGGCTGGGCAGCATTCATGCTTATTCGACTGATCTCATTAAATCCTTCAGAAAATTTAATTATAGCAAGCAAAACTACAGGGGAAGGTTTATAAGAAACAAATGGAGTTCTTAAGAGAAAATTTAAGGATGGACATATTTATAGATTGAATTCTCACCATTTCTTCACTAATGATTGGTGAGAGGAGCTAAATAGTGCAATGATGAAATGTGAGTCCTTTTAAAAGCTGTTACATTGAACCAAAGATACAAGAAAACCCATGATTACCAAAATACCATGAACACCAAATCTAAGTAAAATAATGCCCAAAACCGTATTAGGAGGGAAATGAAGTAATAATAAGACAGTTCATTTTGGGGCTCCCTAATATTATGTGAAGAAGGGTGCTGTGCTTATTCAGCTCATGTGGCCACTGTAGCTATAAGAGCTGGCTAGAGCCAAGTACCTCTGGAAACCACACTAAGGATGGTTCTGAAATCTTGCCACTGCATCCTGTTCTGTAATTCTGTGACTTAATCTGCTTCCAACCTCCTAGCTTTCCGGCCCAACAGGGTTAAGGCATATATACTTTAGTAGAGCCGTAGGTTCTCTCTGCCATAAATGTGAATATCAAAATTAGCAGCTGGCCTTAAAATAAGTCAAACCTACCTTAACACCAATTTTATAGAATTTTTTTCTTGCTCATTTCTGCAGGCCAATAATCTTAGGTCTGGAAGTTTTTAAAAAACATATATACAAGATTCAATCTTGTAAAAAAAAAGTGTTGTGCTTATTTTTGCAATAATCTTAATTCAAGAGCATTTTTTTCTATACAAAATGTTTGATTTTTTTAGGTAGTCAATAGAATCAGCTTCTCAAGAAGTAAGCGACTGCTGGTATTGAGTTTTTTGTTTGCAAACCTCTGGTGTATTCCAGGCCTCTGGCACCCATGAGAGGAGGGTAATTCCACTGAACTGAGCCCATGGCAGCTTCTGCAGTAGTAGATTCCTGATCTCTCTCTACACGCCTTCCACCACCCTGCCCTTTAGTCCTGCACTCCATCTAACTCCTCCTGTTCCATCACTCTCCCCAGCTTTGTAACACTACACCTCTTTAAGAGTTTTTTAAGGGTGTGGCCCTTCATAGGTTGATCACATTCCAGAGGATGGTCCCACACTCAGTAGAAATGGGGCAGCACAAATTGGACTGCATGGGTTTAAAAACAGAGAAAGAGGAGACATGAAGTTGGGTGCGTAGGGAGGCAGGGGCGGATCTGGGAGAAGCTGGGGGATGAATATGATCAAAATACGTTGTATGACATTCTCAAAATTAATAAAAATACTTTAAAAGAGTCACTTTTCAGGGTGGGGCGGTACAGGCTTTTAATCCCAGTGTTCGATAGGCAGATCTCAAAGGACTCAAATGTATCAAGTTCCATGCCAGCCAGGGTTTCAAAGTAAAACAGCGTCTCAAAAACCAATCAACCCATCACCTCCCAATCTAACAACCACAAATGAGAGAAAACATGTCATATTTGTCTTTCTGGGTCTGGAATGCCTCAGAATTAGTGCCAAGGATGGGTTACGTCTTCTGTAGTTCTTGGCCAGTGAGGTACCATAGACTCCCAAACATTAAAGAGTTTTGCTAACACTCTTCATTACTCTTCAGATAAGCTCCTGTTGCTGAAGACACCACACACTGGAGTCACAGACAGGGAGAAGTCAAGCTGATACCGATCCAGAAGCTTTATCCCTGTTGGTTAGCTTTCAAACTGGAAAGTGCTGTGCACTGTACCGCAGGAGAAAAAAGTAACCATCAGTCTTACTCACTTACGAACCTTGTGAACTATAATTACAGTTGGCCTGCAAAGATCTGTTCACTGGTACAATAGTGGCACCAATGTCATGAGAGTAACCAGTGACTTTCTGATTGAATTTAAGATCTGCTACATAAGTTGAAACCTATACTTAGCACCATTATTGAGGCCAGAATTCACAGCTAGAAAGGTCAAAGGTCCTACAGGAGAAACTACTGTTTTCACCCTGTTAAGTGTGTAGAATATTAGACTAACAATGTATCATTACACTCATAGGTTACTGAACCTCTCAAGTCTCACCAGAGAAGATTCTTTTTGAAGTAGATGGCAATACACCTGCTCAAAATGCAAGAAAATAAGAGCCTGAAGAATGTGCAGCCATGAGTGGGACATCTATATTACACACCCAAGGCTCAGGAATCATTGTAAAAGAAAGAGAGGAAAGATTGTAAGAGACATAGACAGCAGATGACTAGAAGACAGTGTCTGCTGAACAAAACATGGCAGTTGGGCATATGAACTCACAGCAGCTATGAATATGATGATGATGATGCTACCTTGCGATAGAATGTATGCGGCACCATATGCTGTCCAGTGTGGACTGATGAGTCATTATGTGGGTTATGGAAAACCCACTGCAGAAACAGAAAATGGGAACTTCTCTGGCACAGACAAGAGGGAGTTAGGAGAGCACCCAGATCACAGCGTGCACAGTAATGGACAGATTCCCTCCCATACTTCTTAAACAATGTGTGGTATGATACCGTGAATTGTACTTCTACTATATTTTCTTAGTAATAACATGGCAATATAACCCATCTAAAATAAGAACATTCTAAAGGATTTGTGTTTCCTTTCAATGGTAATTTCTTCAAGTATGATCTAAACAAATGAGGGGCACATGGGAGGAATTAGAGAATGAGAAGCAGTAAATGGTGCAACTGTATTATAATCTATATATAATATAAAAATAATAATAAATATGTATTAAAACAAAAAATCCTTTAAATTGATACAGAAAATAGAGATCAGAATTTCTGGAAAATATGATATGGAGCATAGGGCATATTTAGCTTTGTCAATAGGGCAAACAACTGGTTTAAAATGAATGAATGCTGAATGAGAGACGTGTTTCCTGAGCGGTGGTGGAAACATTCTGCATGAGGCACAGCATACAAAAACAGTTGTTGATAGGATATAATACTTTGGGGAATAAAGCTGATGATATAACAGACTCTGAACTGGTCTAATGTTTATAAATCCATCTAAATGTCAGTGATGAGGAAGGAAGAAGATTACAGAAAAGCACATGGGGCGGCCTGTTTTTCTGCATGTAAGCCTGCGGGGATTCTCTATTAGCATTGCATATTGGGATCTGGCCTGTGACGTACAAGACAAATTATCCACGGCCATGATCTTTTCCCTACTGCACCTGTGCATACATAAGCATGTGCAGAAGTCAATATCCCAGCTTTGTCACACTCATAAAACAGTAGGGTACACTGGGAAATTTCCATCTCACACTTGCAATGAACTTGAGTACCTTGTCTGTTCCACAAACTCACAAAGAACCACTTATTTCTTTGTAAACAAAGAATTGAAGAGAAAATTTGCTAGTTTTTGATTCTGCTATTCAGCAGGACGATGTGAAAGCACATGCCAGAATTAGCCTAATTATTCCTATCCTTTTTGTTTTGTTCTGATTTTGATATTTTTTTTTGAGGTAGGGTGTCTCTCTTATGCAGCCCTCGCTGTGCAGGAACTTGCTATATGGACCTCAAATTCACAGAGATCTACCTGTTGTGTGCCACCATGCTCGGCTTGCATCTTCCCATTCTTAGCTTAAGAACTTTTTGCTCACTTTTCTGAAACACAGACACGATTAAAAAGTGTATTTTGATGAAGTTATTGAGAAGTCCTAATCATTTAGATGAGAGTGAAGGGCTTATGAGTCCCCTTCCCAGGCCTGTGCTCTGTAACTATGCTTAAAGAGCAGGAGTGCCAGACATACCCTTCCCACCTATTATTTCGCAGAGACACTGCTGAGCTAAAGCGAAGCTGTGACTCTGCAGCCACCTGCGGGTCTTCCTCCATTCTTGTGACACATCTCTGCAGGAACTCAATTTCACATCCTCAAGGGCAGTTTATGGTAGTTTCTTATGCTTACATGAAAAGCTTTTTTTTTTTAAAAAGCACAACGTAAAGTAGTTTTCCCTTTGGTTCCCTAGGAAGTAACATTTTCTCAAATAACATCTGCTGCTTGTTTCAGACATCATTGGTGATGCTGCTCACTGGCTTCTGAGCCCAGGAGAACTGCTTAGCTCAGCACGGCAAGGAGTGACCTAGAGGTTCTAGGGGTTTATGTAGGGGCTGACCCTGAGCCTGGGTAGGTGCAGGACCTACAATGGCATACACCTACCAGGGGGATAACAAGACTAGTGAGTCAGACTGCAATGGACAAGAAACAGATATGTCTTTAGAACACAAACATGTGAACCTGCAAAGCAAACAGTTCCCTCTCTATGAACTATGTTGGAAGGAAAATCAAGTAAGGGAAATCAGATTAGTGGGCCCGGAATTAGAACAAGGCAAGGTGACTCATGGAAAGTTGAATGGTCTCCTAGCAAGGGAATTAGAGTTGCGCCCAACTTGGAGGATAGGCACTTTCAATATTTGTAACCACACACACACACACACACACACACATTCACACCTGCTTCCATGTTAAATACTTCTTTTTCTTACAACCTGAAAGCTGTTCAAATTTTTTAAGATAATTTTATACATAAATGTTGTTCCATTAGGGTTTTAGTTTCAAATTTTAATCGCTGGAAGTCAGTTATCTTTCCTTTATTTGCACAGTCTTGGGAGAATGCTCTTAGTTCAAACTGTTTTCTCTGTGTTAGCCATAGATAACTAGAACATAAAATAACATACTTTTTGCCCATCCCTGTCTTTTTAAAGACAGGGTTTCACTATGTAGTCCAGGTTGGCCTCCAACTTGGAAATCCACCTGCCTCTGCCTCTTGAGTGCCAGGACTAAAGTGACGTGCGACCAATGCCCAGCCATGTCTGCCCTGCTCATATTAAACCTATGGCAGCAAGAAGCAAGCATGTCAGTGACAGGGAACATCAACCCACTGTCCAGGGAAGGAATTTTTGTGCCATTCTGTAATACAGGTTGTCCTTTAACCTTTGCATATAAATATAAGACCTTAGGATAGGGATTTCTGCCCTACCTAGACTACGGAAGTACTCAGTTAATAGTGATTAAATTAACAAACAAATAAATACAACCTAAAATCTCAGCCACATATTTGAAAAGTCAAATATCAGGAAATAAGACTAAGTGTACATTGTCAGTTGATGTTTCTCAGTGTATGAACTTTTAACATTAAAAACATTTTTATGTGTGCAGTAGTGTGTGTGCAAGTGTGCAACAGTGTGGATGTAGAGGTCAGAGGACATCATTCTGGAGGTGGTCCTCTCCTTCTTCCATCTGGGTCCTGGGACTAGAACTCAGGCTTGGTAGAAAACGCGTTACCCAGTGGGCCATCTTGCCAGTCCTGTCTACTGACTTTAACACACCATTCTTAAGCAGGAACCTCAGATAAAAGTGGATTCTGAGGATTAAAAAATAAAATCCAACAGAGCTAATGTCCAACAGAATGTCTGATGTGTATGAAGGAATTTATCAATGTAAACATTTTAACTTATAACTCTAAATTTTCTCTTTCCTTGGACATATTATTCTTTACACTTACAATGCACACTTGAAAGCAGTATGGAATGTTTTATTTTGTTTTTCTTAAACAAACGTAGAGTGTAAAGTCAACAGAAAGATCTTACCTATGACTTTGTTCTTCTTCCCATTTTTTATAGGCGTGCAAAGCAAACTTCCAATGCAGGGCGTGTTTACATGCCCCGTGCTTTCATTCTAAAGAAGAACAAAAACAAGGCTGCTAAATCAACAGAAATGACTGGCCTCACAAACATCGTATTAACTGTACGGCACAAACATCATAGTAACTGTATGGCACATGTGAAAGAATATGATGATCATCTTACATTAGCTACAGACAACGGGCAACAGAGTCAGTGTTTATTAGAACAATATACCGAATCTTCTTTATTCTGTTTAAACTTTCCAAAGCGTTTATAGTAACAGTAAGTCAAATATTTATTCAGCGTCTGCTATCCTGGTGAGGGAGAGGTCTCAATTTAACAAAGCAGGCAGAACCCAAAAGCTGGAAACAACGCATTACAATATCAGCCTTCTTAATAATGCTGCCATACTTGAAGCCCGACCTTCCTAAAGCGTACTGTGTCACAGGCAAAATGTTATCAAGAGATTAAAGAAAGAAAACGCAGGTATTTGAAGCGTTCGATGTCTTAGGAACACATCCTGAAGCTTCACTGTCAAGGCAATTGGATCTCCATCTTCCCTTAGTTAAGGGCACAGGGGCCTTAATTTTTACAGATCAAGTCAGAAACTCCGTCTGAGGAAAGTCACTGACCTCATGTTGCTGAAATTACCTCAATTTGTTCTTGCCAGTTTGTTACTGTGCAAAGAGTAGGGAGAGAACACACAACACAGCTTCCCCGGCAGTTTGGAGCTACTTTACCCTCCCCCCTCCCCACCCCGCACAGGGAAAACGGAGATCACCCTCAAAGAGCCAGTTTCCAGCCCAATTCTTCAGACAAGCAGCAGCTGTAAGAGCGGGTTTGAAGGGAGAACAGGCTGTGAGCATCAGGTCTAAAATTAGGTTACTTACTGTCCAGGGAAATCTCTTGTCCTTCGAGACATCTGGGATATTAAGTGGCTCCATCGTGTTCTTGACATACTGAGCATACATATAATTGATTTTGTTCGCATCGTGCTCCCTGCAGAAATAAGAGATGTGAGTTCCTTCTATACAGTGGGAAACTGTGCTAAACAAACTGGAAAAAGAAGAACCAGCAGCTCTGAACTATCGGCGGGGGCTGGGGTACGGGGGAGTCTACGTCTTAATTTGAAAACATGTTAGATGATTACAACTCAGTTTATTACCCCAATCTGAAACGTCTGATACAACAGGCACCCATGGCTTGGGCTGTGGAACAATGGAGCTCAACCTGTGGGTCATGACCCCTTTGGGTTTTGCGCATATCAGATATTTCCATTATGCTTCACGACAGTAGCAAAAAAATACAGCTAGAAAGCAGTAATGAGATAATGTTATATTTGGGGTCACACCACGGTGTGAAGGGGTCACAGCCTAAAAGAATATTAGTAGGTTCTCTGTAGCTGCATCTTCTTCCTGTTGTATTTTGGTCTGATATGCCTGTTTTAATTATAGTTTTACTAAGTGAAGAAATGGAAAAGTAGTAGGTGATATTTAAAAATGAATAGATGCCTTAGGCATGGGGGATACCTCCTTAAATCATTGCTCAGTAAATGCCCCCTCGCTGAGAAGTAGATTTCATAGTGCCAGAAGGTGCCATGCAAGCTTCCAAAGGAGGAAAAACCAGCTGCCCTCCTCAACTCTGGGGCCTATGAACCACAACAATGAGCAGCACAGCAGGATAACCAAGGGTGCGGTAGTGACAGGAATACCTCAGTGGTAACCAACAGCTCTCTAATTGGACTTAAGGCTCACTCCTGGGAACGCATGCCTGGTACTGGAAACCAAGCCAATAACGCAGAGCTTGTGAGATCATGGATCTCGGAGGAGAACCTGCAGCTACCGCTTTATGAAATCAGCATAATTCCTAGCTATACTGTAAATATCTCTCCTTATTTATACCCACGGGTAAGTGTCAATCTTACCCCTCGTAACTTCTTTTTACAACAGATGGAGACCACCAGAGAAAACCACGACCAATCCAATTGCAGAGTTGTGGAGCACAGTTTAAACTGATATACCTACAACTTCACTCCTACGCCTACGGCTCAGGGATCATGGTGGAAGAGGGGTACAAAGATTCTAAGAGACATCGGATAAGGGACTTTCTGGTGAGACTGTGTCTCCTAGGAAGGTCAGAAGCTACACCCATAAAGTCTCACCCATGCGGCTGCCCAAACATGAGCTCAACAAGGCTGATATCAATAGACATGCTAATGAGGACGGGGAAAGCTCACAAGGCCCCAATCCTACACACACACACACACACACACACACACACACACACTCTACTGACAACTAAGGAATGTTGAGAGTGGAAGGAATAGTGTTCTGCAGAAAAAGGAAGCGCACATAAATTAGTTATCCATTACTAAATAGTCAGCCTTGAAAACAGTTACATATAAGTTACATGATACAGACTAAGCAGGTTCTGTACTTAGTAATAAACACACACACACACCTGTGTAACAATCACAAAAAAAGAGACTATGAATTTTAAAGGTAACTATGAGGGATAGATGGGAGACTTTGGAAGGAGGAAAGAAACAAGAGGGAAATGATGTAATTATAATGTAATCTCAATAAATAAAAGAAATAATAGAAAGTAAATTTTTTTTACAGAAATCTTTAAGACAGCATTAGTAGTCAAGGATTTCCTGGGGGTCTCCAAAACTACCCATTATAATTACACAGGAAAGCCTATACTTTGGCTGCAAGAATAGAGAAATCAACCTGAAACTGCACAAGAACCCTTCATCTCGTCTGGCTAGCTTGCATAGAATCTGAAGGTGTTGCACAGGCTGCTAGGAGAGAGAAGACACCTGGTCGACCATGAGCTGGACCCTGCGTGCTGCAACACCGAACTTCAGGCAATGCGTGCCTACCCACCGGAGCAACAAGGAAGGAGTATTATGGGCTAATACTTGATTTCTGGCTGGATTTGAGGCCTGCTCCACAGCAGGGGTTGCCATGCCTAGTACTATAGTCCTCGTCAAAAGTTTACAGTGAGGAAGATCATAAGCCCTAGGGAGGAAACTATTATTGCTGCTTTCTTAAACGATCATGTTGTCCCCTAAATATTTATGCTTGTTCCCATAGTCCTGGGATCCTCTCAGTTTTGGTTAGGGAAACTTTTTGCTGCAGTATACAGTTGTGGTGTTTTAAATAAGAACGCCCCTCAGAGGCTCATCGGTTTGAGTACTTTGTCCCCAGTTGATTAAATTGTTTGGGAAGGATTAAGACAGCAGTTCTCAAACTGTGAGTCAAGACCCCTTTGGGTGTGACTGACCCTTTCACAGGGGTGGCATATCAGAGAGCCTACATATCAGATGTTTACATTATGATTCATAACAGTAACAAAATTACAGTTATGAAGTAGCAATAAAAATAAATTACGTTATGGGGAGGTCACCACAACATGAGGAACTAAATTAAAGGGTCACCGCATTCGGAAGGTTGAGAAGCATTGGATTAGGAGATGGGGCGTTGTTGGAAGAGATGTGGCCCTAGGACTGGGCTTTGATGTTCCGGAAGACTTGCACCATTCCATTGCTTATGCAGCAACAGACACCCTAATTGTAACAGCAGCAATCAATGCATAATTAGTCCAAGTGCTAAAAGTAAAAGGCTGGGTGCTCAGCCCCAGTGGGAAATCTTTAGCAATCAGCCCTCGCCACCAAAGCTCAGGCAATGTCCCCGAAGAGGAGGGAGAGAGGAAGTAAGAGCTGGATGAGGAGGGCTTCAGAGAAACGCTGTCTGAACATCATGCAGCTATTGTAATCACCGCGTCTTAGCAGCTACGGTTATTGGCTCCAGACTGCACAAAATCCAGTCAACCAAAGTCCAGGTATAGACGGGAAAGGTGGTCTCCAGGCCCCACTCTTTATGAGAGCTATTGGCAGCTGATAGTTGCCGGGAAAGACAGAACTTGGGTGGTGTTCTTCTTGGGTGGTGTTCCCACTGGCAGGTTTCCCGTGTGCCAGTGAATGGCCCTACGCCCACACGCATCGGGCGACACTGATTGGGCTTAATGGGTTAATTAAAAACAACATGAAATTGGGGGGGACATTTTAGCGGCATATGGAGAAATTGGATGATGGTAATAAGGGTATGATGATCATATTTCATTGTCCGTATGTATGGAATTCTGAAGAATAAAGAAAAATTACAATTATGAAAAAAAAAGAAGTACATGTCTTTAGGGAAATTTTTTTCCAGTTCTAAGTTTTGAAAGTTCCACTGTCTATAGTCCATTACACCCAAGCTATGTCACGGAACAGTGATGTCATATAGCCTTCCACAATGACTCAGATATCCCAGCATCCCCTTTCTGTCGTATGTGCTTTGACTTAATTGTAATATGGTCAAAAAAAGTTCTTTGCACTTGGAAAGTATTATGCATAAATGAAATTACAGAATGTAGCAGAGAAATAGATGAATATGAGGTGAACTTCCAGCCTGACCTTGAAAGCATGCATCTTGCCTTGCATAACAGATCTCCTGGGTCTGATTACATGTGTTTATCTGTATGACATTCAAGGAGAGGTTGTAAGTGCAGGTTTGAGACTAATAAAATAATACTAAAACTACAAGTACTTTTACAAACACTAGCCTAGGGAAATGAAAACAAAAAGAAGCCATAATAAAGACAGGAAAAATAAAAAGGCTGCTACCCGGAGAAAGATGCCTTCACTTAAGTCTTTAATAGACTAATAATTAAAACAGCAAAAACTATACTATTCTTACTGTTACCATCATCATTATGTTGACAACAGGAGTCAGAAGCAACTCAAAATGTCCAAGAAACTTGCTAGAACCACTAACTCAGAAATAGGAGCTGATGTAGAAGCGTGAGTTCTATTAAAGTTACATAACACCATGGTTATTTCCTACTTTATAAAAATGTTAATAAATTGCTTCCTGCCCTCATAAATATAGCTTGAACACCTGTTCCCCGAGAGCCACTCTCAGGTCTATGTGAAAGGAAAACAAACTTAAAAGAGTCCCAGTCACTGTAGCGAGGAGCTTATAATCTAGCAGGAAGCTGTAACAGAGCGATAGAGTTTTCAGCTGTGTATGCTGTTTGGGCAGCGTCTAGTATAGATATGCCAGGTGCCCTCAAATTAACTCCTCTTTGCATGGACACAGAGCTACCTAGGATAAAGACTGCATTGCTCTGAAACCCAGAGTTAGTGTTACCACAGGGATAAGCCCCAGTGAATAGGATGGCAAAGGCATCTGTGAACATCTAGAATACTGATATATGCTTTTTGCCCCTTGGTCCCTTGTTTAGGACAGGGCTCCATCTTAGTTCCTGAATGAATAGAACAAACCTAGTGGGTGTGAGTTAGAAGGCATCTGAGATCTTAGGACATTTGTAGAATACAGGTCCGATGCCAGCCTTGACCTGCCTACCTCAGCACACACCCAGGATAGAGTAATGAGATTATATTTCTTTTAAATCCATTACTTTTTGAATTTTGAGAATTTCCTGCATGGGTACTGCATTCACATTATCTCTGGGGAAGAGCAAGTCTCCCTTCCTTAGCAACCATTAACTGGCTGTAGTTCTTCACCTAGGGGTGGGACCTTGTGAGATTTTCCCAATCCATGCTGGCCTGTCAACTAGTATTATCATTATGCAGGTCTTACATAGGTGACCATACTGTCGTGATCACAGGGGCAGCTTTCCTGTCACAGCGGAGACCATCTTGCATTGCTGTTTTTACTTTGTCTATTCAGTATTCACAGCTAAAACTAACCTCCTGAAATAGTACTGGTAACAATGCAAACATCACATGTGAAGAAGGACAGATAGCATCCAAATGGATCAGATTAGGAAAGAAATGGCATTATAGAAATGCTTACAAAGCTACATAAGCCTCAAGGGTGGGTAAAGAAATAAGGAGAGAAAGGTGAGGTAGAAAAATAGGCAGGACAAAAAATTAAAGGACAACAATATAAAACTGACTTCTGAGATGAATGAATGAGTGCTGCATGCATTTGAGGAATGTTAAACAGCTGCAGATTATAAAAAATAAAGTGGGCTGCTGAGCGCATGAGCAGCAGTGTTAGCGGCAGGTTGCAGCAAAGCATTTGGTGCAAAGTCTCATGCCATTCTGCTGCTTTAGCCCACCGAGAGTGCAGAAGGCAGGATGTTCACTGACTCTGAATCTGCGAATGAGCGCACGGAAAGTGTTTGTAAAATGCATAAAGGACATCTGAAGAGAAGGCGACCCAACATCCCCCGTCACACACGCTATCAGTCAGTTGCTTGATTTTGTCGACAACCCGGCAGATTGCAGCTGTCTTATTTTCAGAGCTGATACACAGACACATCAGCCCTATAACAAAGGCCAGGTCAAGGAGAAGACCCGGGCACTCCTTAGTGACACCCAACAGGCTGGGAAGTAATTAAGCTGAAAGCACTGGAGGTTAGGGGTGGGCTTGGGGCAGGTGTGAACAGCATGCTGTAGTGAACACTTTGTAGGATGGTAATCCTGTTTCCATTTTGTTACACTCTAGCCAGATTGAATGTATGGCACGCAACATGAATGGTCTTTTCATTCTGAAACCACCGTGCCCCTTTGACCCTTTTGTTTGTTTGCTTAAACATTTTATGATAATTCAGACAGAAAGTGTTCTTTGCTAGTTAAGGTTGGTTCCTGTCCTTGGATCTGCTTTATAGCTGTGAGTGCACTAACCCTTTGCGGGGCGGGGGGGGGGGGTTGGGTGGTGACAAGGTTAATTATATCCTCTGGGAAAGTCTTAGTGAAAAATAAACAAAAATAAAAAAAAACAAAAGAAAGAAAATAAAGTGGGTGTTTCTGGCCAAAAATGTTTGGCTAGATAGAATAGATAGTGAAGGCTTTCAAAGCGTAATACAATGAATAGGCACGTCATCTTTTACATAACAGCGATATCCTGGTGGCCTTGAAAAGTGCCTTGGAGATTAAGCTCCGGGAAGCTCAGAGGGCTGACGTCTCTGTTGCTGGTTTCCCACTTTAGAGGCCATGCCTCCCAGGGATGTTCCAAGCCTACCAGGACATGAAATCAAGACTGTTCTTCTAAGACCCATGACTCTACAGCCAAGAAACTTCAGCTAGACGTTTCCCCAGCTGCCCTCTTGGACTTTCCATCGACTTCGTAGCTATCTAAGACACGAGCACACAGCCTCCCCTCCGTCCCACAGACCCACAGGCTGGATAAGACAGTCATGTTGGCCCAGTGGGCTCCCCGCCGGCCTCTCCCACATCACTCTCCCTTTTACTCTTCTGGAGCGTGCTGTGTTCTCTCATAAGCTTCGCATATTTCAACAGGTCTTGGCGTCTCCTTTTGGAAGAGCTGGGCTAAATCATACATTTCAACGTTTGCATAGCAGATATCAGCAGAGCTGCATGAGAGAGAACTCCTGAGGAAGCAGGGGCAGGGAGTTTGGGGACGATAAGCCTTACTGGGTTGCAGAAGTCTACTGGAACACTGCAGGCTGATGTAAACCAAAAACACAGCCAGGACAGCAATTACAGGCTCTGTGGAAGGTTTTCTGAAGAATTTTTACAGGCATTAGGCTCTTTTAAGCCTTTCTGAAACTCTATCGTTGCAGAGGAAGAAGCAGAGGCTTCAGAGGTCAACTAAATTACACAATAGCTAGTACGCAGCTGAACCTACAGTTACATATGGTCTGAGGGCCACATCCTTCCAGATATCTTTGCGTTGGAGCTTTTTCACTTTAAAAAGTTAGTTTTCCCTAAATTGAACTGTATTTGTATTTTCAAATTTAATAGTCAGTAACGAGTACTAGAGAGTACATATAGTTCCAAGATTAATCTGAAGGAGCAAACCTATGCACTTATCATTTCATAATTAAAAGGCACATTTATTAAAAAAAAACACTAGATCACTAGGATGGAGTAATAGGAGTAAAATAGCTACTTAAAATAAAGGGTTAACACAAACTCCAGCATGAGCTCTATGTCAGAGCACAGAAAGCAAACCCCCTACCATTTGGAAATGTTCGCCACTTCTGGAATCTGGGGTGACAAGCCAACTCTCAAGAATCCACTAACTGCATCGCACTTGTGTAACGATTCTATTGAAGATAGACAGTGTTCCTGTTTACATTTTGAGAGATAACGTTTGAAAACTGTGGCCAATATCTTATTTAAGCATATAAGAGAAAATAGTCTAAAACAGCCCTGACTTTTTATCCTTTATTGTTTTAGACAGGGTCTCTAGTCCATGTTGCCTTTGACATCCTGTGGGGTGAAGAATAATCATGTGATCCTAGCGCCTCACCATCCCCATCTCTCGAGTGCCAGGAATACGTGTGCAGGCAACCTCATCTGACCTGTGCAGTGTTATTAATCAAACCCAGGATTTTGTGCATGCCTGGCAAGTACTTTATCAGCTGGGTTGTACCCCTTGGCTCAAGACCCTCAATTTTCAATCAATAGCTAAGAGCTTAAAAATGAAAAAGGTTTATTTAACTGTCTTCATCTCATGGATGAGTTCTGAACCAGAAAAAATATTTAGTACTGAGAAGTAGAGAGTACCAAATCACCATACCATCAGTACTCAATTATGGAAGTATAATAAATAATATAATATGTAATAAACATTAAGCATCAATATCAACACTTTTATAAAATGTTACTAAACACTTTTTTCATAAAGCTAAGCCAGATATCTAATTTTATTTCAAAATATTTTAAGCAATTTTATTTCACTAATAAACGGTATTTTACTGCATCTTTAGAATAAACGCTAACTTTAAAGTGATAGGCTGGCAAAAGCCATTGACAATGAATGGTGTCCATTACCATAATATTAGTTTAAAAATTAGTTTGAATCTTTTCTAAAACAACCACACTAGCATACTTATACCTTATAAAAACATTTTATAAGGTACTTGGAATGATAGACAATTATAAATGGTGAAATGACTTCCACAGAGACAATGTATCAAAAAGAAATCAGACAGAAATCTTTGCTTTTGCTGTTTTCATGTGTATTTACCAGCAGAGGTCACTATTACGCTAGGTCTGTCCAGCTATTGCTAGCTATTAGTTGAAATTAAAATTACAAATTATTAGTTGAATTTGTAATAAAAATCAAAATGTCAAGATGAAAATTTAATTATGCATATATACGCTGCAGCATAAATACTAAAAGGTACATTTAGATAACTTGTTTAATTTTCTTGACAAGTGTCGTATTAATTCATTTTGTCCTGTGGAGATGAAGGCAATCATATATAATAATGAATACATACTTACTTATATGTATATAGCATAACAAAATGAACAAAGTTGTTGCAACATCACCAAATAAAATCATATACACAGCTGTTAAGAAATGAGAAGTAAGAGAAATGCCCAAGAATTTCTGATACCTCATCTTGGTGGATTTCCGTTCTTCAGAACATCCTATTACATAGAGAACAATATAATTTTTTGGTGTGGGTCAAAGAAACATGTGTAAGAACATTTTCTAGTTTTCCCTAAATCCCCTTCACAATCTTCCAGAGAAACACTTGGCCGATTGGGATAACTACACCTATGTCCTCCGTCAAACAAACACAGCACATGCTTTCCAAAGTAATTGCTATTCACAGAAAAAATGAGCATACATTTAGACTCTGGGAAAAAACTGAATGGAAGATCTGGTTTGATCTAGCCAGAGGATGTACATGGATTTCTAAGACCAGGATCATAGGCCTCCTTCTCTTACCAGGATAAGTCTCATGGTTGATTCCAACTCAGAATGGGTTTACGGAAAAGTTTGCTAGAGGATCTGTGATGTTTCCAGTTATCCAAAGAGAAAGATATAATCAAGCAACAGTACTTGTGGATCTCATCTGAACGAGTTCATAAGAGCAACAGAACAAGGCCTGTACTAATTAGAGCACTATTTGCTGTAAGAAAGAATCCTCAGGTCAATGTAGTGGGAAACTGCTGCTATTAACACCAAAGAAAGTGTTCTAAGAACACTTTATCTTTGCAGGGAAAACAGCCTGTCATTTGCACACCTCAAGTCAAACTAGTAACAAAGCAATTGTTCAGCAGCACAATACACTTGTGGTAAAGACAAACAGAGAAGTCATTTTACCTTGTTAGAGTGTCGGATGACTTTCCTAATTCCTCACACTCCATGTGGAACACACTAGAGAAAGAATCCTGAAAACAGACACAATGCAAATTAAGGCATGTAATAAAGCAATGGAAGCCAAAACGTGCATGCACACACATACACGCACACACACACACACACACACACACACAAGCCGTGCAACACTGACGACACCAATGCTTGAAACATATTTTCCTTGTTCTTGGACTAACTGGATCTAAGCACTAAATCTGCAACATCCTTGAAGATGCTTCCTATCATTAAAGGCTCGTATTATTGCTTATTTTACCCAAAGAAAGCTTTTTCAGGACACACTCTGCTGCTAGTAAATCTCAGACTTTTTTATGCTTATGCTTGCATATGTCTGTGTGTGTTCATGTGCACATGTGTACATGAGTGTGTGTGTATGTGTACATGTGTTCATGAGTGTGCATGTGTGCTCGTATGCATCTCAGTGTGTGTGATCATGAGTATATTTGAGTATGTGTGTGTGTGTGTGTGTGTATGTTTCTGTGTGAGAGCGAGACTGCAGGCCAGAGGACAGGCTCGGGTGCCTTACTCAGGAATATTGTCCATCTCCTTTAACCTGTCGCTCAGCAGTTAGGCTGCACCGGCTGCAGCAGCTGGGCGTTGAAGGCTCTTGCTACCTCCACCCACTTCAAAACCAGCTCACCCACGTACTGGTTTTGCATAAATATCCGTAGGCGGTCAGAGTTGGGGTGGGTTCTAAGGCCGAAATGGGGTTTCAGTGCAGAATGTGTTCTGGGGAACCTAAGTTTCCGTCTTGAGAAAACCAAAGTCCCGGGCTGTACTCACAGAGCAGTCTTCGTCCACGATGAACACGGTGCACTTCTGCACTTGCATGAAGGAGATGATGGTGGCCGCGATTTTCTTCAGAATTACTTCCAGCGACTGCTGCTCTTCGAAAATTAAGCTAGCAAGGTCAAGTAATACCTGGAGGAGAAAAGGTGAACAGCTTATGGGTGTGCGCAGACTGAAACAATATAGTGGGTTAAAGATGGTTTAGGAGCAAGCTCCCACTCAAGTATTAAGGCCGGGTCTGTGCCGCTAACGCAGATCATTAAAATAGTCAGAAAGCACATCGGTACTTAGGCTAATGTAATCAGTTCCTAATCCTCCCCGGTAGTTTGGGAAGCCAGGGCAAGTTTGTAAAAGTGGATTATTATTAGACCGTTGTCAGGATTATGAAGTTTAATATTTATAAGATTTGCTGAGCAGCATCTACCTGGTTGAGAATGGTTATCATCGTAAACTTCAGAGATTGGTAAGACTGATATTATTAATTTTTCATAAAGTACAAAGAAAACAAAGTTTTAAAAATCCTCCTTCCTGTCTCTTGAGTCTGGTCTCTTCAGACTTTCCCTTTTTCCTGCTCCAGCCTGCGTGCAGAAAACCCTCATTCCAGGCCCCCTTCATTCCCTCGGGACTAGGCCTCTTGTTGCAGATCTAAGGCTCCCCTTTGAATTTTTTCTTCTAATTCATCTCCATTCTTTTGTGACTCCCTGCTGACCTGCAGGGCAGCTCTCTAACAGAGACACCAGAGACACCATGCTTGGCTAGAAACCAGAGAGGCAAACAGCAACCAAAACACAGTTCGGCCTCCTAACAGAGATGAGACCAGATATCTACAGCAAGAAACACTTTAAATGCCATAACTCCAGATGCCTGGGTCCTAGTGCACCAATACAAAAGGACAACAATGAAGATAATACGCCTCCTCAGAAGCCAGAAACCCTCTTACATTAAGTACCCTCCCCCAAATAATTTAGATGAAGTACAAGGCAAGGACTTCAAATAACAATTGTAAGTATGTCCAAGGACTTTAAAGAGGATATGAATAAATGCTTCAATGAAGATTGTGAAAATACAGTTGAATGAAATAATGAAAACATTCAGGACATGAAATTAGAAGTAAACAAACAAATAGCATCACTAAAGAAAACCCAAACTGAAAGAAAACTGGAAATGAAAAACTCTAGATGTCAAACAAAAACCTCAGAGGTAAGCCTTACCAACAGATTAAAATACTTGAAAGACAGAATATTAGGTTCTGAGGACAAATGAAAAAAATGAAAACCTCAGCCCCGCCATTCCCCAAAAAAGCAAAAATAACAAACAAACAAACAAACAAAAAGCAAAAACAAGGGCTACAGAAGTGGCTCAAAGGTTAAGAGCACTGGCTGTTGATCCAAAGGGCCTGAGTTCAAATGCCAGCACCCATGTGGTGACGGTTAAACATCTATAGTGAGATCTGGTGCCCTCTTCTGGTTTGCAGGGACACATGCAGGTAAAATGCTATATAAAGAAATAAGAAATCAAATCTTTTAAAAAGAAAAACAAATAAATAAGCAAACAAGTCTACAAATAGTAGGTATAGAGGAAAAAGACAAACCCAAGTCGAAGGCACAAAAATCAAAGAAGAAAACCTCCCTAACTTTAGAGAAAGATGTGCCTACCAAGGCAAAAGAAAAAAGGCTTATAGAGAGAACGTGGTCTTGTTTGAGGAGATGTATCACTGGGTGTTGAGTCTTATGTTTCAAAAACTCAAGCCAGGCCCAGTCTTTCTCTACCTCTCTCTGTCTTTCTCTTCCTCTCTCTGTTTCTCTGTCTTTCTGTCTGTCTCTTTGTCTCTCTCTCTTTCTGCTTGCTAACTACCAACAGGATAGAATCTACACTCCTCTACTCTTAGCTGCTTCTGTGCTTTGCTTGCCTGCATGCCACATGCTCTCTGCCATAATAATAATAGATAACCCTCTGAAACGAAAATCAAGCCCCCAATTAAACATTCTCTTTTCTAAGAGTTGTGTAAGGTCACAGTGTCTCTTTACAGCAATAGAACAGGGACTAAGACAAACATCCTGCGTCCTATCTGACCACCATGGATTAAAACTGGATAGCAACAAGAGAAATGGCAGAAAGTACACAAACTCATAGAAGCTAAACAGCTCACCACAGAATGAAACTTGGATCAAGACAGAAATCAAGAAGGAAATTTTAAACTTTTTAGAACTGAGTGAAAATGAAAACACAAACCTATGGGAAACAATAAAGGTACGTTTAACAGGCAAATTTATAGAATAAACTGCCTATATTTTTAATGGAGAAATTTCATATTAATAACTTAGTATCACACTGGAAAATAAGAAAAAAATAATACCCACAGATAGTATATTGGAAGAAATAGACTCATGACCAAAATCAATGTAGTAGAAACTAAAACATTACAAAGAATCAAGAAGACAAAGAGTTGGTTCTCTGAGAAAATTTACAAGATCCATAAACACTTAGCCAAATTAACCAAAGGACAAAGATATATTCAAATTAATAAAACTTGAAATAAACAGGAACATTACAACTGATATCAAGGAAATCCAGAGAATAAGACATACTTCAAAAACCTTCTACCAAACTGGAGCTAAAAGAAATAAATGAATTTCTTAATATTTATGACCTACCAAAGCTAAATCAGGATGAAATAAATAATTTAAACAGACCCATAATCCCAAGTGAAATAGAAGCAGTAATTTAAAAATCTCCCAACTGAAAATGCCCACAGCCAGGTAGGTTCAGAGAAGAATTCTAGCAGGCGGTCAAAGAAGAATTAATGTCAACATTCCTCTAATTAGTCTGAAAAACAAAAACTGCAGAAACATTACCTAATTCTTCCTATGAAGCCACTATTACCATGCTATCCAAAACCATTCAAAGACTCAACAACAGAAGAAGAAAAACAACAACAACAACAAGATTACTACAGGTCAATATCCCTTATGATCATAGATGCAAAATTATAACTTGTAAATTGTATTCAAGAACACATGAAAAGATTATCCACCATGATACAGTTGCCTTCATTCCAGGGATGCAGAGCTGGCTCAGCACATGTAGGTCAGTAAAGTCATCTACAATACACACAGCCTCAAGGCAAATAACACATAATCATTGCAACTGATGCTATACAATACATCGCTTCATGATAAAAATACTGAGGAGACTAAGGATAGAAGGGTTATAATTCATCAAAATTATATATACATCAAGCTCATCGCCAATATCATCACAAAGAAAACTCTAAAAGCATTTCCACTAAAATCAGGAGCAGCGCAAAGTTTTCCACTTTCTCCATACCTATACAATACAGTACTTGAAGTCTTAGCATTAAAAAAATAAAAATAAAAATAAAAAAAAGGAGATACAGACAGAAAAGGAAGAAGTCAAAGTATTATCTACAGAAGATAATATTTTATGCACAAAAGAACCCCAAACACTCCACTAGAACACTTCTAAAGCCAATAAACACCTTTAGCAAAGTATCAGGAGACAAAATCAACACACAAAAATCAGTAGCCTTCCCCTATACAAGCGATAAACATACTTATAAAGGTATCAATGAAACAATAGTTTTTACTACAGTTTCAAAAATCAAATGCCTTGGAATCACTCCAAACAAGAAAAATATTTATGCAATAAAAACTTCTGAGATGGGCTAGAAAAATAGCTCAGAAGCTAAGAGCACTGGCTGCTCTTCCAGAGATCCTGAGTTCAATTCCCAGCAACCACATGGTGGCTCACAACCATCTGTAATGAGATCTGTTGCCCTCTTCTGGCATATAGGTGTACCTGCAGACAGAACATTGTATATATAATAAATAAATACATCTTTAAAAAAGAAAGATTTATTCATTTAAAAAAAATTCTGAAACACTGAAGAACGCAATTGAAGACGACATAAGGGGTTGGATATCCCAAGCTCATGGATTGGTATTATTACTATTGTGAAAATGGCCATCTTACCAAAAGCAGATTGAATGCAACACCCATCAAAATTCCAAAACACTTCTTCACAAAATTGGAAAAAAAAAAAAAAACTTCAACCTCACATGGAAACACACACACACAAACAAAAACCAAAAATCACGATAGCTAAAACATTCCTGAATAATAAAAGAACTGCTGGAGGTATCACCATTCCAGATTCCTAGGTGTACTACAAAGCTATAGAAATGAAAACAGCATGGTATTTTTATAAAAACAGACATGTTGATTAATGAGATAAAATTGAAGACTCGAACATAATTCTACACACCAATGGCACCTAATGTTTAACAAAGAAGCTAAAGATATACCCATGGAGAAAAGACAGAATCTCCAACAAGTGCTGCTAGTCAACCTGGATGGCCGTGTAAAGAAAAATAAAAATAGATCCATTCTTTTCACCCTGCACAAAACTCAACTCCAAATGGATCAAGGATCTCAACATAAGACCAGATATGATAGAAGAAAAAATGGGAAATAGACTTGAATTCATTGGCACAAGAAAGGAGTTTCTGAACAGAACGAATAGCACAGGTGTTAAGGAAAACAATAAATGGGACCTAACGAAGCTGAAGAAGCATCTGTACAGCAACACATCATCATTCAAATAAAGTGGCATCCTAAAATGAGAAAATCCTTACCATTATATATTTGGTAGAGGGATACTATCTAGAAAATATATAGAACTAAAAGAAGTGAACATTATGAAAAGAAAGAACCCAATTTTAAAATGGGGTAGGGGCTACACAGAGGCAAATGACAGCACAGGCTGTGGGGAAGGGAAGCACGCATCCGTTGCTGGTGGAAATACAAACTGAGACAGCCACCGTGCGGACCAGTGTGGCAGCTCCGCAGAAAGCTGCAAATCCATCTACCACAAAACACAGCTCTACTGCACTTAAGCATGTGCCCAAAGGACTCTAAAACCTACTACAGTTATCCCTGTTCATAGGTGCTCCGTTGGGAATAGACAGAAATTGGAAATAGCCTTGATGTCCACAAACTGATAAACACATGATGAAAATGTGATACATCTATTACAAAGTGGAATATTACTCCGCTGTTAAGGACACCAGGATATTCAGCTGATAGGGTAGCAGTCATCCTGCATCATGTAACCTAGTCCCCAAAAGACAAATGTTACATGTTTTCTCTTATTTATGGATGGTTTTTAAGCTTTATATATGTGTGTTCAATCCAAATAAACAGAGGTTAGGTAGCTAGTAAGAGATCAATGGTGGAAAGGAGATATTCCAAGTAAGGGAAAACAGAATATAGTGTTACAAAGACATAAAGGGGAAACTATAACTGTAGGACTGAATGGTGGAGAACAGGAGGGCAAGGTAAAGAAGGGACTATGGAGAAAGAAGGACAACTAACGTTAAGAGCCTTCTGAACCACCATATGGAAACCTACTTTTGTAGAAGTTTTCTAAAATATATACACATATAAAAATAATCTAAATGGATTCGCTATATAATGGGGGAGAGAATGCCTGAACTAGACATTTAATGCCAACAAGCAAAACTTCCAATGCCAAAAATGGGTTGCATCCTATTGAGTCAGTGGCCAAAGGGTCCCATAAACTCTCCTGCTAACCATCAAAAACTATTGCCAAGGCTATTGGCAACAAGAAGCTTCAACAAGAAGCTTCACTCCTACTGATTAGCATTCATGTTTGTGCATGCTACCAGAGAAGAATATGCATATAGCATAATCCACAGAACAGTGTGTATGTATATTAGCAACTTTGGCAATAAATAAGAAAAAGATTCAGATGGCAGGTCTAAGGACTAAGATTGGGGAAAGATGCAAGGAAGACTAAGGATGCTAAGAGGTTCCTCTGAGAAACCATGGGATGGAGTGGTAGCTGCAGCTGAAGAGCAGCAGCTAAAAACATTGTTTAATGACAGGAATTCATCTAAGTCTCTTACGGCAAAGCCTAACGATGACGGGGCTTTTGAGCACAGAAAATGGAAAAGGAAATGACTATCAGAAACAGCAAAGATGTTTACAAAACCAAGTTGTGTGAACTGAATTTTAATTGTGTGCATTCATAATTCAGATAAACCCTTAATAGTGTTTTTAAAACTAAGCTTTCATGCTCTCTTTGGAAACGACACTTACCTGATTTCTTTTGTTCTCCAACAGGGATGTTTCATAGAGCTGAGCGTTGTGAAGAACAATACCACAGAACGCCAAATAGGCAGCAAAGTCCTGGAACAGAGATGACAGCAGCCAGATTAGACCTGCCTGGAACTCTGTCCAGGAACGCTGCCTGAGATAATAAAAGTATGTCCAGCCGAAATCAACATTAAAACACCGAAATGTAGATGCTTGTTATGCATCAAAGTAGGAACTGATACAAACTGACTGTTAGCTGAATGGCATAAGTATCAGACGGCTGCGTGTTCGGTCTTACCTTATGTAGAACTGACATGATGATAGTGTATGAAATCACAACTTTCCCTATACAAGATTTGGTGTAGATTGTACATGACACTAAGACTCAGGCCTATGGGGGACCAAATAAGCAGCTTATCATTTATTATTGCAGCAAATGAAAACACATATTTAAGAGAACACTGGCCATAACAAGTTAAGTGCTACATAAGGTTGAAAGTATTAGCTTAAATGCATTTTGTAAATGAATCTAGAATCCTTATTATACTGCAGTAGGGTGATGTCCTCCTGGTTAAGTCAGGGTTAAAGCAGTCTTTGGACGGTATGATTTATCCACACCTATGAACATATGTTGTCAAGATGTGATACAGTCTAAATATTTAATAAGGGAAGGTTTATTCCAAAGGACGATATAAAGAGTAGACATAGAGTTAATCTAATAATCATGCTTTCCTATCAAGTATCCAGGTGTCAATAATTGCATAAAGGCATTACTGCTCTGACTTTAAAAGATACTTCTTAGGTTCTAGACCAACTGAAACATAGGGGTTAATATAGGTGTCAATACTGAACAGAAGGAACCGCTTTGTTTGAACATGTTCCAAATTTAAAAAAAAAAACAAACATCTACTAATTTTCAGAGGAGCAACATGCTAGCAATGGCTTGGAGCAGTGGCAATGCAGGGGACTACAACAAATGTATGACACGGTATAAGCAGACCAAAGAGAGAACAGGAATGGAATCTTGTTGGTGCGCTGTGTGGAATGTTTTTCTTAGGAGTTGGAGGGGAACAGTAAGATAATGCTGATTGCTGTTCCCTTGGAAGCTGAATTTGTACAACCCATGCTGGATGTGCACCCTGGAACTCTGCATGAAGCTTATAAAACTGGTAAGTTTGCTTTGCTGGAAGAAAAATGCCAGTTTTCAGCCAGTGTGGGGTGCAGGACTAGAGCAATCTTTTACCCCCCCTCAAGGATGAACTTTTGTACAGCACTGACAGAAAGTACAAGGAGCTCACTAAAATAGAGCGGAACCCTTTGTGCTCATCCAGCTCAGGAGAGGGCTGCTGGAAGCTCAGTGAAAAGTATCGGGGTTCCTGACGACACTCAAGCACCCTCATGTCAAACAACACTGTAGTTAGCTGAAATTTTTTTTTCTAAAATTCACATCATTTTTTTCTTTTATTCTTTTTTAATTTTTTT
>CM053744.1:74060789-74080099 GCA_028658305.1 Pachyuromys duprasi
AAGTGCTCATTTACTAAAAAGGTGGCAGGGCCGAGTGGCCAGGTACAGGGGAATGCAGGAGAATCATTAGTGCAAAAGAATTTCTCATGCAGGAATGCAACTCAGCTTCTTTTGAAACTTCTGGCCTTGAAAATTATTTGACCTTCAACAGAATTATTTTGGGGAAAAGAAGTTATTAAAAAACCAAAACAGGAATTAACAGGCGAAGCCTACTTTCACATAGGTCAGAAGGAATTTGAAAGATAAACTATACTTAAGTTGTCCAAGCTAAACTTGGCCCGTGTTCCTTTAGTTCCACAGAAGACTTAGAAAGACCTAAAGAAACTTCTCATCTCTCGGCCTGGAGTGACATTATGCTTGTCCAGTTCCAGCTTCAATTGGAGGAATTACTTCCAGTCTACAGAAACTTACAACTTACTTCAGCTTCCTAGTAATACGAATTCTACTGCTTCCTTCTTTTCCCAATTTAGTATCATCAAGATAAACTTTTTCCCCACTAAGTGCTCACGCTTTAGGGAATGCAGCCTCGGTTCTGTATGGGAGGTTCATCTTTCATTCTAATTCTCTACCTACAAGAAAATGATACAAAATTCTCCCTTGGGAGGGCAGATCAGCAAAGAGAAATACATTCTCGGGAGATTAAGTTTTCTGGTACTCTCAACTCTGGTTTTTGTTGTGGTTGCTGTTGTTATCTCCTTCTTTATTATATCATAAAAGAATAATGTTTTTTAAAAAGAGAATTATTCATTTATCCTAACTACCTTCGTTGCTTTTGGTTTGACTCACCCCGAGTTTCACAGGCTCCTTGTATAATCTTAAAGTTTCTAGATGCTCTAGTCAATGACACATGCCTGGGAGAGATTTGGGCTCAGGTCAAGTATGTCTGCTTCATAGCTAGGTATTTTCACTTGAAACAGAACTGATGAGAACAACCTGAGTGTCATGGGCCCTAATCCGTAGCAGTGCAAGTCTAACCTGATTTTAAGTGTTTCGTTCATTCATTTATCCAACAAGTGCTAAACTGCCTACTTAAAAAAAAAAAAAATCAAAGGACAATAGAAGAAAAGGTGACCTGGAAGAAGTTCAGAATTCAGTGGGCAAAGTCTGGCCCAGGCACACCCAGTATACGGTGTGATGAGTTTTCATGGCACAGTTACCTGCATTGAGGACAAACTTTCACTCAAAAACACGCAGCTATTCAAAAGCTGATCCCAAATCAATTTATAGAAACCTTTTAGTCCATCAATATGCTATCATAAATTGACAGTGAGATAAATTAACATTAAGTCTTTAATGAACAAAAGAAATAAAATCAGCTGTACAATGCTGAAATTGAGAGTTAAAAAAAAAAAACCATATTGTGACTTGATTAGGTTGGTGAAGTCCCCTGAAAATAAGGCCATTTGCTTCTCTGAGTTCCAGGCTACCAGCTATAGAAACTTTAACCTGGCCAGTAGGCTGTAGGGTCGGTGTTTGGGCAACGACTGGATAACCAGGGAGACCCACAGAGAAGGGTGGGTCAGAGGACATCAGTTCCCACTAGACACGCAGACTCGAAGCACTGCTGGCCCCTGGAGCTCCCTGTTTCTTCCATTTTAGCATCAGAGCATTCAGAACAGGCCTCTTCAGCAGATGGATGGTGGTCCCTGTGCTCTCCCTTTAGTAAAACCCGTGTCCCAATGTTCCTCTCTCCCTTCCCTTCCTCTTTCCTTACTCCCCTCTCTCATTCTTTCTCTCTAGTTTCTTGATTGAGACGGGGTCTCTCTCACTCTGTAAGCTTAAGACACCTTTGTTTGACCTTGCAGCAAGCCCCCTGCCTCCACCTCTCACATTTTATGTTTGCTGGCACAAGCCTCTACATCTTGCCTTTCAACTTAAGTTTTAATTTATGGTTTTATGCTCAGAGATATTTATTTATGAATAAGCATTATGATTATTTGTAACTACGAGATTAAAAGTTTTCTTTCTGGTTGAAAGAAAAATATCTTTAAAGCCATTATATATGAAACACCTTTATCTGTTTTCTGTTTGTTTGTTTGTTTTTCTTCTTTAGATACTAGTACCTATTGCTCATTTCTAAAGAGTCTAACTTGGGTAAATTCACCATGAGCAGAGTAGGTGTGGCCTACTATTTGTTCAGTGATTTGCATGAATTTGAATTTGCTATTTGTGTGTAGTCCAGGTTTAAGCAGAGGGCATGTTCCACCACTCCTCCTCATGACTACTGATGGAGATGAACTCAACTCATAGGTAAAATTTCAGGAATGGGTGTTTTCACAGAGTTCACTTTAAGCCACTTGCCTCTCACCTGCAACATGAACTTCCCTACAGTCCACAGATGCCACTGGCACACAGATGCCACATTCTCCATATGGAATCTCTGACACTGTGAGCCCATTTGGCTTTTTGAAGCTCATTTTCCTTACCTTGGATTCTCCAACTGGCTTCAGGCATCTATTGGTGTCACACCCCCAACATGCCCTTTTAAACTGATTTGTATAGTTTAAACATTGCTTTGGTAACATTTGATCTTGGACCAGTTTGCAGAATGCTAAGATATCTACATCAATTTCATCTTCTAAAATCTACAAGGTGAGCTTGAAAATATACTTTGTATCCCCTAGTACCAAACATTTACTATTTTATTGTTCCTGAGAAGCCACAGGGAACTAATTCCAGGTTCCTGTCATTCAGATGCCAAAATCGGAAAATGTTGCTGTCCTTCATATAACAGGACACATAGTTTGTGTACAACACACACACACTCCTCCTTTCAGTCTCTGCTAGATTACTTATAATACATGATACACTGTAAATGCTATCTTAGTAGTTGCTACACTTTATTATTAAAGGAATAACAAAAGAAAAGGTTTGTATATATTCTGAACAAAACAATTTTGCCCAGATATTTTTATCTAAAGCTGGATGAGTCTGTGGAGGCAGAACCCACAGTCACAGAAGGCCGTCTATACTTAATTTCCTCTATTGGTGAAGAAAGATAAGTAGTAAGACAATGCCACAGAATGAGTTAGTCCAGCAATAACTACTCATCCTTTCTGGTAACCAATGATTTTTTCTACTACTGATCTTGTAGGCATAGATGAAAAGTGTTTTGTTGTTGTTGTTTTTAAGAAAGACTGAGTACAGCATTTTCATTAAAAATTAGGCAAGTAAGAGCTGGAGAGGTGGCCCAGCAGTTAAGAGCATTGGCTTTTTCTTTCAGAAGACAGTTTCTACTCCTTGAACCCACAGGGCAGCTTACAACTATTTGTAACTCCAGTCTCAAGAGATCCAACACCCTCTTCTGAACTCTGCAGGCATCAGGAACAAAATGGTACAGAGACAGATGTGCAGGCAAAACATCCATAGACAGAAAAATAAGTAATTAAAAAAAAAAAGCAAGTAGCTAAGATTTCAAGGTCAACTTGGGACATATACTGCGTTTCAGGTCTGCCAGATCTGTGTAACAAAACCATATCTCAAAAATAATTGAAAGGTAAATAGATGATAAATGAATATATAGATGACAGGTAGATAGATGAATAGATGACAGATAGATTGATAATAGATGGATAGATAGCTAGATAGATATAACCTCCACCAAAACCATACCAACCAACCAAACACCAAATATTTCTCTCAAGAGATCACTAGATCAGAAAAAAATAAGTCTGTGTGTATGTGTGTGTTCTTCCACCTTCAGATGGATGTCATTCTAAAATCAACATGGAATACAGCAATAGGTTAAAAATAGACAGTTGGGACTATAGCTTAGTGATAGAATATTTGTCTACCATGAACAAGGCTCTTGGTTCAAACATTAGCATAGCAGGGACAAAAGAAAGGAAAGTTACAATGTTTGTCTAAAGAAAGATAAAGCCAAAAAGTCACCAATGATCTGATATTCAGGTATCCAGAGCAAAGTTAGTAACATCCGCCCTCCTTGTGTGGCCACAAAGGCTTTTTTTCTAATCTCCTATTGATTGCCCTTTAAACAAATTGATCCATTTTCTTAAGATCAAATAATTACTTTGTGGTTAACTTTGTTTTTGTTTGGTTTTTGAGACAAAGTCTCCCCTGAATTATTATAGCTTAGGCAGGTCTGGACTTTACTATGTAGCCAAGGCTAGCCTGGGAATGTTGATCCTCTAGCTTCCTAGTCTAGACTACAAGTATGAACTAGACAGCTTTTAAAAGCTCTTTTATTGCCAAGTATATGTTCGGACTTCACATTTGAGAGTCAAAGCAACTACAAATGTCAGATTCATTATTGGGAAGCCCATTTGCTTGCTGCCTACCTGGTGCCCTAGGCTATGTTTTCAAACAGAAAAGAGCCTCTATTTCACGGGCATTCCCCTCACAATCAATGACACTATGTCCCTACAGGATTGCATGTTCTCTCAAAATGACTTGAGTCTCTCTAGACAAGCAATGTGGAATGTGACAGCTGGTCATTTGGGGGACAACCCATCACTGTCACAGACAGCAACCTCTTATTCAATAAGTGACTAATCCCAGACATTTACTGAGGTCACATATCAATCTCAATATATCCTCCTGTTTCAGTGTCCAGTGGCTGCTCCACACGGAAGCAAAAACCCAGGGAGGAACGGCAGAGACCGCAGATAAGGATGCCTCTCCACCCTTGTCTTATAAGGCCTCATGCAGGATAGTCCAACCTGAGCCAAAAGCCATACCACCCCCCCTCCAAAACACTACAACACAGCAACATAATGTAAATACAACAACAATACCCAATGTTATCAACTTGTGGAGAATTCACCCAAGTGTTCTCAAAATTTCACTTTGTAAATGAATGAGTTTCTTTGGAGCTGGTGTAAAAGCAACTTTTATTCGTCTGTTTCAGTTGTTGTCTCAGAGGATTACTGCCTCTGTCTGCTAACCTAGACCCTAGTCTTCTAGCCTCTGTACAATCTATCCTAGGTCTAGAATGTTTTCAGCCTCTGAGACTTAGTGTCACCCTTTCTTGTTCTTACTGAGCTCTGGGCTAGCTGGTTCAACCTGAGTTGAGTTCTGGCTCAAATCTCCCAGACAACTTATCCAATCTGTTCTCTCTCTCAGCCCCTGAATTGCTCTGTTTGGCTTCAAACTAATTCCAGCAATCTTTTCTAATCTTCTGGCTCCTTCTCATTCTCTGGCTCATTCGTTTTCACCTGAGTCTAGCTTGTTCTCTCTCTGCAACTTGTCTATTACTGTTCCAATAAAACTGCCTCCTTTCTCTCTCTCCCATTCTCCTTCCCTCCCTCCCTCTTCCTCCCTTTAATCCTCTCTCCCTCTCCTTCACCCCCTCTTTCTCTGCATTGCCCCTTAAGTAGCTTCCCTTTCCTCTCTCTTCTTTGTGAGAGTTGGGTATTTCTTATTCTGTCAAATCTTTCTCTGATTCATCATTTTTTTCTGCCAATCAATTAGACATCACTTTCAAACATGGGTGCTTCCTTTTACAGACTAACTTACCTTCATTGTTTGGGATGAAAGGCTTGTACAACCACCCTTGGAACTTAGCTTTTTTTTTTTATCTGATACTTGTTCTATACCAGGCTGGCCTTGAACTAAGACCTGCTTGCCTCTGTCTCGTGGATTAAAGGAATGTTTATGTTCCAGCTGATCACAGAGGCCTAGAAGATCTTTGGATGTGATCGCTTGCCATTGCAGCCATGTTTTGAATTAAAATTCCTCTACAAGCTGGGACTTTTCTTCCCAGCACAAAGGGAGAAATAGCCATATATTAAATTTTTCCCATTAATAAAAGGAGAATGGTGAGGGCACAGGTTAGTTTTCTTATAAATACCCGACAAGAAGAAACACAAGTAGACAGAGGTTATTGATGAGTTGTGATATGGAAATGTAAGCAAAATTAAACCCTTTCCTCCTTGACTTGCTTTTGGTAATGATGTTTCATCACAGTACCAGAAAAATCTAAGACATATCTCTTTCTCACAAAATTTAGCCTGGAGGCCTAATTTTCTCTTTGTGGCACAGAAGAAAGTAAAATTTTAGATGAAGTTTCAACATAAATTTTTATGTGATATAGATATTAAAACAGTTGGATTTAAAAAAGAAACATGAGTCATATTCGACAAAGCACTTTCCCTATGTAACTTTAGTTCTTAGATGAATACGGATGTTGGCACATATGTCTGTTGAGAGTTGTAATTTCACTGACAATTACTTGAAGAATTTATGAAAAATATTAAATTTAAGGGTCAATGAATGCAAATGTTAGGTCAAATATTACACAGAGAAATTTTCTATTCTTTTCTGCAAGTGGTTCCTTAACACTCACACCACTGAGGACGACATAAAACTCATCAAAATTAAATTTACGAATGATCTGTAAAATTTTAAAACTGCAATGCCCTTCAACAAGCATCAGAATGGTTACAGAATGTACCCACGAAACTGAATCTTCTACTGAGTAAAGGAGAGCATGAACCGAATTTTCTAAGCATTCAAATGAGCTTTCACTGGAGTCCTGGAGCACAGTGCTAACTAAATCCTCAAGTCTGGATTGGGTACACACTTCCTTTTCACTCTGGGTCCATGGTGTAGATGCAAAGATTTCACCTATGAGACTGTGTTTTTCATCTGCTATTCTTAGGAAATGTTCCTACCCACCCCCTTGGGAAAGTGATTGCCGCCTTCCCTGAAAGTGCTCTTGTTTATTATTTAAGTGGTAATGTGGAAAAGGGAAGGATCTTCACCATCACAGCATCCAGTCCAGAACAAACAGAATCTGCTCCCAGCACTTCTATTTTGTTTCTAAAACAAACCTACAAGAAAGAGCGTGGCGGGGGGGGGGGGGGGAGGGAATAAGCTTGCTCAGGGAACAATTTAAAAGTTCTTAAAAGCTAGCCAGTTCTTTCAGACTAAAATAGACCCAGACCAACTGACAGTCCACTAATAAACCTTGCCGAGTTTTGTTAATTATATTTTCCTTGGAATTGAAGGGGTATACGCTATCACTGTAACATTTTATTTGTACCGAATTTCCTTGTCAAATTTGAGAAAGTCTCCAGTGTTACAACAGGATGGATCTTCCACCTCTGCTCAAGATGGAGCAAGCACTGACGTGCAGATCATGGGAACATGGGTTTCCTCATGAAAGGCTGCAGACAAAGACACACATGAACGCAGCAGCAGCTCCCAGGCTTGCTCTGCCAGGTCTCGGCAACTTGGCCCAGCCTTTTGTGTGAATGCTGAACCCATTTAACATCCATCTCGTACAGAATTGCTTCCGGTGCACATGCCCTCGTGGTCCAAATGGAAAAATTAGAAACCAATTTTTTTTATTTTTATTTTGCTTGCTTTTGAAAATTTTTATCATCGTTGTTGTTGTGATTTGCTTTTTTGGGAAAAGTTTTTTTTATATAGGTAACCCAGGCTAGTCTTGAATTGACAATACTTCTTCCACGTTCAGCATGCCAGACTTAGGGATCTCCACCACACTCAGCTTCCTGTTTATTTTTCATGGCTCTTCTGATGAGACCAGTATCTACGTATCTCAATGATCCAACCATTACTTGTCAGCATATTGTCGTTTGAATGATATGTCTTCATGCCATAGTTTGTGGCTTGAGTGTACATTAAAATGGCTTTAATTCACCAAGCTATTTATCTCTCAGGAATCTGTTAAAAACTGGCAGGTCTTTTTGCATTCACGTATTTGCATTATTTGATAACGTCCTACTTTCTGCCTCCTACTCACCCTTTCCCAAGTTATCCACAGGGAAAACACAGTAAGCTCCAGGTGATGGGTCTGTCAGTGAGAGTTAGTGTCTAGGTTTGGTCCCTCTAAATACAAAGGAACACTCGTTTCTAGCATGTTACAGGGAGCACTACTTCCGGGAAGGAAAGTGTTTCAAAAATAGGCCATCTGGTCCAGGGGCAGCTGGTTTCCCTGTACTTCTTTACTAAACGTAAGAGAATTCCGCCTGCTCACATAAATAACTAACACAGGTGGCTACAATAAAAATGGCCTCAAGCACCTTTGCCTGAAAAGTCCAGAATTAAGCCTGAATGAAATGTAATAGGAAGCCTGAAAAAGCATGCTTGCATTTGTTATTTCCAGTTTGCTGTGTGGGTACATCATGGTTGCTCACTGGGGCACGCGGACCCAGCTTCATGCAAAAACCATCTCGTAACTCTTCTGTCCCTGGTAAATGCTTGACCGTGGATTCCTCTTAAGGCATCGGAGAATGTGCCCCGGTGACTCGTCCTTCCTTGTCTCATGTTTTGAAAGAATCTTTGTGTTCAGTGACTTGAGCCCTAACATTGAAGGGCCATTGAAGGACAATCAGGTCCCCTGGTTGTGCCCACATTACCTCATCAGAGCACCGCCCCCAACGCCTTCCCATGCAAAGCAACAGAAGTTTAAGTGGGAGTGACCGCACAGCTGTCTTCCATAGCAGAATTTCAAGTCGTCTCTTTTCCATCTTGTGACCACACAAGTCTGAGTGAGTACTTAATAGATGTTGATTTGTAAGTTTCTGGTTATGTGACTGTGACCAAGACCCCTAAATGTTGCAGTCTTGGTTTCCTCACCTGTTAAGAGGACATAAGATGACTGCTTCCAAGGGTGTTGTGAAAATGACAGGCCCTGGAACAACTCCCACAGTGTCTACGCCAGAAATATCACACATGGCAACTGCTTTCTACATATAAGGCAATCGGTTCCCAAGTCCTGTACCACACCACTTAATCACTCTCATACCCAACCCGGCCAGCTCTTCTGTTCTTTCATTGATTTTCCACCATCTCTGCCCCTCCCCTTTGGCTATTCATTTGTCTCTGGCTAATAGCTCCTTGACCTTTCAGAAATAAATACTTTAGCTTCCTCAAGCTTCTTTAGTCTTATTCTTTCTTCCCATTAACCCCTATCTTACGAGGGAATAGGGAGAAGAGGGAGGAATACAAAAACTCATCCTCTGCACTGCTCAAGTAATTATAATCCCAGCTTCTGAAATAACATTGCTAAATCCATTACATCAATGAATATATATAATGTAATATAATGTTATAACATTATGGAAAAAAACTCCTGAGATTTTTAATTTGCTAAAATATCTCACAAGAACAAGAGGCTGGGCTGGCAAGATGGCTCAGCAAATAAAGGGGCTTGCCACTTATCCTAAAGACATGAGTTCAATTCCCAGGGCCCATGGGGTGGAAGGAAAGAACCAACTCTTAAAAGTTACCCTCTGATCATCATGCGTATATGTTTGTACACTCACATGCATGTGTGTATACACAGAGAAATAAATTAGTAAATAAATAATAAGAAGCAATACTCAGTATTTTAATGAACCCTAAAAATCTTCCATAGTGTCCTGGCCTATGTCAAAGCACAGACTTCAGTGTGTAACATGAAACTTCCCCAACCACACAGCTGTCAGGACTATTTCCCTTGAAAGACTGCTGTCCCTAAAAAAATATAAAACCTTTTATAAACAAGAGATAAACACTTACTCAATAATCATAGCTCTTTTAGGTTCTCTGGTAAGTAATCAGAATGGGAGAGAACTTAATAGGAATGATTTAAACAAAATGAAGGCAAAACCACTCTGCTTCAATTATGAGAGGGGAAAAAAAAAGGAGAAGGCCATTTTTCTTTTATGGTTGAAAGTTGGTTAAGGGATAATAAACAGAACAACCAAGCCCACGTCTATGCCGCTGTCGCTGGGCCCTGACTGATCACAAGATGGCTAGTGACTGCCTCTGGCTCCTCTCCTGTCTTCTTTTACAAGTTTTGTTACTGCTCCTTTTTTTTTTTTTTCCAAAAAGCACTAGACAGTACTTCCTGACAATTTCCAAAGCATCACAAAGCATGGCTCACCCTCTGCACTCATGAATGCAGGTCTAGGGGTGGGTCATTTTTATTACCCCCCACATTGCAGAGATGGAAAGTGGAACTCAAAGAGATTAACCCTGATTAGTCATCCAGGAAGCAGTAAGATGGGACTCAAACTCAGAGCAAACAATCTTTACAGTTATTCTGAAATCCTGGCTGTGCCGTAAGTTTTCTCACAGATCTTTTAAAAGATCTGTGAGACTTCTCACAGTTAGTAGTTGAGAGGCTATCACTGACTGATGTGACAAAGGAGAAGAGAAAATAATAAGAAAATAATTTTTATACTGTTCCAAAGAAAGAGAGGGGCTTTGGAAATTCGTAAAGGTGATGATGGGAAACACGTGGAGAAAAAGATTGGCAACTGCACCAAAAGGGAATAAGCCATGTCAGACAGCTCCAGCCAGGCTCCCTGGTGTGGGGGGGATGGGCGGGGTGTGTGTGTGCAGAAGCCTTAACCCAAGGGTGAGTACATCCAGGCAGTCCTGCGCCAGCTTCACAAACCCCAAACCAGCTGTGGGTTTTAGTCAAACTGTAATTCCTCCTGCGGAAGGGTCAGTGCTAGAGAAGGCCAGCAATATCCATTCTGCCATATGACTCAGAGGACAGCGGCCAGGCACACCCTAAAAAAAGAACCTATCATTTAAAACTTAGCTACCCTAAGGGCCTGGCAACAAGGAACAACCACAAGTCTGGGAGCTTCCACTTAACCTGCAATAGCTTGACGTGAGAAACCCTCTAAGAAGCAATGATGGGGACGAGGGGGACCGGAAACTGACAGAAGAGAAAGTGCAGTTGGCTGGAGGCTTACCTCAGGAAGTGAAGTGTGTGGGCAAAGGTCGTCCTGACATAGCTCTGGGGAAAGGGGGTGTCTCTTTAACCGAGGTCAGCAAGTTAGTCACTCTACGTCCACCTGTCTCCCTTTAGTGCTGTGGAATCCGAGAACTCTAAAGCTCCGGGAATCTTCCTGACATGCACAGTTACACTCCTCCAGTAGAATGACCAATAATTAGGTCTCAAAAGCACAAACCTCAGGACCATGGCTGCTTCTTAAACTCCTTCTGGAGACACATCCCACCTAGGGGCATACCCTAACTAGGGGTGCATGGTCTGGGGATTCTCAGGATAGGAGAACTGGCCCAGCTCACAGACTGAAAAGTTAAATGTGCCTGTAACAGGAAAAGAAGGGATATTATTAAAATGAAGACAGATCTAGCTGACATCGGACCCTCGTTGGATACAAATTCAATATGAGGATAAAGCCTAGGAAAGGCATGAGTTTGTACTCGGCTGTCCCACTGCCCATGCAGGCTACGCAGTTGGTTTATGGAAGCCTACAAAGGGCTTTGAAAACACACCACAACCCACAATCCCTGAGGATCTTGTGGAGGTTTCAATGAGGACTGTATCCAATAGGCTGAGGTATGTGAACACTCCAGTTGGCTGTGTTATCCTTGGAGGATACGGGCAGGTTAAGCAAGCTGATGGAGAAGTCACTGAGAGTTCATAGCTTTGCCCGCACTTCCAGGTCACTCTCTCTGCTTTGTGCTGGAGTCTGAAGATGGGATCTCTCAGTTTCCCACTCTGGGGGAAAACTGCCATGTCTCCCTCACCACCTCAGACTGTCCCTCTGGTAACGCAAACCAAAATAAAACTTCCTCCTTAATGTCCTTGGTCAAGATGTTTTATCCCAGCAACAGAAAAACAGTTAATACAGATGTTCTGGCTTACCTGGTGTTAAACATTGATTTTTATATATCAACCTCTTTTAGTGAACCCAGCTGACAGGTATAACTATTTCTGAGGGTGCCTGTGAGGGTGTCTCAAGAAGGAACAGCACCTGAATCAACAGGCCTGTGAAGAGGATTCTTCATCCACCAATGGGGGTGGACACTGACTAATCCACTCAAGACCTGGGTAGACCAGAACAGGCAGAGGCAGAAGCAATCTCTCCTCTCCTGGAGCTTTGCTGGCCATCTTCCAGGTCCATGCATCAGAACTCTATGTTCTAAGGCCTTTGGATTCGGTCTTAGCTAGCAGCTCCCAAGGATTTCAAGTCTTAGGTCTCAGTGACTTATACAACCCACTGGAACGGTTGTCTGGGTTAATGAAGGAAGATGATGGGCTTCTCGGCCTCCTGTTATGTTGGCTAACTCCCAGAACAAATCTCAGCTGTATCTATAACCACCCTATTGACTCTCTTTATTTGGAAAACCTGCCGCTCTCTCAGAAGCCCATGATTGGGAGAATGTGCAATTCAAACACTGAGTTTAATTGACATCTTACTTTTTTTTTTTCATAGAAGTGTAAAATGATGAGGGAACTGAGCGCTAACAGAATCCAAAACTCGTAGGTAGATAAAAATATACAATATTTTCACTTACCTGTTATAATTATATACTTAAACGTATGTCATGGAGATTAGCTACAATTTCAGTTTTCCAAAATTGCAATGTAAATCCAAAGACATGAACTGCCAACCATCACAACTAGATGGCCAGTTATGAAATAAGCATTATTTAGACAGCGACATACAATGTGAAAGAAATCCATTAGAATCATACCATGTTTACATATGGAAGATAGCTATGACACCCTAACCACAGAGGGGAGACAGGGAGTAAAATGGACACAATTTGTTTCCCAATAAATGGTCATGGGAAATTCTCTATTTAGCATTCAACATTGTAACTATAGTTAAAAAAAATCTCAAGCAGAATATTGAAGTATTTATGTATTAATTTAAATGAGAATTTGGCACTACAGTATTACTTCATACATGTGAGGGTAAAAACATGTTCTTTAAAATAGAAAATATTTCCAAAAGGCCTTTTATATAAATGAAAAATTGGCTCACCTCTTCCCTGTGGTTCTTAATTGGCATACAAAGGATGCTCTGTGTCCTGTAGCCTGTAATTTGGTCAACCTCTGCATTGAACCGGGGATCCTAGGAAGGAAAAAGAAATCCAATTTATTGGTTGACCTGTACAAAGATTGATTTGATTTTTCTCCTGCATTAGATTAGAGAAATCTACCCTTTGACTCACCTTGTTACTATTGAGTAATGATTTTATCATTGTGAAAGGCATCAAATCATGTAAGCCCACAGCATTTGACAAATATGAGTTTCAGGGCTGGTTTTATTTTGGGGGGGGGGGGCGCCAGTGTTTATGAAAACAAAGCACCCTACCCCTGAAACATTTTAACAATTGTTCAAAAACAAATGATACACAAAATAATTAGAGGGCTGTAGAATTGAGGAAAAAGTAGCCTCTTTGACCTCTGACAAAAACTGTCTGTCCCCATCTGTCTACAGTCTGGTGCTACTGTGTCACAGAAAAGCAGCTCTGCCCTCAGACCTTTCCAACAAATGACCTCATTTCTTTTGTAAGGATTGTTCTACACATCCGCTCTGTCCTTCTGAGGCAGGATAGTAAGAAATGGAAATTATGGGGAAATGGAAAAGAAAAGGGCCCTCTCACCCTACAGTCTGGCCAAATCCTCTCGCCAGCTCTATGAAAATCTCCAATTCTAGCACCAACATTTTCCATAAATGCTACTGCCATAGAATTAATATTCATTTCATAGACCGCTCTCTTCTGTTAAAGTAACGATGAGCTAAGACTGAATGTATATGATTTTAAGTAGGGCCTCAATCCTTTCCCCAGGCATGGCCTAGAAATGTTAACTTTTTTTTATTCTAAAGATGCCTTCCTTCATCCGTGTAGATTAGACCCTCACCTTATCAATTGCCATCCTGAAGCTGCCAAGGAAGAACCACTCAGTGACCTCACTGAGGTTTCTGAGCAAGTCTTTAAAGATAGTAACTTCAAACCCCGCCCCAGTCCTGTAGGCTGTTTAAAACACAAATGAGTCCAGCTCTCCTCTGAGTGATCCATACCCAAACTCTTGGGCATGACTTCCTTATTTCTGAGCGCCTTTTTCTTAACCCTTATGCTTATGCTCACGTACAAATAGCTTTCTTGAACCACAAGGTCCTAAAATTCTTTTCTGCATCAAAGCCACGGATCCTCGTTTGGTTTTAAAGTCTAAGGGAAGTCTTCAGCCTGCTTGAGGGTCTCAGTGGGGAGTGGTGCCTTCTCCCTCTGCCCTTCAAAGTGCTGACACCTCTCTATCGGGTGTTAGTAAGGGTTCTGTTTGCTCTTGAATCTCTTTGCCCTTAAAATTGTTTTAATTGCATGTGTAAGTGTGTGTGTGTGCGCATGAAAGCATGTGCTCACAGAGGCCAGAGGGCACCAGATCCCCTGGAGTTCAAGTGAGGGCAGTTGGGAATGCTCTGTGGTGAGTGATAGGAACTGAACAAACTCTCGTCCTCTCCACGTGTGGCAGCTGCCAAGCTATGGCTGCAGCGTCATCTCTACTGGTTGAAGCACAGGGGAAAATACATCAGGACCACAGAGGGTAGGTAAAGGGTGTGAAAGTCCTAAATGTGGGTCAAATTAAGGTTCAAGGCAGTCTTCCATTATTCTTTAGATTAGCAAGCTCTATAATTGAGCTATAAATTCCACGAAAAAAAAAAATTAAAATCTCTTTTTCATTGATTATTGTACTCCTGATACTTGGTGGTTTTTAATAATTGGGAGAACTATGATAAATGATCCGATCGTTACCAGATGTGGCTATTTTTATATTTGTAATCCTCAAAGCAAACTTTGTTCATTTGGACTGAAATTTTGGAAAAGAAAATCAGGGATAAGCGTGGAGCATCAGGTCGAAATGAAGCAAGCCCTCCAGAGCATAAGGCAGGAGCTAGCCCTGTGCTCCACCTAATAATAGTATCCAAAAGCTGCATTTGGAATTCCCCTCAGGACTATGGAATATTCCCTTAGGAAAACCCTCATCTTTTGAAGGTCATTTCTATTTTTCCTTTAAATTGGTCGAAAGTCGCGTAAAGCCAAAGCTGTGAACGAAGCAGGTGATTACACCGGATTCTATCAAACGGGGCCAGAAATGAGGCCACTTTTCTCAAGAGGATAGAGCTGAAGCTGGCTTCAGTTTAAAGATAACTTCAAAGGAAAAGATAAATCAGTATAAATACTTTACATTATAACCATCACTGCATTCTTGGTTTTTCTCCTGCAAATATGTGCAAGGTTTTACTCAGAGACACAGGAGGTGTTCGCTAAATGTTTCTAAGTAAAACAGTTCTTATTCTATCTTTGCGTATGTAGATTTTTTTTATCTTTAGACTTTAATGTATCTAAGGAAGAATATTGATGGACTAAAGGGGTAAAAATTAACAATGACTGAATTATTTTACATAATATTAAATCAAATGCTAAGAATAAAAATGTACCTTTTGTAAGAATTTTGTTAATGAATGTTGTAATTACAAATTAAGTTTATCAACTAATCAACACGGTAGAATTTCTATCTGCACAGCAAAACTGCAACACAAACATGAGACATCAGGTTAGTGGGAGTTCTGGGCTGGTGGCCTATCAGTGTGCAGGCACTGGGAGGGACTGGGAGCATTCTCCCTCCCCCATTACTTACTCTGTGTTCCCTTCAGTTTGACTGCTTCTGGGTTTTAACAAAAGGTATAAAGCTTTGCTGAGTTCTGTAGATCATCTGATCAAATTGCTGAACCTGACAAGGTTACAGGAACTCCTACTGTGGACAACAGGAAGGAAGTGGGGGTGGCCTGGGATCCCACTTGAGGCTGGTGTTGGGAGAAAGCATCCTTGAGGTGTATGTTAACACCTTAACATACAGGGTTTGTGACTCCAAGTAGTATTAGAATCAAACAGAACTGTAAACTTCCACCTCATGCAGAAGAATTGAGAATTAGTTGTTTGGAAAACCAAACAAAGTCTCAACATTAGACATCTGTGGATGCTCTTGGCAAAAGTGCCTGGCTTCAGACTATCCAAGAAAGAGCGTCTAAAGAATAACTAACTGCCCTGTGCCCTTCAAAAATACCTACATCAAGAATGATAAACTGAGCTTGGAAAGAGACACGAAAACGCTGCAAAATGTGATCCTGAATTGCATCCTGATTGGAAAGAAAAATAATTTTATGGGGAATATTTAACAGGACAACTAAAAATAACTGAGTATGGGCCGTGAGGTGTTCTATACACATCAGTAATAGCATCGTATCATTGTCAAATTTTCCAAATTTGATCATTTTATTGTATGTACAAGAATGTTCTTACTGGAAATCACAAAACGAAGGGCCAGTGAGATGGCTCAGTGGATTCTTGCCCCTCACCCTAGAAACCTGAGGGTCTCACATGGTGGGAGAAATGACAAACTGTTCTGTCTCCCACACGCGTGACATCACACACACTCACACACTCAATAGAACTAAAAAAAAAATTTAAACCACAGTGATAAAATATTTAGTACAAGTATGTCTTCAACTTATCTAATTATTTTTAAAAAAATACTAAGCATGTGTGACCTCCATGAGAGGGAGGGGGGAAGGAAAGAGACAGGATGTCGCAAAGAATGGAGAACCAACAGAACGCTGTGTGGAAGCTTCTTAGGCTAATCTGTGAATTTAAAGTTAAAAAAAAAAACAAAACCAGAAAACAAAAACAGACGCACAAAAGAACTGCCAAGTAAGGCTCATTTTCTCCAAGAATGGCATTTCTTTAGATAATGCCTAAAATTAGCGCACTGAACATGAACAAGCATGGACGCAGCAGTTCCCAGACCGTGTTCCCGGGGGCACAGCGATGCCGCGAGGGTTCATGATTTATCTACACCGGAGCATCTGCCGGTGCTCTTTCCTCCCTTAATATTTATTTTGGAGACAACTGTACTCATTAGGAATTCACCAGAGAGACTTCATCCTCCTTTTAGAAGGGATCTCGATGAGTCCTTCAGTAGAAAGCGCAAGGACTGCGGAGTGAAATAAGTTGGTTTGTTCCCCTGGAAAAGAATGAGAGGGAAGGAGGAAGTAGAGGCAGGGGGAACAGCAATTCCACGACGAGAGCTGCGTCAACCGACATCATCTACGTTCTCCAGAAATCGAGGTCCACATGGCGTGCTTCCCACGCAGAAGCAGAACCTGAGGTCTGCATTCGAGTCAGTTCAGCAGAGAGGCAGGAAGGTGGAGCAGTTCAAGGTAGTCTTGTGTAGGTATTGGGCATTTTGCTATTATGAGAACATATCTTCTTAAGTCAATATCTTATACATAAAGTTTCCCCAACTAGGAAGTCGTAAGACAACATCAGTCTGTGATTAAACCTCGCTGCCAGCTAATTCTCTCCTTGGTGTTCCTGGTCTAACAGAATCATTGGGCTAAGCTGAGGATAGTGACTTATACTTGAAAAAAGGCAATGTGTTACTTGTCCAGTATTAATTGTATTTTCAAGCTTGTGTTATTGTATATAATTTTCTGCGGTGAATTTTTAAATAGCGAGTCAAATGTTTTCTCACAACTGAAGTATCCATGAAGCTTTAAAAATTGTTCTCAGCTTCAATATAAGCACTCTTATATTTCATGGCCACCACCTGGGTTTCTGCTGCATTATAACTTTGAAAGTGTTCCGTAGCCAAATGACACAAAGGACTCAGGAAGCATCAAAACACATGTTCACATCTGACCACTTTCACAAGGGCATTGAGACCAGATTTTTATTATTCAAATTATGCTTGAAGCTGAGAGATGAATTTCTTATTAGACAAATGACTTCCAGTGCTAATACCAATGTGAATTAGAACACAGATGAACCCCACACTCATGATGGGATTAACGGACATGAAACTCTGCAAGGCCACACATAAACACTGATATAGGGAACCAAGGGTGAAGAGCAGGAGTAATTCAAAGCTAAGAGGCTTCACCCTAGGACTAGTGCAAATGAGAGGAAGTGGTTGTCCTAGACCACAGCCTAAGACTTAAATCATTATTAACTGCAGGGTGAACACACATTGTCAAACCTTAAACATGGTAAGTATGCTAAAATACGGGCACGTGAAGAACAGACAGGCTGGAAACACACCAGGCCACAGGACAGGTGACAGCTTTCTTAGCAAAGCTAAAGGATGTTTATGGTCCTACAGTTTGGGGGACTATGGTGCCACTGAAAAGTGTAAACCTACAGTGGGAGAGAATGAACCTGCAAATTTGTCAGCAGGAAAATGGTGGCTCTTGGAGTCAGCTACAGTGTGGTGTTACTAGTGGCATCCAGGGAGGTTGGGAGATAGTTCCAGGAAGAACACTAAGTTTTCCAGAGAGCATCAAAATTGAGCAGAACTGTTTATTCACAGAATGTTCGGGGAACGGGGATATCTTAGGAGTTAACTGCCTGAATAGCATGTCACATCCGCGGCCCTGATATTCCTCGGTGCCGTTATTCACCTGCCCTTTTCCAGTCATTTGCGATCCCTGTTCTCTATCACTGCCTTTTCGTCCCAGATGTGAAGGTCAGCAGATTCTGGGCTGCCTGTGGTCCTCACCCCTTTATTCTAATCTTTTAGTTTGGAGTAGGATTCAGGGACCCACTTCCTCGCATGTAGACTGTTAAAATAATCCATCCTCCCAGCTTCTAGATTTTCCTTCTGGTATGTTTTATAACAGGGGAAGATGAGACTTCATCCTTCTAAAACACAACTTAAGACACACTCATCACCCTTAAAAACTTTTTTAAATTTCTCTTTCAGTTCTGACTCAATAATAGATTCCTCATCAACAGTTCTGCAGTTTCCTGGCTGTGAAACCACAGTTCCCCAACATGTGTTCAGACGCTTACAGTTCTCAATCCAATTTCCCCAACTCTCCTTCACAATTTTCCCTACTGCTGGATCTCACCAGGCCCACATCCAAGTCACTCAAATCCTACATATTTTCCAGGGCCCATCCAAGTATTTCTTTCTGAAAAAAGTCTTTCCCCATCTTCCTCACTTGTCATATTTGATCCTGACTACACTTTCCTTAACACATATGACCAGCTAGAGATCTGATATTTATGCTAGAATTTCTAGTTATCTATTGTATCTAATATAATTTTAATCAAACAAATATTATCAAGTCCTATCTGCCAGGCACTGGGAACATAGGAATGAGTTGGGCCACACTGTGAATTCTAGCACATAGCTAGAACAACTCTTGGGTACTGTAAACTACCTTATCACTAGACACAGCAGCATTTTACCCAATTAAGGTGTTTTGTTTAAGAATGATAATTCATTTTAAGGGACTGAAGAGATGGCTTTCTGGTTAAGAGCACTGGCTGCTCTTCCAGAGGATCTAGATTAGATTCCCAGTACCCATATGGAGGCTAACAACTGCCTGAAATTCTTGTTCAGGGACTCTGATGGCCTCCAATGGAGCCCTGTGGGCTCCACATGTACATGGTGTGTGTGCACACACATATTTATATGTATGTATATATGTATATACATGCAAAACACCCATACATATAAAATAAATAATAAATACAACCTTAACACATATAATGCATTTTAAATG
>CM053744.1:74080599-74103864 GCA_028658305.1 Pachyuromys duprasi
CACATCTGCCTGTGTGCCACCATGATGACAATGGACTAAACCTCTGAACCATAAGCCAGCCCCAGTGAAATGTTTCCTTTATAGTAGTCGCTGTGGTCACGGTGTTTCTTCACAGCAACAAATCCCCAAGACAGGCTTCTTTGTAACACATGTCATGACGCTGGGACTGTGTGGGTAGAGAGCTGAGGAGCACATCCCCAAGTTCGTGGCTAGCCAAGATTCAGCAGCTGAAGGTTTCTGAAGGTTGGGTCTTAGAATACACAGAAGGATGAATCAACTGACTGGTGATTACAGAAGGTTCAAAGGAATATCGGGAGATGAGTTGTCATGAATTTTTACAGTGATTTTAACCACTGAAATTACACACAAGCAGAAATAAAATGCTCTACATTTCATTTTACACATGCCACATGCTTCCATTTAAAAGTATATGTGATAGGGTCAATTAATAGTTGGATAAGTGGTGTCAAACTAGGAATGCTTTCTAAAGAATATTTAACTAAGTTTAAGTTTGCGGCTGGAGATGTGGCTCAGTTTGTAGAGTGCTTGCCTCCTGTTTCAGTTAGGGTTGTTATTGCTGTGATAGAACACCAACTGGAGGAAGGAAGGGGTTCTTTTGCCTACACTTCCAGATAACAGTCTCTCACTGAGGGAAGTCAGGACAGGAACCTGGAGGCTACAGAGGCCGCGGAGGACAGGCTTGATGCCCCAGATTTGCCCAGCCTGCGTTCTCACATCACCCAGGACCGCAGCCCGGGGGTACACAGCCCACAGTGAGCTGCGCCCTTCCATGTCCATCTCCAATCAAGAAAATGTTGCAGAGGCCTGCTCACAGGACAGTCTGGTGGGCAGTGGTTTTTCAATTAAGGTTCCATCATCCAAAATAACTCTAGCTTGCATCCAGTTAACATAATAACTAACCAGCACACCTATCATTCATGACCCCTGCCCCCAGAACTGCATAAAGCCAAGCCCAGTGACCCATGTTTGCAATTCCAGCTCCCTAGGGTTACAGAGAGGAGGATCAGAAGCTCCAGGTCTTCTTGGCTACATAATGAGTTCAAGGCCAATATGAGAATAATGAGACCCTGGAACAAATAGATTAAGAGGGAAAAAACCGTTTTAAATTTTACATGTTGAGCATGTCTTGGCTCATATACTCTAAAGTTTTTACAGATTGGTAATACTTTAAAAGAATGAAAACTTATATAGCACACATTGTGTTAAGACTAAAATCTCTCTCATTTTTCACTCAAGATTATTTTAACCTCAGAGAAAGAAAAAGGCAATTTGTAATTTGTGTTCTTCATTTAACTGGAGGAGCTATAGCTCCTTCCTATTCACAAGTATTTTTTTCTTTTTTTAATTAAAAATAGATTTTTTTTCTTCATACAATACATTCAGATCACAGTTTCTCCTTCCCCTGATCTTTCCCACCCATCCAAATCTACACCTTTTCTTTCTCTCTCTCATTAGAATACAAACAGGTACCAATGATGATGATGATAACATAATATGAAAACAAACAAATTCAGAATCAGACAAAACAATCAGAAAAGAGCCAAAGAAAAAGCACATGAAACGCATACAGACACAGGGACACATATTCGCATACAGAGAAATCTCATAAAAACAAAATTGGACGCCATTAGATATGAGCAAAAGGTATTAACATTTTAAAAAATTCTGAACAAAGAATTGTAAGACAAAAAAAAAAACCCTCCAAAAATAGCACTGAGTTAGTTTTATGTTGCCCATCTACAGCTGAGCAGGGTGCCCAGAAAGAAGCATTAAAAGTTTAATTTATTGATAGAATAGAAGGAAGCAAAATCTCACAGATTTCAAATATGATTAGCTACCATGGAGAACACACACACCTGTGTCAGTAAGTAGCTCCATGTAGAAGTAATGTCACTTCCTATCAAAGTCAAACTGCTTAAATGGCTTCAAATGCATACTTAATATTCTAGATGCCTTGACAGGGAAAAATAAGATGTTTTGTCTATGTTTTTTAGACTATTCTTGCAATCTAGAGAACTAAGGAAAGGAAACATGAAACCTTACAAGGCAAAGCAAAATTGTGATAGAAACCTAATAACCGTCTAGAGTTTAAAATATTAATTAGATAAAATCTGCTTACAAAGCAACTTATTCAATGTGGCTTGCACTTTTGCCCAAACTATTGTTACATTTTTAAAGACTCACTTAAAAATATATGTATATATTTTATGTATATGAGTGCTCTGTCTGCACGCACTCACTCTTGCATGCCAGAAGAGAAAATCAGATCCCATTATGGATGGTTGTAAACCATCATATGGTTGCTGGGAATTGAACTCAGGACCTCTATGGCTGAGCCATCTCTCCAGCTCCCCAAACGTTATTAATGAAAATTTAAATGGAAAGTATATTGCACTTTGAGTATTTTTAAAAGATCTATCTATCTATTTATCTATCTATCTATCTACCTACCTACCTACCTACCTACATACATACATACCCACGTCCTATCTATCTGTTTTATGGGCCTGACTATATGCATACACACCATGCACATTAAGGTACACCCGAAGGCCAGAAGAGTTCGTTACACCCCTTGGAACTGGAGCTGCAGGTGGCAGTGAGCCACTTGATATGGCTGCTGGGAACTGAACCCCAGTCCTCTGCAGGAACACCAAGTGCTGTTCTCTCTCCAGCCCTGCACTTAGAGTGATTTTGTTCTAGTACTAAGATCTAATTGCGGTAGCCTAAGTTCTAAATATTCAGCTATTTTTTAAATGCCATTAGAGACTTCACATTTAAATTTATTTTTATTTATTACAATTTATTCACTTTGTATCTCAGCTGTAGCCCCTCCCTCATCCTCTCCCAATCCTGCCCTCCCTCCCTCATCTCTTCCCATGCCCCTAACCCAGTCCACTAATAAGAGAGGTCTTTCTCCCCTTCCATCTGACCCTAGCTTATCAGGTCTCATCGAGGCTGGCTGCATTGTCTTCCTCTGTGGCCTGGGAAGGCTGCCCCCTCAGGGGGAGGTGATCAAAGAACCAGCCACTGAGTTCATGCCAGAGACAGTCCCTGTTCCCCTCACTAGGGTACCCACTTGGAGACTGAGCTGCCATAGCACAGTATTTACTAAGGGGCTCTGGTCACATAGACTCAGAAATCAAACCCAAACCAACTCTTAAAAAGAATATAACAGTAAGTGCATTATTTACTCTCACTGTAAAATGAGCTATCATTTCCTTCACATAGTCCAGGAAAGTAAATAATTCAATGTACATACAATGATGATATAATTAGTTGAACACTAAACATAGTATGTATTTTAAATCAATTGGACTTTTTAAATAATGAAAGTTTATTCAATTTACTTAAACAGGATAACTCTTGTTACTTCCTCTGTTTTGTTTAGAAATCATCAAGGCTGGACTTGAACTTAAGAATCTTAGTCTTACCTTCCCACAGGCCAGAATTACAGGTATTTGCCATCATTCCCAGCCCTTCATGTCTTCCTTTTAAGCACTTAATTTAAAAACATTTGGGGCAGGCCAAATAGCTCATCAAGTAAAACATCTGCCTCCAAGCCTGAAGACATGACTTTGACCCCTGGAACTCATATGATGGAAAGAGAGAAACAGAGTTGACCTCTGACCTCTGTAAAGTGACTGTGGTACCCCTGTACATACACACATACATACATAAACATGCATACATATATACATACATGTGTGCACACAAACACACAGACACTCACTAAAATAAATGTAAAAGCATCATTTTACAGCAACTCTTAATATGCAGAAAAATAAAATTTTTCAACTTATTTTTCAAATCAAAATTAAGGAATAGATTCCACACATTAATATACAACATAATTTTCTGAATCTTACGTAAAGATTATGAGCTAAACATTTAATGGAGGAAAACAATCCCAAGACTGAACCTGCTTTCTATTACTTCTAAAATTATCTAGCCATATATATTAGAAAACGTACAATAATTAAACCATAGCAATATTTTATAATATGATAATTCTACACCTGAGCATATTTGTATAACCTGATAAAAATGTTACAGGCCATTTGGGTATAAACGCTGGCCATTTTACTTCTTATCCAACTTTAGAAAAATACTAAAAGTAGGTTGATGGCACCCCTAGATTTTAAAGGGTACCCACAGAGCAGCCCTTTGAGCAATGATTTTTTAGGAGAGCTTTCTCAGGGTACCGTAACCAAAACAGAGGAAAAATTTGCAGGTGTAACTAATCCACAACATACAAGCGCATGTTCGTGTTTATAATTATACTATTAAAATGTCATATTTTCTGTCCTTTTCAATGGTTTTTATCCACCAGTTGTGTCGACTAATCACTAGTACCTGAATTAGAAAGAGCCTACTAAATCCTCAGACTGGAAAGAATGATTGTATAAAAATCTGCTAAAATTATTCGTAGGAAAAAAAATCAAAAATAACCCCCATAAAAATACTGTTGGCTATTTTTCCTGCTCTTAGATCCTTATTTTATACAGTTTTAGTTACAGTGTTTGCATAATTTGACCTGGATCCACTACTCAAGTTTGGAAAAATACAAAAATGAGTCTGTTTAACTTGAGAAGCTGATGCTGTGTTCGCCTCAGAAGCAAGAAATGTTAGAGCTGGAGGAGAGCGTGAAAGCTCAAGTGTGAACCTGCATCCTGTCCCTCAGCCCCTCACAGCTCCGTCTTCATTAACAGCAAAACTGGGAGGAAAACCTCCTGGCCTAGTTCCTATTCCAATTAGCTTTTGAGAGCCTTACACAATCCCAAATAAGGTTCATTCAAACCATTAATAAAAAGCCATCTAAAAAAGGCCTTCTAACAACTGTGTTGTTCTGATTCCCATTTGTCAGAAAGAGGGAATGACGATCAATGTTTTTGATCAAGTTTTAGGTGTTACTAATTCTCAGTGTGAAAATTATAAACTACCAGAAAAACAAAACACTATTAAGAAAAGGCAGGGAATATACGTTGTCTCCTTTAACTGCCTTGAGGACTCTATGAGGTAAAGCCCATTAGCTCCAACTTACAGTCAGTAAGCCACGATTCTAAGGTCACTCTCTCAGAAAGATGGCTTGGGAACCGAAGCCTAGGCTTCTCACATGTGAAGTTCCTCACTTCCATAAACAGAAGTGCGTTTCAAAGGTTTTGAAAACAGTGGCTCTAAACTGAGTAGCGGTGCCAGTCCTTGAGGGAAATCTGGAAATATGTGGGAACAGATTTGATTTCACGATCTTGGGGGGCGTTCTTGGCTTTAGGGATGCTTCTGGCCTTAAGCGCCTGGGGCCTGAGGATGTAATTCGCCCTGCAGTTTTGACAGACAGCTTCTTGGTGCGGCGCGAAAGCATCGCAGCCAAATTCCAACTTCCTCTTGCACTTTGAGTGAAAAATTAGCTGGCTATAAGGATATTAGAGGAAGCAGGAGATTTGAGGCGCCTCGCCGCCTCCATAATCTGTACCCTGAAAGTAAATACTTCACTTGGGTTTGACTCTGCCTAAAGTTCTTCAGTATTCCCAAGTGCTCTCTCCTCCTCCGGGAGAAGCTTACCAAGATCAGATCCAGAGAATGCAGAGCAGCTTCCCGCAGTCTGAGACTCAGAACTTGCAAGTTGGAAGGGTCATTCCGCTTTGCATTTTTCCTTGCATTCCTGATTGCACGTAAGAATGATAACGGCCTGAAGAGAAACTGCTACAATCCAAAAGAAAGCACAGGAACCAGAACCTATGCACTAAATAAGTATGCTGGTTGGTTTGCAGTTTAGAAAGAAAAAAAAACTGTGCTATTTGAGCATTTCCCAACCCAAAGTCTAAGGAGTTCAATACAAGCATATCTCAAAGATCTATACAAACCTGTAAGTGCTTCCGGTTAGTATTTTCAAATGATCATAATTAAAACATAAAAAGGTGAAAAAAGGTACGTCTTCCATGAGTGGAATAACCAGCCTATTACCAAGTATTGCCCTTCAATTTCAGTGGAAAAGTAAGCAATATGCAAGCAGACTTTCATGCCTCATGAAAAGTGAAATCCAAAAGTGAGATTGTTATGCTATAAGACTAAAAGGTCCATGAGTGTTCCAAGGGCCAGTGGGAGAAGTGAGCTCTTGCAAGACACGGAAAAGGCCTCATGGCCCTGTTGTACTGTCCAGCACCCCAGCTGAGGCCATAATAACTTTGCAAGGGGCATTTAAGGAACGCTGACAATTTGCATTTTACTGTACTTTTATCATTCTGTTCATAATTAACTTAAAATGTAATTTAGGGTTGCAGTTGCATAAATGTTGTAACTATGATTAAATTTATATCTTTACATAGACTTTAAAAGTTCCACATTCAGCTTAACATCAAAATGAAGAGAACTCGGAGGTGGCTGTGACTCCCAGCTATAATCCCAGTACTCAGAAGGCTGAAGCAGGAATCTGAACCTACATAGCTACATAGTGAGTTGCAGAACAGCCTGCAACACAAAGTAAGGCTCTGTCTAAAAAGAAGAAAAGGGGGACTTAGTCAACACCAGATGTGGCATCTGCCATACAGGGTCTGTCCACAACACTTTGACAGTCCTTCCCCATACCTCCCCTCTCCTCCCATACCTCCTCCCTGACCCTGTCCACAAAGGGAAGCTCAGACTGTGTGCTACCTGCCCTGTTAAAGCGGTCAGACCTCCCTACTCTCGGATACAACGACTAGTCCAGAGTAGGCAGATGACCCGAGCAAGAGAGGACAGTGTGGGAGCACTCCAAGAGTGAGAAGGAGCCTCTTTTGCAGCACAAGTTTAAGGCCCATCAAAGACGAAGTCTGCCAGCACACCAAGAAAACCTGCAGGGAAACTGAGCTGGGGTTCAAGGCCAAAAGCCAGATGAACGGGTGAGGGAAAGACAGGCAGGCAAATAAATAGAATCTCAACAAGATTATCTGTCAGGTGAGCTCTCTACTGATGCAATCACTGGGCATTCTGAGCACCAGTCAATTTTATATGGGCTCAGGTTGGGCTTTGGTCGTCTGTGAACAAACACTTCCTAGCAATTATACCAGACTTCAGTAAGAATGCCTCTGTTTAGCAGGGGTGGGGGGTTGTGGTTTATTTTTTGTTTGTTTTATGCTGGGGATTAAACCCAAGGCCCCTTGCATAAGGAGTATACTACCTAAATTTAAGACACTACATTATATGATCTCTTTTAACTCTAAAGTTCATTCGTTCACTCTCCCTCTCTGTACGTGTGTGTGTGTGTGTCTGTGTACACTATGTGTGTGTCTCCTCACCCATCCCTCTCTGTGTGTATCTAAGGGTTTAACTGTTTTATTATTAGGATTTTCTTATAGTCTTACATACAATTCAACAGAGAATGCAGATGGTTACTTTACATATATAATTATCACTAAAATATCAAATAACGGTCATTTTCCAACACAGTTAAAGCGCTGCCCTCCCCCCCACATGCTAAAACAAACACACAATGCTATTGAGAGAAGTCATTTTATAAAACGAAAATCCTTCCCTCTCCCAAATAGGAGGAGGCAGAAGTAGGTGGATCTCTGTGAGTCCGAGGCCAGCCTGGTCTACAGAGAGAGTTCCAAGACAACCAGGGCTACATATAGAGATCCTGTCCAGATAAGCTAACAGAGAGAGAGAGACCAATTGTCAACATTTTTCTTAGAAACTTAACACTCAGTTTGTTTTTGCCCACCTTATATATTTGATTGGCAATAATTAAAAAGTCCTATCATTCATTAAAATGAATAAAGTCTTTACATTGTAAAAAAAAGATACAATTTAAAATAAAATGAGAATAACAAGTCAGCAAATAAGACTATAGAGCTAAATATCAAAAGAAATGAGTCATGTGGAGAGACTTGCTTCAGTCTGATTCCTTGGTATGCAACTCCCTGGCCCTTACTCCTGAGAACTTGAGATGAAAGGTAGCTAGCTCCAAGTCACTTTCACGGCTCTACCACCAGTCAACCTGAATGCACATCTGTGCCTCTAAAGTAAGGCCACAGGAAGTCCATAGCTCATCTGCACGACAGAGTCAGAAATTAATCATTTTCAACTCTCCATGACCAATAAGCTCACGGATTTATTCCATTGTCCCAGAGCTTACTAAAAAGTTTTCATCCTAAGAAGATTCAGCTCTGAAAACAACAACAAAAACAGATGTAACTTGAAAACCACAATTGAAAGTTCAATAAATTATGTTTGGGGTAGAAACAAATAAATACTATCCGGCTCTGTTTAGTCTTTTCCATTACAAAGGAAATCATTCTGGAGCATTATTAAAACACTCAAGGCAGCTTGAGCAAAGCTGTAATTTGCATCTCCAAATACAATGGAAGGGGTGCATCACAATAAAACACTTTGCCTGCCATAGATAAACTGTAAGTGCACAGCTGTATACATTTTTTAGTTTAATTAGCTTAAAAGAAACAATGTAAGAGACAAAAGATCATCAGTGTAGGTAGAATTATTTAAAAGGCAATGGGGTTGGGGACTGGAGAGATGGCTTAGTGGTTAAGAACACTGCCTGCTCTTCTAGAGGACCTCAGTTTACTCCCCAGCACCAGTTGGGGACTGGAGAGATGGCTTAGTGGTTAAGAACACTGCCTGCTCTTCTTGAGGACCTCAGTTCATTCCCCAGCACCCACATGGCAGCTCACAACTTTAACAGTTCCAGAGGATCTGAGACCCTAACACAGATGTGCATAAAAGTAAACCAGCAATGTACATACAATTAAAAAATAAATTATTTTTTTATAGGGCAGTTGGGGGCTAAGTGTGTACATAGTTCTCTGGTGGAACACTTACTTGCCAATGGTGCTGGCGGTTGTGGAGACAATCTCTAAGTCCATGAAAAATAAATCACGTTGCCTAGAATAAGCAAAACACCAATACGCTACCTAATCTTTAAATACTGTTGATGTGATCTCATGAAAATAGTGGCAGTTTCTATAGGATTACACAAGTTTATTGAGATTCATTATAACACGAAAATCACTTTATTTCAAGATTAGCCATCTATGAGTACTGCACAAAAGCGACATGTTTGCAAATCTTGATCATGTCATTTGGGTTCTAAGAAGGATCTAAAACTCTGAAAATATTACAGAGAGGAGGACACTGGGAAATAGCTGTTGTTTCAAGGGCTTCTATAGATTCTTGTGGGCAGGAAGAACTGAAGGCTATCAGAATGCTCCCAGGAAACTAGAGGGCAGCGTGGTTTACATAAAGCACAAGACAACACAAGAAAATGTGTTATTCTGTGAGAATTACTGCTCTAAATAAATAAATACACACACACACACACAATCACACTCAGATTGGGCCAGTGTTCTGAAGATTTTATTATTTTTAATACCAGTGTTGCCTAAAAAGTATGCTTACTAAAATATTTGTTTGAACACTGTGACATACTTTCCATTCCTATGTAATTATAGAAACAGTAAGTTCTAAGAATGGAGAGCAATATTTGTTTTACATGTCCCATCTAAGTTGAACGTATGTACCTTACAAATACAAAGGTTACATCTTTTAGAAGTGAAGAGGGAGCCAGGCATACTGGTCCATGCCCTTAATGCCAGCTTTTAACGTATTTGGGAAGCTGAGATAGAGTAAGCCTGGGCTACATAGTGGGTTCAAAACCACGGGACAACTTAATGAGACCTTATATCAAAGTAACAAATGTTTGAATGCTGGGTATCATATAGCTCAATTGGCAGAGCGCTTGCCTTGCATGCAGAAGGCCATAATTAATTCTCAGTACTGCAGGAAAAAGAATAAACATGAAAAGTCAAGAAGAGAACAAAAAAAGAATTCCAAATACAGGACCTAGACACTCAACTAATTGAGCAGAGCTTTGCGGTGTCAAATATGTCACAGGAGGCCACCAGGACGTGTAAAACTTCTGTTTCTGGACTTTGATCCAACCTGCCATAAAACTCGTCCTCACTTAAATCTCTTGTTTCCATTATATGTCAAATATTCTCAGGCTTTTGCCAGGCACAAAACAAAGCAATAAAATTCAACCATCTCACCCCTTCAATACTAAATGACTTAAAACATCACCCGCAATCATAGACCTGATTAGTAGTTAATGAAAGGTAACACTATTCAAATATGCTGTCAAGAATAACAACAGCTGCTGCGTGGCTCTAGTGCCAAGAAGGTTTCCTTTGTACATGTCTGCATATTAAGACCTCTAATTAAGTCAGTCCTGGAGAATTCCAAATCGTTTTGAATAGTGAGGGTGGGAGCTTTCCACTCACAGTTCACTAGAAAAACAAAGTCTAAATTCCCATGCCAATAATTTATGTTACAACTTGTTCGACTTCCACAGTCAAATTCATACAAATGGGTTGGAACGACTCATTCCTTTGTTGAAGAATATAGCCATTACTACAACGTGTAGCTGCATATTTTAAGTGAATTTTAAGAAAAAAAATCTTGACAGTATAACTGCTATCAAGGTCAAGCATAATAAATTCAGGAATGCCAGAAGTTTCATTATGTTCCTGGACTATCCTTAGATGCAGATATTTGGGCCTGGGGACAGGAGAGTGTATAACACAGTTGTATCAAATGACAACAGTTAATAAATGCAGAAACATTTCCAACAGTAAGCCTGATATTTTCTTTTTCTTTTTTTTCTTTTCTTTTCTTTTTTTTTTGGTGCAGATGGGCACTCTAAATGAATCTAAACTCATTTTAAACTCTTCAAATTTTCCACATACCTCTCTGTACAACAATTGTTTCATGGATAACCTGAATCACATACATTTTTTTACACATACACATATGTATTACACTTAAAAAGCACCGTGCTGTAAAATTAAAATGTATAGAATAAATTTTATTTCGATAATGTGGACCACACTACCCTTAGCAATCTAGCTTTAAAAAAAAAAAAGTAACAATAACCAATTGGTGTCCAACTTCCTGCTCTTATGCTAAAAGCCTTCAGCTAACAGCACCAGCATGAAGCCAAACTTCAATTTCATGAAGAAGGCCCTCAGGCTACACAAAAATTCCTGGATTATTATTCTTTATGCTAAAATAAGTTTCTAAACCTTCTCCTAACAATTTGAAGGCCTGAATTATTTAAAAATATTTTACACTTTCATTTTCCAAGTTGTACTCTAAGAACACACATACAAAGTACACAATAATTCCCTAACTAGAAAAAAAAAAACTTTTGGAGTCTCAGAATATCTAAATTTTACAGTTAGCATTGTAATTGATATTTTAATTGTATTTTACTTGAAAGAAAAAGTAATAATAAATGTCTCAAACGATTCTTTATACTTTTGAATACAATGTTGCTAACACTGGCAAGGTTTTTGGAGGATTTTGACAGAGCCCTCACCTAAGATTACTCAAAGACCTCCAGTAAACCATCCAAAGTTTGTCTTCAAAGCAAAGAGGGGAAAGCAAAGAATGGGACATTTTTGCTGCATTTTTAGCTTCCAAAGGACACCTCCAAAGCATACTTTAGAACTCAGCTCAGCTCTCTGGCCCCTCCCCACTCTCTGTGCAGAAGGATAGGAGTGTGCAGAAAAGGGACACCGGGACAGATGGTCTCAGAGCAGCTAGTGACCCCTGGAAACTGTTGGTTCACAGCAATCGATAATTCTAGGTCGAGATGGTCTGTCTTGGTGCTTCAGCTCAAACTCCCAGCAATGTTTTAAGAAGAAACTGCTCTCTCTTTAGTGTCATCATCTGACCTCTCAGAATTTGAGGGAAGACGGCATAATCGGGGGGGGGGGAGGGGGGAATTTTGATAGGAGGGCTGGGCACTTGGAGCACATCAAGACGGACGAAAGAGATGGCTCAGAAGTGGCTCGGCGGGAAAAGAGAACACTGACCCCAACCGTATCTCCGAGAGAAAACAAGGAGAGACACACACAAAAGCCCATCTATCCCGGGCGTAACTCCCCGCAGGTGTGCAGGGTGCCTGGCTGCCCCCGCACCCTCCCCAGGCAAAGCGGCCCTCGGGATGCTGAAGGCAGTACCTCTTTTTGTCTCCAAAGGGCAACATAGCAAAAGTGGGGCTCTCGTTTCCGAACTCCTCGGGTGGTGGGTTCTCGAGACTCTGGGGGCCGGCGGAGGTCCGTGGGCACCCGGCCGGTTCCCCTACGGTGCCCGCCGCCTCTTCGCGGCGGGTCGCGGCGGGCTGCGGACCCCGCGTGCCGTCGCCCCCTGGCGGGCAGAGCCCGGCCGAGCGGCGGCTGCGCGCGGGTGAGTCCCCGCCGGCTCGTCCACCATCCCCGCCCGGCGAGAGCCGCCCTCCCGGCTCGGGCGGCCAGCACCAGCTGCTCGACGGCCGTTGCCCCAAGGCGCCGGTGGCGGGGCTTCCAGCCCCCTCCTCCAAAGCAGAGCTCGTTCGCCCGGCCCAGGACAGCGCGCGGGGGGCCGAGGGCGCGCGCGCGCGGGGGCTTCGCGGCGACTCCTCGAGCTTCGCGAGGGGGGAGACCCGCCCGCCGCGCACTCCGCTCCACCCTCTCTTCCCTCCGCTCCACTCTCAAGCCTGCGCGCGCCCCGACTGCCCCTGCCTCGGCCGGTTCCTAGAGGACAGGCTCCCTTCTCCACGCCCTCCGCCGCTGCCTCCCGGCGCTTGGCTCGCGACCAAGGGAGAAGTGGCCTCTGGGGTGCCCCGGACTTGGGGCTCTCCCCCGCCCCGAGTCCGCCCCGGCCGCCTCCCGCCCGCCCTTTGTGTCCGCTCTGCAGAGCTCCGCGACGCAGCTCGCGGAGAAATGATCGGGGCACTGTCAGGGGGTCCCAAAGGAGACAGCCCTCGCTGGGGGCGCCCCGGGCATGCTGCTGCTCTCCGGGTTCCCCGGTGGCCTGGTCCAGGGCCCCCACCCCCCACCCCGACTTCCCCGCCCCTCCAGGGTCACAGCAAGCCGGGCAGGGGAGGAGCGCGGCAGCTGGGACGCGCCCGCCAGCGGTGCTTCCGGAGCCGCTGGGAAGGGGGCTCTGGCTTGTTTTGGTTTTGGCTAAGCCGGTTTTGGGGGGTGGGGAGAATCGGGAGGGGGAGAGGGGGCTGGGGGGAAGGCCCGTGGGAGTGCGTGAAAGTAAATCTTGTCCCCGGGCCGGGTGTACGCTTTTGTTTTTAACTTCGTTGGGCAAGGAGTATGTAAGCCTCAACTGTGCTCGCTTTAAGTCGAGGGCTCCGGTCCGTACGGGGACCGAGAAACTACTTCTTAAGCAACGGGCCTGGGAACGGGGATTGTTTCGTGTTGAACCAGGGGGAAGATTCAATGAGGGAGGAAGGGAGGAGAGATCAGCCCCGGGTCACGCTCCACGGCCCTGGCCGTGTCCTTTGTGGCTCCTCTTCTTACCTGGTGGCTTTTCTAACAAAGTAAGAGAAGGTAAAGTCCCGGTGATCATCCAGCCAGGCTTCCACCCAGTCCTGGTCCCGCTGCTGCTGCGGCTGCGGCTGCCCGGAGCTGGGGCCGGCTCGTTCCATGTCGGGTGCCGCGCGTCTCTGAAGCTCTCGGGCGCAGGAGAGGAGCGGGGCTGTGATCGAGACCCTCCCCTGTTGCCTTTCTTCCGTCCCGCAGCCCTTCAGCGGGCGGCGGAGCCGCGGGCCGGCCTCCCAGCCCGCCCCGCCCCGCCCCTCCAGGTCTCCGAGGTTCCCAGGTGGCCCGCGCCCTCCTCGGGGTCCCGCCGAGACCGGCGAGCAGCATCTGCCGCCGCGCTCTCCGGAAGCCAAGTGGCCCGGGGCTAGGAGGAGTCCAGCCCGCCGCTGGGGTGCGCTGTGGGCCGAGGCAGCGTCCCTAGGCAAGCAAGGGTGACTGGTGGGTGGGTTTGCAATGTCCTACTCTAGGGAGGGAAGATCAGTTTGAGGACCTTTCCCGAGTCCAGGAGGCAAGAGGCGGCGGGGAGCTTCACTAGAAAGTGAGAGAGAATGTTAGCCTGGGTGGTTTTCCTCCTTCTTAGTGGTACAGTGACAGTTCCATCTTACTTTTCTCCTTAAAGCAACTCTTGGTGGAGAGGACCCAGAACCTCCCTCCCTCGCCGCAGTGACTTCAAGCACTCCCACCACCGACCCTACAAGCTAGGGAGAGGACTGAAACATCAGCCACCAGGACAAACCTGCAGGTGTCGTCTGGCATAACTTCCAACAGAACCACACCCGAGGTTAAAGCTAACATCAGTGGCCAAGTGCGTTGATTCATTCAACCAAAGACTCTCCTTTTCAAAGCATATGATTAGGGCTGAGCATTGGATATAAAAATGACGGCCACCTGTCCTTGCCTGTGAATTTTGAAAATAAGAATACCTCTGTATGACTACGCTGACATACGAACACTAACACTAGCTACCCATGTACAACTGAGAACACCCAGTTGGCCTATTTCAAAATTAACTCATTTATGTTTAACTGGCCTCAATACCTCAGGAATAGCATTGTCTTAGGTTTCTGTTGCTGTGATAAAATACGACGACCAGAGCAACAAACAATCAATTGTATTAGATTTTAAAATGGCAGTTCTCTCCTAATACGTTACTGTGGTATACTTAAGAGAATACTACGAGGAAGTCACTTAGTTTAAAACTAAACTCTTTGGGATAATAGTAGAAATTGGGACTTGACTGTTTATGCCCCCCCTCCAAAGTTCATATTGAAACTTAATTCTGGCGCTGGAGCGATGGCTCAGAGTTCTTCCTTCTCTTGCGTAGGTTGGGGTTCAGTTCCCAAGCTGCCTTTGCAGATTAAGTCATTTCTTCTTCTCCCACTCTTCCCTTTGCCTTCTGCCGCCTCCACACCCACACGCCTACCTCCAGACCTATGGCTGACAGCCATCTTTGCTTGATAAATCTTTCCTCCTGTGTCTTACCAGCCTTGCCATCATAGTCACACCCACAGGAACTAGTGCAGATCACGGTTCGAATACCAGCTTTGCCTGGCCTAGGTCCAGTCGAAGAACTCATGCTGGTGCTCACTCTGCTCCTGCACTGGCCCACTCTAAGGCAAAATCTTACACCAGACACACAACCTGAGGAAGAGGTTCACGTTCACAAGTCAGGTTGCAAACAAAATATGAACAGCCAAGACGGTATGTGTCCCATCAAATCCACTAGTACCATAGAAATGTTTCGTAATGAGAATTACCTAGATGAACCTCAGGACACAAAATTTTAAATCATGAACTTCATCAAAGAATTCCAGATCGTTAAAAAAAGACACAGACACCTCATTGAACTTTAAGAGGATACCGAAAAAAAAAATGCCCAAGAGATGTCCAAGAAAATACAAATATGTCTGAAGGAAATGGCAAAGACAATTCAGGATTTGAAATCAGGATAAAATAAGGAGAGAGCAATATCGAAGAGAAATCAAGCTAAAATGGAAGTAGAACGGGAAAACTCACTAACTCTACAAAAGAACTCAAGAGACAGCCTCACAAGCAGGGCAGAGTAAGCAAAAGATAGACCATCAGGACTTGAAGATAAAATATAGGAACTAGACCAAACAATCAAAGAATTTTGGGGGGAAAAAAACCTTAAAGTACAGAAAATGAATGTGCGGAAACTGTGCAACACCATGAAAAGACCAAATCCTAGAAGTTTTAGGTATAGATTAGGAAGAAAACCCCAAGTCAGTACCATAGACCAGATATTCAACAGATTATAGAAGAAAAAACGTTCCCATACAGGAGGAAACACCCATACAGATACCAGAAGCACAGAACACTGATAGGTAAGACTACAAAAGAAACTCCCACATAACATCATAATTAAAATACTGAATACACAGAACAACAAAACACACACACAAGTCATGTGTAGGAAGAAATTTATCAGAACAGCAGTTTATTTCTCAATGAGAACTTTGAAATCCAGAAGATCCTAGATCAACGCACTCCAAATTAAAAAAAAAAAAATCTGACTATACCCAGCAAAACTATTTGCCATTATGTAAAAAAGAAAGAAAAGCTTTCCATGAAACAAACAGCTTTTAAAAAATCTCCACCAAAACAAACCTATAGAGAATACTAGAATCAACGCTTCAGGCTAAAGGAAGGAATTAGCATAGCTAAGCAACTATATAAAGAGAACAAATGAAATACAAACCAGGACTAAAAACAAAACACATACATACAGGCTACAATCTATGTAGATACACCTTTCCCTGGTGTGCTTTTGTTTTTGTTGAGGGGAGATTGTTGTGTGTGTGTGTGGGGGGGGGGGGGTTGCTGCTGTTGTTATTTGAGACAGGATCTGACTTTGCAACTTTGGCTGGCCTAGAGCTATGTAGACCCAGCTGGCCTCTGAATCATAGATATCAACTTGCCTCTGGCCCCTGAGTGCTGAGATTAAAGACACGTGCCTCCACATGTCTTTCAATAATAAGTAGTAATGGTCTCAACTCTTCAAACAAAATACATAGGTAGCTAAATGGACTAAAAAACTAAACATCAGAATTCCACCAGACCCTCAAAGACGTTCTAAAATCAAAGCTGCTGTTGTTTTAATTATTGAAAAGGATAGAAAGAAAGAAACAAAGAGATAAAGAAAGGAAACCAAAAGGAGCATACCTCAACTTTTTCTTCAAGGGAATATTACTCTAATATCTAAACTGGGTTAAGACAGAACAGCAACAATAAAACCCTGTAGGCCAATATTCCTGATGAATACAGAGGCAAAACTCCTCAATAAATACTAGCAAACAGTATGTAGGCATTTATCAAGGAGATTATCCACCACTATCAAGGTGGTCTTATCTTAGTAGACATGCCGTGCAGGGATGGCTCAACAGACACAGACTTAAAGAGTCAAGCATGAGTTCATGAAACTACAGCCATCTGCTGTTTGAAAAAAAAAAAGCCAGAAATATACACTGGAGAAAAGACAGCGTATTCAACAAGCAATGCTTGAAAAAATTGATTTCCACGTACAGAAAAATGAAGGTATCTCTATATCTATCACCTTGCATAAAAATTAACTCCAAGTGGAATTAATTTTGAAACCTAAGGTACAGTGCTAAAACCGCTAGAAGAAAACAGAGGCCACACCAGATGGGTATAGGAAAGGGCTTTCTGAATGTCAGACTCCATTCACCTAGGTCTTCAGGCCAACAATCGACAACTGAGAGCACATAAAACCAAGCTGCTTGTGTACCACTAAAGAAACAATTGGTTGGGTGAAGAAGAAGCACGAGAATGGAAGGGAACCTTTGCTGCACAAATTTGGAAGAATTCACGCACTCACTGATTCACCACACTAAGATCCAGCATTGCTTTTATTCAGTTGGTTGTGTCCTTTAAACTGAGAATCAGAATCTGACCTAAATTCACACATTTAAAATAGGAGGTAGTGTGTCAATTTTTAGGCTTCTATTAGGATTCATGTGTAATGAGTTATAATGTGTGATCTAGCTCGGTCAGCAGAAAATTTCATGGTAAGACATGGAAATCCACACAAAGTATTTGCTGGAGAAATATTTGTTGGGACAATTTAAAATGGAATATGGGACTTTTCTTAGAGTACTATGACCATTTGTCAGTGTATTGAATGTTAAAATGTCAGCAATTAAACTCTGAAGGTTTGTTTGTTTGTTTTGTTTTGTGGTATTTGAGGTTTTTACCATACTTAATAAGACAACCTTTCCAGGCAGCAGCAATGGGTGCCAACAAGGATACATATTTCAAGTTGTCATACAAGCATCCTAATATCAACCAAAAATTTTAAATACAGCCTTAATATTTTAAATGTGTGAATTTAGGTCAGATCCTGAGCCTTGGTTTAAAGAACAAAACCAGCTTAACTATGATAACACCAGGTCACAGTGATCCCGGGAGTAGACAGAATGCCTTTTTCCAAATCAAACATGGAAATTTTCTATAAAGGTCTCTTGCAGCAGCCCGGAACTGAACCTGATGTACCAAGGCAGATCCATGTAGGGAAGACCTTATACAGACGACGGTAAGCAGCTGTTCTTCATGTCAACAACAGTCATATGCAGAGGAAATAAAATCACATTAATGCATGGTGATTTAGGACAGATATCAGCACATTTTCCTGACAAGCAGATGCAACACGGATGGACTTATGATGAGAAACAACTGTGGAATTTTTCCCTAGGGATCTTCATGGACCTTGTAGGCAACCATCTGCTGACAATGCTTTGAAGTCTTGTCTATGACACCGATCAACCTAAGAAGCTGGTGGAGGGCTGACCTTCCCTTTCACCTGCACATGGGTTAAACAGAAGAATTGTGTTTTTTATTAATAAGTAGTATTAGATTCTCAAAAAAATTGACTAACATGAAACCAGAAAAAAAACAACATTCCCCCTTTTATAGCATGTATAAAAAGGTTCACTCTACTTTGATAAATGTATAAAAATGTCTTATTTTTAAGATAAATGAAAGGTTACATGAGAATTGGGACTAAGTCAAAGCTCATTCTTTTCATAATTTTCAGTTATGTTTGCAAAAAGTGTTGACATTAAATGATAGCACTTTTTAAAGAAGGATAATCAACAATTCAATAATAAAGAAGGAGCTATATACACAGACCATCAGTTTCTTCAAATTCACTTGTTCTCATTCTTTGCTAACTATGGAGTCACCAAAAAGCATGAATTCATCCTCCACCCAAGCTCTCCAGCATCATGCCAAGGCCTACATGATTATTTTCTCATTGCTAAAAGTTATCTGTGAATCTTAAAATGTTTGAATAATGTTTAAAAACTGAAATTTACCAGTGCAAATGGTTTTCTCTCTAAAGTTATTGCTTTACAGGTCATACATACTCAACAGTTCTGTTGGTACTGCTAAGAGCATTTTAGTCCCCATTAATAATAGGTGATTTCCAATTTATCCAATAAACAGGTCATATGAACAAAAAAATGAATAGAGAAACATCAGAATTAACTGACATCATACATCAAACGGGCTTAACAGCTACAGAATATTGCACCCGAACACAAAAGAATACACATTCTACTCAGCAGCACACAGAACAGACATTTAAGACACAAAATAGATACTAAGACACAAAACAAACCTTTAGTATTCAAAAAGGTTGAAATAACTCCATGTGTCCCAACTGACCACAATGCAATAAAACTTAAAATTGGCTGCAAACAAATCTCTAGTAAAAACACAAATTCCTGGAGATTAAGCAACTCCTTACTAATGATGAATGGGTCAGAGAAGAAACTGTGAAGGAAAATAAATTTCCCCCTAATGAAATGAAAATAGAAACACAGCACAACAAAACCTCTGAAACACATTGAAAGCAATCCCACAAGAGAAATTTACAGCTCTGAGTGCCCACAGGAAGAAGCTATACCCGTAAAGTCTCACCCAAATGACTGCCCAGTGCAAGCTGGACAAGGTTGGCACCAAACAAACAGAGAAAAGACCATGAGACCTCAAACCTGCATAAAGAACTATAGGCAACTGAAGAAATCTGGGTAAGAGAGAGGTAGCATTCCTCAGAGCATACTAATTGGTTGTTCAATGCCAAATGGTTAGCCCTGAAGATACATATGGGTAACATTACATGGAATTAACTGTTTAAATTCATATATATATATATGCATATATATATGCAGTTATATATATGCATATATATTCATATGCATATATATGCAGTTAACATTTTTACATGAAGCTATAAATTTGAAGAAGGGTAGGAATGAGTATGTGACTTGAAAGGAGGGAAGGAAAGGAATAAATATTCTAATTAAATAATAATCTCAAAATTAAAATAAAAAGAGCAAAAACGACTTAAGGATACAACACAAAAGTAATTGGAAAAACAAGAAGAAACCAAAACCAAACCCAGATGACAGCAAGAAAATTTTAAAAATCGGAATACAAATTAATGAAATATAAACAAAGAAAAGAATGGGGAAAATCATTAATCGAAAGAGTGATTCTTTGGAAACATAAACAAGATCGATAGGCCATTGGTCCAACTAACCAAAAAGAAGAAAGAAAGAAAAAACAAATAAACAGAATCAGAATTGAAAAGGGAAACATTGTAACTGGATGCCCACATCAAAGGAATGAAGCTAGACCCTATTTATCACTTTGCGCAAAATCTAACTTCAATGGACCAAAGACCTAAGACGCTGAAACTGCCAGAAGAAAGCATTGGCAGTATCCAGCAGGATACAGGTATAGGGAAGAACTTCCTGACTAGGACTTCAGTTGCCTCTTTGAAATGTCAAAAGCTACAACCCCGTCCCCCAATCTTCCTCTACTCCTCTGTCTCCATCTCTATCTTACCCTGCCGGCTGCCTGGAGATCAGGGGCCTCCCCAGCACCAAGCCTGCCTACCGCCACAGTCTCTGCCATGATGTTACTGGACTAATCCTCTGAAGCTGTAAGCAAGCCCCCCAGTTAAATGAAGTGTTTTGTTGTTGTTGGTCTTGGTTTTTATTGTTTGCTGTGTTTTTGTTTTTGCACTAGTTGCCTTGGTCATAGTGTCTCTTCGCAGCAACAGAACAGGAACTAAGGCACACTTCCTCTCCTATTAAACAGACAGGAAAAAAGCATTTGTTTGGCTCTACCTTGGATCCCAGGTAGAGCTCCCGACTGTGCCTATTTCCCTGCTCACCTCCTCGACAGAGCCCCACACACATTTTGCTTCCCCCACCTCCTCTTCTCTGTCTTATTCATGTCTGTACTCCGGCTCTTTCCCTTGAATGCCCTGGCTGTGTTTTATCTCTTCACAGAACGTGCTTCTGAACTTGCTGCTGTTTTGCTTTCTTCTCTTCCCACTCCTCAGAACAGCATCCAGCAAACCCACAAGTGGCCTCTGTTTGGCAAGACCAGCGTAACTGTCCTGGCCCTCTCTTTACTTGGTGCTGCAGCCGTCTTCCCACGGCCCACCATCTACTTCTCTTTTTTTCCATGTGCTTTTCCGGAGATTCTGCTGATGCACTTGGAGCCCTGTGTCAGGGCTGGATGGATCCATTTCCTCTTCCTGACCAGGAATTAGGCTTCACCTCGCTTTATTACTCATACCTTTTGCAATCTTGTCTCCAAAATTGTATGTCTAGATAATGGTGAGCAAGATGAAATTGAGATTGTGATGAAAAAAAAAAAACATTAGAAAAGTCTGTCCCCCCTCACATTCTATTTATCGCCTCATCTGCTCTTTTGAGGACCAAATAAGATGTATATTTATTCATTGGTGATGTCAATTCCACGATCTGGACTCTGATGGCTTTCACCCTTTGACCTTTCGTTTCCTGCTTTGGGAAACATATGGGCAAACATATTCATTCCCATTACTTCATATATGTTCTAATGACTCCTCAAATTCTTTACTATGCTGTAGAATTCAACCCTACTTTACAGATTTCTATACAAGCATACCTCGATAATGATCTAGCCTAAGTTAGAGATGAATCATGCTTAGTTCTTCCCTCAGTTCTCTCACGGTGTCTTTATAAATAGCCCTGTAAATGATTGCTTTAAGATATATGGAAGTATGTTTAATATAATATATTTAATATTGCATAATATAATATTATCAGTGTATTTCAAAATAAACAGTTCAGTAGTTTTCAATAGAAATGTTAAAGAACTGCCATCAGTAATTCTAGAACATTTCCATGGTCCTTAAAAAAAATTCTTGACCCCATTTAGCAAACAGTGTCTTTTATTCAGGCCAATAAAGCAACTTTCTGTTTTTTTTTAAGTTTGTCTATTTGTATATAGTTGATGAAAATGGAATTATACAATTATGTAGCCTTTGTGCCTGCTTTCTTTTCTAAATGTTTATGTCTGTGTGCATGTGTGTGTACATACACATGTATGTGCATACATGCAGAGGGCTGAGGGCAACCTTGGGTGTTGTCTTCAGGAACACCAGCCATCTCAGTGGACCTGGAGTTTGTTGAGTAGGCTATCAGGCTAGTCAGAGATCCTCAGGGATGCTCTGCCTTCGCTTCCCAAGTGGTTGGCTCATAAGTACCTAAAACAATATCTGGCACTTTTATAGGCACTATGGAAGTTGAACACAGGTCCTGATGCTTGCGAAGTGAGTGTCTGTTTTTTTATTTTTCAACATAATACCCTGTTTTCCAGGTTTGACCACATAGTAGCACGTCTCGTTTCTTTTCACAGTTAAACAATATTCAATCATATAGACACAGTGTGTTTTGTTTGCCTGCTCTTCAGCTGATTGCACACATTAGGCTTTCCCCACATTCTGACCATTATTAAGAATGTTCCTATGAATATGTACAAATCTGGTGAGGACATATGTCTTCAGTTTCCCTAGGTAAATATTTAGGTCATATGATAATTGTTTCTTTGTTTAACTTTTGAAGGACGGCCAAATCATTTTCCATAGGAGTAGCATCATTTCGCCTTCGCTTGAGTGATGTAGGAGGGTTTCAATTCCTTGACATTATTTCAGAACTTACTAGTGTCCATTTCTCTTTTCTTTCTTTCTTTCTTTCTTTCTTTTTTGCTTAGCTTTGATTGCTTTGATTTTATTAAATTTTTGATTAGCACAATATTTTGGGTCAAATGATTACCTGTAGAATGTTCCATTTCAGAGATGTTATCAGGAATTAATCTTTTTTATTAATTACAGTTTATTCACTTTGTATCCCAGCTGTGAGCCCCTTCCTTATTCCCTCCTCATCCCACCCCCTCCCTCATCTCCTCCCATGCCCCTCACTGATAGGGGAAGCCCTCCTCCCCTTCCATCCGACCCTAGCCTATCAGGTCTCATCAGGAATGGCTATATTGTCTTCCTCTGTGGCCTGGTAAGGCTGCTCCCCACAATCAGGGGGAGGTGATCAAAGAGACAGCCACTGAGTTCATGTCAGACAGTCCCTGTTCCCCTTACTAGAGAACCCATTTGTATACTGAGCTGTCATGGGCTACATCTGTGCAGGGGTTCTAGGTTATCTCCATGAATGGTATGGAGTATCAGTCTCAGAAAAGACCCCTGTGCCCAGGTTTCTTGGTTCTGTTGCTCTCCTTGTGGAGCTCCTGTCCCCTCCAGGTCTTTCTATCTCCCCCTTCTTTCATAAGATTCCCTGCACTCTGCTCAAATTTTGGCTATGAGCCTCAGCATCTACTTTGATACCCTGCTGGGCAGAATCTTTCAGAGGACCTCTGTAGTAGGCTCCTGTCCCGTTTCATGTTTTCTCCCTTTTCCAATGTCTGTCCCGTTTGCCTTTCTGAATGAGGATTGATCATCTTACCTAAGGTCCTCCTTCTTGATGAGCTTCTTTAGGTGTACAGATTTTAGCAT
>CM053744.1:74103964-74126533 GCA_028658305.1 Pachyuromys duprasi
ATTTGCCTGCAAATTTCATGATTTCCTTGTTTTTAATTGCTGAGTAGTATTCCATTGAGTAAATGTACCACAATTTCTGTATCCATTCCTCTGTTGAGGGACATCTGGTTGTTTCCAGATTCTGGCTATTACAAATAAAGCTGCTACGAACATGGTTGAGTAAATGTCCTTGTTGTGTACTTAAGCATATTTTGGATATATGCCCAGGAGTGGTAAAGCTGGATCTTGAGGAAACACTATTCCTAATTGTCTGAGAAAGTGCCAGATTGCTTTCCAAAGTGGTTGTACAAGTTTATATTCCCACCAGCAATGGAGGAGGGTTCCCCTTTCTCCACATCCTCTCCAGCATGTATTGTCACTTGAGTTTTTGATCTTAGCCATTCTGTTGGGTGTACAGTGAAATCTCAGGGTTGTTTTGATTTGCATGTCCCTGATGACTAAGGACATTGAGCATTTCTTTAAGTGTTTCTCTGCCATTCGATATTCCTCTATAGAGAATTCCCTGTTTGTTCTGTACTTCATTTTTTAATTGGATTACTTAATTTGTTGCTGCTTAACTTCTTGAGTTCTTTATATATTCTGGATATTATCCCATTGTCAGATACAGAGTTGGTGAAGATCCTTTCCCAGTCTGTAGGCTGTTCTGATGAGAGTGTCCTTTGCTTTACAGGAGCTTTTCAGTTTCATGAGGTCGCATTTATTGACTGTTGATCCTAGAGCCTGTGCTGTTGATGTTCTGTTCAGGAAGTTGTCTCTTGTGCCAATGAGTTCAAGGCTCTTCCCCATTTTTTCTTTTAACAGATTTAGCATGTCTAGTTTTATGTTGAGGTTTTTGATCCACTTGGACTTTATTTTTGTGCAGGGTGGATCTATTTGCATTTTTCTACATGTAGACATCCAGTTAGACCAGCACCATTTGTTGAAGATACTGGTTTTTTTTTTCCATTGTATGGGTTTGGCTTCTTTGTCAAAAATTAATATCTGTAGGTGTGTGGGTTTATTTCTGGGTCTTCGATTCGATTCCACCGATCCACCATTGTGTTTCTATGCCAGTGCCATGCCGTTTTTATTGCTATTACTCTGTAGTACAGCTTGAGATTTTTCTTATTGCCATCTTAGTTTGTGACAGATTTGACATCACCTGCCCATAAAAATTTTCTATTCAAGAAGTTCCATGTTACCTAAAGTCAGTAAACAAATTTATCAACTTATATTGAGTTGAAATAAAATTATGCATTTCAGAATAAACAACTTTCTTTTTCTCCTGTATTTCACTTTTTACAAAACATAGCTTTAAATGGAAATTTATTAATAAAAAATGCACTCTAAGTTTAGGGCCCAATCTGTTCTCTTTTCAAGAATTACATGATGTTATAAGGTTAAGGATAGGGATAAAACATTTAATTTGTAGTCCTCTGTGACCCTGCAGTATGCCGCTTTCTTAGATTTTAATTCAACTTTTTGGTAACTTGCCCTTACCTTGCATGTTGTGGTGGTTTGAATAGGAATGGCCCCCAAAGACTCATGTGTTTGAATGCGTGGCCCATAGGGAGCAGCGCTATTAGGAGGTGTGGCCTTGTTGGAGGAAGTGATTGATCACTGAGGGCAGACTCTGAGTTCTCAGATGCTCAAGCCACGCCCACTGCGGCAGTCTTTTCTCCATTGTCTGCCAATCAAGATGCAGAACTCTCAGCAACGTCTCCAGCCCCATTTCTGCCTGCATGCTGCATGTTTTGCACCATGATGATGACGGACTAAACCTCTGAAACTGAAGCCAGCCCCCATTAAATGTTTTTCGTTACAGGAGTTGCTGTGGCCGTGGTGTCTCTTCACATCAACAGAACCCTAACTAGGACATATATCTATACTACTTCCTTTGTTAGCACTGTTTCAAACTTCAAATATATATGAAGTAAAACCCTTTTTCCTGCCCAGTTTGGCACAGAGTGTTTGCAAGGGGGTTTTGGAAACTGCATACATGTCTCTGAGTACCTGGTTAGAGTGACATTTGCTGTGACAGTTTTTTGTACTTTTGCACACGTATTCCCCTGGTTTTAGCTTATGAACTAGTTATACGTTCAATATCTTTTTTACAGCGGTCTAGTGTCTAGATGAGGAGAATATTTTTTACAGTTTATAAAAAAATATTTAAGAATGATTTCCCGGGATGCATTCCCAAGTTGATAAGATATGGACACATAACATAAGCCACTGTCAACAGTGTGAGGACACGTGATATAATTCCGTTGACCTACCTACATATCTTCTGAGGAAGCAATTGTTTTCCCTATACTTTCGTAAATTGTAAACATTCTTAAATAAAAATCTCTCTTTTCTTACAGTGTGTAAGTATTGAACTTAAGCTGTGTAACTTACTCTCATATATGTGCAAAACTGAACTTTACTTACTCTGTCATTAATTTTCACAGTTGTACACATTGTGCTCTAGATTTAAAGAAATAAAAATGCCCATATTTCTGTTTTAATATGTAGTAATTAAGAGCTGAATGAAACTACGTATGTAAATGAGAAACTCATAAAACATGGTAAGTGCTGGGGAGCTAAATGTGTCTGATCTGTTACGGGTTGCCAGGCTTCACTCTAACCTGATGACTTTTATCAATTCATTTCGATTGTCAACATTTAAGTGTGTGTTTTTCGGTATCTTTTTTGCATGGGCTCTTTTTAATAAGGAGGATGGCATTCTTAGTTGCTCAGTGAGTGAATACGAATAAGCAACTGACTTCCTTATTTCAAAAAAAAATTTTTTATAAATCAGACTTCTCATTTTGGCATTTGCATTTCTTACAGCATTGCAGTTCATTTGCCTGAGAGATTCCCTAATAACACCTCACATGTTATAGCTTTCTCATCTACTCCCTTGTTCCCCAAGGGCTTTATGCCGGTCCAGCTGGCTGCATCAAGAATGCTAACTTCTCTCAACTATGAGAAGAGGAGGGATGGCCAAACATACATTTGAGAGACCAGAATTCGAAGCAGAAGTAAAGCCCTGCAAATCCGCCAGGCAGCTTCTTTCCCTATCTTAATTAGCCTTGACATCTATAAAACATGGGCCCCACGGGTATGCTTACAAGTGGAAAGTGCTCCCCAGAGTTCCTTTGGGGATGCATCATTTGTTTCAATTTGCATGTGTAATCAATCACATACTCACAGTCCAGACACTTGAACAGTGTCTCGCTGAGCCTAGATGGGATGGGTGTATGGCTCCAGGTTCTCTCTAATCTTGCCAAGTTGTTTTGTGCTAAATGATCTATTGAGTATCCTATTTTTAGGAAACTGTTTCTTCCAGTACAGTTGACTTTAATTATTCTGCCAAGATAAATGTGCTCTGGCCCCAAAGTAAAAAAGCCCATTGAACTCACCTGTTCTGTTAACTATCATATATCATCATATTACTCTTAACCACTTTAAAAATCAAGGATTTAAAACAGCATCTCTCTTCAGCCAATACCTCTGTCCATTCTATCTCCCTTTCTGAGTGAGATTTATGCATCCTCCCTGTTACTTATCTTCTTTGGGTCTGTGCCTTGTAGTATGTCTATCCTGTAGCCATATGGATAAAATCCTCTTATAAGTGAGTACATGCCATGTGTGTCTTTCTGGGTCTGGGTTACTCCATTCAGTATGATCTTTTCTAGTTCCATTCATTTGCCTGCAAATTTCATGATTTCTTTGTTTTTAATAGCTGAGTGGTATTCCACTGTGTAAATGTGCCACAGATTCTTTATCTATGCTTTGGTTGAGGGACGTGAGGGAACAAGGTAGAAGAGGTGGCACAGAGAGATATCAGGGTGGAGATCAGACCTGAGGAGAGAAGGGGTAAGAGGACAGAAGGCCTGGAAAGAAAAGAGAAACTGAGGGTGTGGGCAACAGAAGGCCTGGAAAGAAAAGAGAAACTGAGGGTGTGGGCATCTCTATGACAGACAGGAGATCTAAGTCAGGGTAGACTCATGGGAGGATATGAGGGGGATTCAAGCAGAGACTCCTAGTGGCAGAGGCCATAGAGAGGGAAGAGGACATCCTCTAACTAGAAAATCTCCTAGTAGGGGAGGGAAACACCAACCCACCCACAAAAACTTTGACCCAAAATTTACCTTGCCTGTAAGATGTGCAGGGATAAAGATGGAGCAAATAGAGGAGAGATTGAGGGAATATCCAACCAATGCCTGGCACACCCAAAGACCTACTTTATTGGAGTGCCAACCCTGACACCATGAATGATACTGTGCTAAGCTTGCAGACAGGAGCCTATCAGAGTTGTCCTCTGAAAGACAGTGCCCCAGAACAGATGCTGAGACTTACAGCCAAACATTGGGTGATGCGTAAGGAGATTCATAGAAAAGTGGGAGGAAAGAGAAAAGGACCTGAAGATGACAGGAGCTCCACAAGAAGACCAACAGAGACAAATAATTAGGGCCCAGAGGGGCTTGCTTGAGACTGAAGAGTCAACCAAGGATCATGCATGGACAGGATCTCAGGTCCCCTACAAAGATGTAGCAGATGGGCGGTTTAGGACTCCGTTTAGGCAGTTGGGTCCTCTAGTAAGGGAAGCAGGGACCACATCTGACAAGGATGCTCTTGCAAGCTCTTTTTCTTTTTTCTTTTTTTCCTTTTGTTTATTTTTTATTTATTACAATGTATTCACTTTGTATCCTAGCTGTAGCCTCCTCCCTCCCCTCCCAATCCCATCCTCCCTCCCTCTTCTCCTTCCATGCCCCTCCCCCAGCCCACTGAGAGAAGAGGTCATCCTCCCCTTCCATTTGATTCTAGCATATTAGGTCTCATCAGGACTGGCTATGTTGTCTTCCTCTGTGGCCTGGTAAGGCTGCTCCCCACAATCAAGGGGAGGTGATCAAAGAGACAACCACTGAGTTCATGTCAGAGACAGTCCCTGTTCCCCTTACTAGGGAACCCACTTGTATACTGAGCTGCCATGGGCTACATCTGTGCAGGGGTTCTAGGTTATCTCCATTCTTTGCAGCTTTTTAATCACTTTTCCCTGGTGGGACTGCCTTTCCAGGCCACAGGGGAAGAGGACATGCTCAGTCCCTATTAGACTTGATGAACTGGGGTGGATGGGAAAAGGAGATCCCCTTTCCTGAATAATAGGGAAGAGGGAGGAAATAGGAGGGACTGGGAAGGGAGGAAGAATGTGGCTACAACCAGTATGTAAAGTGAATAAAAAATAAGTAAAATAAAATAAAAACAAAACCCTCAGCATCTCCCCAAAACAAACAACCCAGCATTTCCCCTAGTCTTGTTGACATCACTGACCGTCTTTCTTTTTGAAATTATAACAATGATTCTTATTATGGGGGTGATTTTAGAACTCTCATTTAGAAGTAGTACTTTCTAGGATCTCTCAGACTGTGCCTACCTGTGATCTGGTGAAATCTGCAGTCATGCACAGCCTGCTTTTTTCATGTGTAAAATGAATAATAATGAAACAGAAAAGGCTCCTTACCTGAGCAAGCTCAATATCAGAAGAAAAATCATCTTAGAATGAATACACTGTAAAACAGCATAAAGTTTTCATAGCATTTTATATGGAATTTGAAAACTTGTCCTTGAATATTCAAGCAAAGCTCTGTGAAATGAGTTCTATTAGTTCTTCTTTGCTTTTTTCTAATAAAGTTAGCAATTAATAGTAAGCCAGTTTGGGGGGAAGCATATCCACATAATATACTATACCGAACCATGTAGAAATTTACAAATTTTTAGGTTTTTAGAACTACACTGATCTCAGCCACTTTAAAGTTGTTTCTGGTCCTTTAAGAACCTTAATGATGATGGAGTTTCTCAGGTATTAACATTCAGCTGCCTCTTTTAGGTTTGCTTTGACCAAGTTATAAACGCAGCCATTCTTTGACTTCCTTGGTTTCCAAATGACCTCATCATCAACTACTTTCCCCTCACCAGAGCCTCTAAACTTGTCTAGTTGAGGAGTAAGAAATGTGATGCAAAGGCCACCTAGCATTCAGCAACCATGACATGACATGCAGTATTGTAGCTGCTGGGGATGAGGAAGTGGGAACTGCTGACTTCCTCCCTTCAAACCAGGAGATAGGTGTTCCTTTCCACCGTGAGAAGAATTGCGACATTGGTACCAACTGGCCAAGGATTGAGCTGAGAGATGAACCACTTTCTTTTTCTTATTGTCCTTTCCAAAAATCCTTGCTGAAGCTTCTGAACTTTTTTTCCAAGTACAAAGTCCCTTTACTTCCTGCCACAGCGAGAATCTAGAGGTTCCATGGTCCCTACTCTTTAAATACCACTCGATTTCTCTTTCCTAATTCTGCAGAAAAAAAAATCTACTGTCCGCAGTGACAGCTCCCAATATATTTTCTGAAGGATTCCATACTCAAACCCAAACATAATTAATATTTTTAGACTGCTTCCCATTGAATGATTTTTTCTCACTTTTGTGCTCATTCTGATCTCTGACTTCTAACCCTGGATAATTGACTAGAATTGAGAGTTTCCTTTAAAAAAATGAAAATATAAAGAAAATCACACCATAGACAGAAGACTGGTATTGAGATTAAAATGTGATAGAAAAAATAGGACAGTTTACAGAAGAGAGAATGTCTCTATGATCCTGGAGAGGGACAGTTTTCATCAGCAAGATAGAAGAGACACCAGTCAAGGGGGAAATTTTGATGACTTATGCTATATTAAGACCTCTGTTGATTAAAAAAATAAATAAACATAAGAATGCAAAAAGAAAAGCCATAGGAAAAGCAATGATATTTATGGCACATGCATGTAGTAGCTACCTATAGCAGCTAACGGAAGACCAAGTTTATTTTGGCTTACGGTTCCAGAGGGTTGTGAGTCCATCATGGAGGGAGGTATGGGTGCAGGAACAAGCAGCTGAGAGCTCACATCCTGAACTATAAGCACAAAGCAGAAAGCGTAAACTGGCAATGGCCTGAGGGTTTTAAACTCAAAGTCCATCACAGGTAACATATCTCCCTTTCCACAAAAAGGATGAATTGGCTGTGTCTTACTCAGTGACATGTTGTTCAGCAGTGAACACAAACAACTTCTACATGTTACAGCATGGATGAATCTCACACCATTATGTCCAGCAGAAGTCAGACACCAAGAGCACATACTATATCATTCCACTTTTTGTAAAGGTCAGAAGCAGGAAAGGCTGATCAAGTATTAGAAGTCAAAGAGTCATGGTTGGCAGCAGGAGGAAGACTCTGGGGCTATCACAAGTTGCTATTTCTTGACCTGGATAGTGGTTACCTATGTATGTTTACTTAGAGAAAAGTCACGGGAGTGTATGAGTATCTGTGTCTGTGCGTGTTTGTGTCTGGGTCTCTGTGTGTGTGGAGTGCTGTGTATTTGTGTGTACAGTGAGTGTATATGTGTGTGTGTGTGTGGTTTGTGAGGTATGTATGTGGTGGCGTGTATGTGTATGTATAGTATGTTGTATGTGTGTGGTATGTGGATATGTGTGGATGTGTGGATGGTGCAATAAGTATGTGTATGATGAGTGTGTGCATGTGCATACATGTGTATGCTGTGGTAGGACTGTGAATGGTGAGTGTGTGTGTACTGTGTGCAGTGTGGGTATGGTATGTGTGTGTTAGGTGTGTGTGCGTTTGTTTTCAACAAAAATCAAACACACAAGGGACTTTAAATTACATAAACAGTATTTTCAATGTCACTTTATGGGCTATTCCCTCCTTTTATAGCAAAGAAGTAAGATTTTCTTGGTCTCTCTTTTTTTTCTTTGCCTTGTAGAACCGAGACGTGTTTTGAGACACATTTCTACAGAGCTCGTAGATTGCATTTCTATCGTTGTCTTCCTGTCCCCAGGCTATGGGCTTTCTTTATTCTTTTTGGAGTTATGACCTGATACTGCTGTCCCTTTTCCATTTGACCTTGGGACAAGTACATCACCAAACATTAAACAAAAATCAGTCACCCTGGAGCTGAAGTGAGACCTCAGCCCATATGATATCTACGGGTACCGGCTACTGTCAATGGTAGTGTATATTTTTATATACGTTATTTTAAAGGGGCCTTTATGACAAGAGGAAAGCTCATTGAATCAGAAATCAAAACACTCTGTGGCTTCTGCATGCGAGGACTATCCTCACTAAATGCAGCCCGTGACAGTGTGGAAGCAATAAGGCCAGAAAGACTTAGCGGGATTTTAGGGTCTTCAGATAGAGAGTCAAACTCGAACTTTCTGACAGTGCGTTCTTGACAAGGGATTCAATCTCTCTGAACTTCAAGTGACTTTTCTGTGAAAATAGCTATGTCACGAAACCATTATCGGGATTTAAATGATATTATGTAAACACCCCCTGACATGATATTTAACACATCTGGATGGCCAAAACGTGAACTCTCTTTTCTTTTCATTCTTTTCCTTTTTAGGCAAAAGCGGTGCCATTGTGATAGCTCGCAATCCTGACGCATGTCACAGCACTCAGGCCTTGGAGACAGGAGGCCATGAGATACTGATTTCTGTGAGAACATGGCAGTGCCAAGTAGCTTTTTGTGAGTCTCTCCCCCTTCTTTCTCCACACGAAACTTGTATTCCAGGTGGGAATGAAAACATGAAGGTATTTGTAAATTCAGTTAGTATGAGTAAGAATTTATTTCGTATCTGCATTTTAACCGTCCTCTTTATTTTTATTTTATGTGTTTGGGTGTCTTGCCTGTGTGCATGTCTGAGCATTAGGTATGTACAGTGCCTGCAGAGGCTGGAAGAGGGAGTCAGATCCCTTGGGAATGGAATCTCAGATGATGTGAGCCGCCGTGTGGGCTCTGGGAAGCCAACCCAGGTCCTCTGCAAGAGCAGCCAAGGTTCTTTTTTTTTTGGAAGATTTTCTTTTTTAATTATTTATTAATTACACTTTATTCACTTTGTATCCCCCCTCCTTCTTCCTCCTATCCCAATCCCTCCCTTCCTCCCGCTTCTGCACGCATGTCCCTCCCCAAGTTCACTGATGGGGGAGGTCTTCTTTTCCTTCCTTCTGATCCTAGTCTCATCAAGAGTGGCTGCATTGTCTTCCTCTGTGGCCTGATAAGGCTGCTCCCCCCTCAGGGGGAGGTGATCAAAAAGCAGGCCAATCAGTTCATATCAGAGACAGTCCCTGTTCCCATTACTATGGAACCAACTTGGACACTGAACTGCCATCTGCTACATCTATGCAGGGGTTCTAGGTTATCTCCATACATAGTACTTGGTTGGAGTATCAGTCTCAAGTAAGACCCCTGTGCTCAGAATTTTTGGTTCTGTTGCTCTCCTTGTGGAGTTCCTGTCCTCTCCAGATCTTACTATTTCCCACTTCTTTCATAATATTCACAGCACTCTGCCCAAAGGTTGGTCATAAGTCTCAGCATCGGCTTTGATAGTCTGCAGGGCAGAGCCTTTTAGAGGCCTTTTGTGCAGCCAAGGTTCTTAACTGCATCTATTATTATTTGTAGAGTATCTTACCTTTGGGGAAACTTCTGTTAATGACATTGTGAGGTAATAACAGAGTGTGTGTATGTGTGTGTGTTTGTTTGTTTTTAATTAACATTTGGCTACTTTTTGTTATACTCAGTGGAAGATAGATCTTCTAAAAGATGCACTCCCTTGAAAATGAAACAAAGTTTTAGTAGTGATCAGTATCTTCATTTTATAAGTAAAAATAATTGAAGAAATGGAGCAACTGTCTAAGATAACCATTGAAAGTTCATATTCAATGAGTGGGGGTGGTGAGGTTGTTGCTGTTTGGTTTTTGTTGTTGTTGTTGTTGTTGTTGTTTTTAATCTCTGAAAGTAGACACAAATGAAAAAACAAAAGAACAAAGTAAACAACAAGTCAACATATCAAATCTTGGCCTCACAGTTACAGTGTCCATGTTTGCTCACTGAATCACAAAGCCTGGCCACAAGCCTTCTGTAGTGAGCAGGACTCTCCAAGCTGCCTCTATGTCCCTCTGCTTCGTTTGCCCACAGAACAGATCAGGCCCCCCTGGCAAGCTAAGGCCTGGAAGAGTGCAATGAATAAAGACGTGGAAGCCTCTCTTCGTACTGCCCCTTCCAGGACACATGGGGAGCAAACCAGCGTCGGCATATGCTTTTAAAGCTGTGGAAAGTTTCACTTCAGACAATTACTCAAGAGCCAGGCATGGTGGTGCACACTCTCGATTCCAGAATTGGGAGGCAGAGGCAGGCAGATCTCTGTGAGTTTGAGGCCAGCCTGGTCTACAAAGTGGGTCCAGGTCAGTAATCTTACTAGAGCATTTCTATAGCCTATTTCTGTCAAACTCTTTGTTTCCTATCAGGGAAAATGTTAACTTTGTTTTTGCCTCTCTCTGTTACTCTTCTGTTGGTCAAGATGCCTTGACCAGTGCAGCCTATATAGGAAGGAACTTAATTGGGGGCTTGCTTACAGTTTCAGAGGGTTAGTCCAAGAGAATCATGGCAAGGAGCGTGACAGCAGGCATGGTGATGGAGCACTAGCTGAGCACTCATGTCTAATCAATAAGGAGCAGGCAGAGAGAGAGAGAGAGAGAGAGAGAGAGACAGAGACAGAGACAGAGACAGAGACAGAGACAGAGAGGCTGTGCCTGGTGTGGGCTTTTGAAACCTCAAAGGTCAACCCCAGTGACACACCTCCTCCAAAAAGAGCACCCACCTCTTAAACCTTCCTAAACAGTTTTAGTAACTGTGGACCAAGCATTCAAACATATTTGCCTTTCAGGGTCAGTCTCATGCAAAGTACCACACTGCCTGAGTTATCAATATTCAAGATTTGTTGGTACCATTTCCTTACCATTTGGTAGATTTCAAATAATTCAGTGCAGTACTCTACAAATGAAAGTCCTTAAAATATTCCTCTGAATGTTGTCACTATTACTGAATTTATATTGCCCCTAGAATATTGGTCAGTCTCTGTTATAATTGTGGTATCATTTATGGCAAGGAGTGGTAACGAAGGACCTATATGATTTGGTTTCTTTGGTTCATGGTTTATTTTGTCACTATGACACTGTCCTCATTTCAGTTATTTTTTTAATAAATATTTCAAAGACCTAAAAGAGGCTGAGAAGAATATAGTCTTTGAAGTATATTCTAGCTTATGACTAGAAATCAAAGACTCATCTATTTCAGTGGTTCTTCCCCAGAGTATGAGAAAATTAATCATGTATAGGTCTTCTAGAAAAACTAGTTCATAAAAAGAGAGACAGAGAGAAAAGAAAAGAAAGAAAATTTAGTTCATGAGCCAGGTGCAGTGGCTCACTCCTGTAATCCCAGCACCCTGGGAGGCTGAGGCAGAAGCAGAGGCAGGCGGATCTCTGTGGGTTCGAGGCCAGCCTGGTCTACAAAGCAAGTTCAGGACAGCCAAGGCTACACAGAGAACCTGTCTTGAAAAACAATAACAACAACAAATCTAGTTGATGGTATCTGAACGCAGTTCCAAAGGACACTCTTAACCTCCTGTCTCTAGTGCATGGTACTGAGCCTTCAGGGCGGAGAGTCAGATAGTGATGTGTGTGTACAGCTGTCTTGTTCAGGGTGATGTTGTGTAGCTGGGGCTTCAAGACCTGGTTACTGCTTCTGTCCAGTGTGAGTCTGGGCAAGGAACTTAACCAATCGCTCACCTGTTTTCTCATTTGTGAAACAAGATTGGTGATGGTGATAGAGTTTAAGTCAGAGGATCGCTGATAGGAAGGCCCAGGCTGGCACAGTGGAACTGTATGTCACATACAGGATGCCGCACACCAAGACACTAAGCCACACTTACTAGCCACTTCTACCACACGCTAAAGTGGAAAACTCTCCCAGAAGCTATGGAGAACCTCTTTTCCGAAATTTAGGCATCATCTTAAATAAGTGAATAGGTTGGTGCTCCTAAACAATGGATTAAGACTGTCTCCTGTCACCTGTGTATCATTCCTGTAGTTACATACTACGTACTACAGAACAACCAACAACCAACTTACTATGTCACTAAAGTGTGGTTATTTTTAGCCCTGTTTTGTTACAAAAGGATTAGGGGGCAGGTAGTTTATAAAATATATGCTACAATAAGTTAAAACCTAATAAAATCAGATTAAAATAGAAACAAGGGTAAGAAGACAGATTAGTCTTCCACATTTGGCTCCCAAGCTTTGCAGTAGGCATTGGAATCTTGGAATCTTGGAATCTTGGCCTAAACATATACTCACCTCGTGCAATCGCATTATCAACACACAGGAAGAAGGGTGAATTTTAGCATTGCTTTTTCCACAAGCAGCAAAATTTAAATTTTAGAAACCTAAGCGCAATTTCCTCAATTCATTTAACAGGCTATTGACCTCTGCTATGCCAATTTTCAGATGTTATTTGCTTTACCTAAGAAGACATAGCTTATGTCAGACCACTGGATAAAATAGAAATTCTCTACAAATACTTGCTAGTCATTGCTGCTCCCACAGAAAGCAACTGTTTGGGGTCAGCGCCCAAAGAAATGAGCCTAAAATGTGTGCCAGATACAGTGCTCATTTCCACCCTATGATTCATTTTTATCACAGCTTGAACCTGCATGTGGTTAGCCCTACAGGCTTTAAAAGGAGACGAATGAGAACTTGAGAAGCTTGGCCTAGGATGACCTCACAATCTTCTGTGGACATCCTTCCCGTGTCCTGTCAAACAACTGCCACTGGTATAATCCTACAGCTGGATATACAAGGCTCCCACCCTGGACAGCTTCCTGGCAGGCAGATAACATGTCTTTGTATTCTCCGAGCGGCCAGAGACTGTGCAGGACTCCTGTGGGTGATTGCACTATCTAAGACAACAGAAAGGCAGAATAGCTGTCAGCCGGTGGGTTTTTTCGAAAGCCATTTTGTGTTCTAGCTGGCTTCGGGCTTGACTGCAGCAACATTTTACTCTGTTTCAGATGAGACAAGTGTGTAATGTTGCACATCAGTGATGAATGAGGCTCACTCTTTTGGATTGTCTTTTAGTAAATTTATTCCGAGATTAAAAGCTTCCGAGGACCTTCAGAGTTTTGATGCCCTCCAAAGCATTCTGAGCAAATTTCTACGCATAAGTATATATGTAAAACTCTCCTTCCCACATAGCTAACACTTCTTTTGCTCTCGTGGAAAGTGATCTGTTGGCAGGAAAGGTGAGAATGTAAGACATCTTAGCCCATTTTCTCCTGATGAAACAGAATACCAGAGATTGGGGTCATTTGCAAAGATAGACACAAACGGCTTCACGATTCTGGAAGCTGGGAAGGTTGACAGCATGCTCTAAAAGTCTGATTGTTTTTGTTGTGCTCTGTCTAAATGTTAAACAGCTAAATGTTAAACTATTTCTTCTTTAAGACTGGAATAATAAACCTTATGGATATGGTGAAATGGTCAGTGAGCAAGTGCAAGATACAAAGAACCAGAGGAGGGCTAGAGAGGTGGCGAGGCAGCTTAGAGTGCTCACCGTGTGTTCACAGAGCCCAGAACTTGGATCTCTGTTCCCACGTAACAAGTTATGCATCTCACAAGTGCCCGAAACTGCAGCTTTGTGGGATCTAGTACTTTCTTCTGGCCTCCATGCACACAGAAGCACACGCATCTGCACATACATATACACACATGCACATATACACACATGCACATATACACACATCCACATATATACACATGTATATGGGAGGGGGCAGGTTAAATATGGAAAAGGAAATTAGGTAAAATTCACTGTTTTTAATCTTTAATCCACTCTTTATAACAGCATTAATTCATGAGACTAGGGCCATAAAAATGAGGACAATAATTTGCGGTCTTAGTCCAATGGTAATTAAATTTTAGCATATATTCTGGAGGAAATATTCAGCCTCCTGACGGTGTGATTTTCATATGGCTCTTAAGTTTGAGAGAGTCTGTATTTCTGTCTAATGCACTTTAAATTCCTATATCCTTACTAATTCTCACCTGCTCTGGAAACATTCTCTTACTTCCTCAGGACCTTCACTGAACTGCTGTGCTCGTGAAACACTCCCCTCGGCCTCTGGGGCACGGGGCCGACATTATTAACAGGTATTTCAGTGGAAAGGCCCTCCTCCCTTGGAAACAGAGGATCTCTGGCCAAAGCAACCCTGGCGCCCTGGACACTGTTTCTCTCTTCTCAGCCCCCACCGCACACCACGCAGCAGCTACTGCGGGATGCACTGTCTGCTTCACAGAAGGTGTGCCTGTGTTTTCCCTTCCTTCTCTTTTGGCTGTCCCTTCTGAGGCCTCAGTCTCCCCCCTCATCTGAGGATTTCTCTGATGCCACGTCGGTGGGTCCTCCTCGCTGTAGCGGTTGGCTCCAGCACCCGACGGTTCTTATGTTCTTACGGAAGGAGGAATGCCATCCGGAGCTCCTTTCAGGAAACAAGACACGCCTTTTGAACGTAGTGTCTTGAGTCCCTTAGGAACATCGCAAGCCCTTTGCCCTGGAGTGTTGCCCTTTCAGGAACTGGAGTCACTGATCCGCTGTCTCAACGTAGGACAAATCCCCTCAGACTCACCAATGGGATGTATTCTCAGAAACTGAAGTAAATCTGATTCCCAGGCCCTGAGAATAAAATGTCTCATGCTCATTAAAATGCCATCAAATCTGTCCTCACAAAATAAATGACCCCAGTTCTAGTTTCTGTGTCATTTCCTTTCTAACACTAATCATCTCATTTCTTTAACTTAAGTCTACATAACACAATTTACCTTTGACATCTTTGCCTTCATTGCCCCCTCTCAATATTTAGGCTAAGCTCTACATCTGTAAAAATTGTCTACATGTTTTTACTAATGGTATATTCTGCTGGAATATAATTACATTAAATATCCTTTGAGTTTCTTTGTTAGAGTACTCATAATTGTTGATTTGATATAATTGATTGCATGTACCCTGCCTGCTGGCTCGTTGGTAGCCTGTGTCTATAATTTGATGTTTTTGTTTTGCATACTACATTTTGTTATGTGTTAAGTATAAAATCTTCCTAAGAAGGTTTGATTCAAATTGGCTTATAAGTAAGATAATGTATCTGTACTTAATCCAAATTCATTTAAATGCATACAAATGTAAAATTAGCTATTATGTTTGTTGATAAAATGACAAAAATACCTATCCAACTGTTAATACATTTTCTTAAAATACTATTTAAAATTTTCTGTTTTCAGTATAATTCTCTGCTTCCTTTAACAGCATTTACAAAAACTGGCTTAAGTACCTAAGGTCATAGTTACTCACTGGCCAGCAAGATGGATCAGTTGAAGGTGCTTGCTGCATGAACCAGGCAAGCTGGACTCAGTCTCCAGACCCCATGTCAAGGTGGACAGAGAAAACTGACTCCATGAGACTGGCCTCTGACTTGCACATGTACTTACACACACACACACACACACACACACACACACACACACACACACACGCAGAGAGAGAGAGAGAGAGAGAGAGAGAGAGAAGACAAATAATAAATAAAATGTTTTAAAAGGTAATTACTTATGCTTTCTGCTAAGTTTGTCAGGGTTAAAACTACCTTGTGGAAGCAAGTCAAGCTTGGTCTAAAAGTTTTATTGTTTTTATTGTGCTCTGTCTAAATGTTAATTAAACAGCTAAATTTTAAACTATGATTTCTTCTTTAAGGTTGGTATAATAAACCTTATGGATATCTAACAGCCTCACTTAGAGGCTAAACCCAATGAGGACAAAAGGCCTAAGAGGATAGGTAATATTTTGGCCTTTGCTTCCAGGTTAAGCGGGGAGCAGGGGAACAGGTTGGACACTTTTGAAATGATCCTACAGCTCCAGTAAGCCATTTGTCCTTTTGATCAGAGAGATCACTGAGAACCCAGAGGATGAATTCTAACTAATGTGCCTTGTTAAAAAGAAAAAAAAACTGCTACAGAGGGTAATGTCCACAATGCTTCCAAGTCAAGCCATGTGGTCAGTGGGATGGCTAGTTTTATGTCAACTTGACACAAGCCATTTAGGCAGAGAGAACCTCAAATGAGAAAATGCTGTCACTTCACTAGACAGCTTGTAAGCAAGCTGGAGGGGGCATTTTCTTGATTAATGATTGCTGTGGAAGGGGCTCACACACCGTGGACAATGCCATGCCTGGACAAGAATAGAATAAGAGAGCAGGCCAAGCAAGACATGAGGAGCAAGCCAGTAAGCATTCTTCACGGCCTTTGCTTCAGTTCCTGTCTCCAGGTTCCCACCCTCCATTCCCTCAGTGATGGAATGCGAATCCTCTCTTCCCCAAGTTGCTTTTGGTCGTGGTGTTTTATAACAACAATAGAACCCCCTAAGACCATCAGTAAGAAGCTGATCTATTCCAACAGGTGCCATGACTGGTAAAGGAAAGCTACAGGATACACAGAACTCCTTCTAAAACCACAAAAGTAACCCTTGTGGAGCCTCAACATGACCAAGAAGTTCATCCTGGACACCTAACTATCTTAAACATCCAGGTCAGAATACCCAGAGAGTAAAATAGTTAATATTACTAAAAATTAATTTCTGCCAGACCTCAAATAGGATTCTCATCTTAACCCAGGTCAGATGAAGGACCTGGTGAACCTAAAGATGCGCAAAGGCAGTCATTGAGATTAGAAGCTTCAGCCAAGATAGAAAGAATCCCCAGTAAGTACCAGAAAAACTGGTACATACTGATGGCCACATATGAAAATCTATGTTGATTTTCTTCTGTTTCATGGTGTCTTCTCCAAATTCCAGATTTTCTGCCCCCATGCACAACAAGCTCTTGTCTTCACAATGTCTTCCCTAATGGGGAATACTTGGCCATTAGGCCAACCTTCTTCCTCTATTTTTTTTTCTTCTTGTTGTTCAAAGACTGTCCTTAGCACTCACAAACCAAACAGCTGTGATAGCCCAAGAACTTCAAATGGCATGGGAACAATTTAATTCATATCAGCAGTTACACTTGTGAGACAACCAGCTCTAGATTTGCTGACTGAGGTTAAAGGTAGAACGTGCATCATGTTAAAAGAATACTGAATTCACACAAGCAAATGTGAAAATGCCAAACAGTGCAACAAAATCAACAAAATATCTTCAGATACAGGTATGATCTTGGGGAGTACAGAAAAAAAAGGAGATTTGACTGGTGGGATTTTGAAATAAACATCTGGTCCTAGTTGTCCTGGTTGCTTCCCCTCCCGGGGCCACTCATAGCCATCTTTCTACTTCCTACACTTGATCCCTACATTTCAAACCTCCTAACCAAGTTTGTTCCTTCTAGGGTTCGGCATTTCCATCTTCAGATGATTCTTCAGCCAGGCTTTTGACCCTTGCCTTGAGATGTACCACTTAAACCCCCAGTCCTACACAGCTCAGAACATTGAGCAAAACTACCCTTGAATATGGTTTACTTTTTGTGACACCTCGTGGGACCTCTACAAGAGAAATAAATGGTAGGTAGAGAAAGTATGTCAGTGTGCCAGCTCAGTTGGAAGAAGCTACTGAAGAAGAGGCCGCTAATGTCACGAGACTGGGGTTTCTTGCTCCATCAGAATGGAATGCACTAGAAGACCGTGATTGAAAGAGCAGAAAAAAGAACAAGGTCCCAGTGTTAGCTGGGTTCAAAACAGATTCCCCCACCCCAAAGAAAACCTGTGACCTCATTCTACTCAAACTGTGAAATCGGAATAGAAGAATGATGTATCCCGACAAAATTAGCTGAAACCCTGTACCACAGGCCACTGTCATTCGCATGTCAAGAATTATATACCTGGAAACTTCATACAAATGTGACTCACCTTGACAGGATGAGAACATTACCCCTCCATCACGGAGACCCCCACACACAACTGTTGCTGTACACAAGAGGCTCTTCTGTGACTGCTATCTCTGGTTCCCTTTGCAGTGTGCTAAGTAAAGCTTTTCTTGCTTCTCTGATTTACAGGGTGAATTCTTTCACCAACCCATCCCAAATCCCCCACCATAATACTATATATTATCCATGTCTATATCTGCATATACCTTTATCTGTATCTGTCTGTCTGGAGCAGAAGTTCCTGACCTGTAGGTTGTGGCCACTTTGGAAAATCTTTATCTCCAAAAATATTTATATCATGGTTCATAACAGTAGAAAAGTTACTGTTATAATAAAGATACAATGAAAATAAATTTTATGGTTGGGGGTCACCATAACATGATAACCTGAACTAAAGGGTCACAGCATTAGGAAGGTTGAGAACCATTGGGCTAGAGATTTAGATATGGCTATTTCTCTATTGTCTTCATTACTGCATGTAGTATTGTAACAAGTATTGAAATGAGTAAATGAATTATAGCTTTATTTTTCCTTTATGAATGTCTGCTATTTTATAATTCTTGAATCTCCATACAAATTTTAAGACACGTTTGTCAGCTTCTAAAAAAGTTGTCTTTTTATAGACAACTTTATCTTTTTAATGACTATCTTTGAAAGTCATTGTGTTGAATCTGTAGAGCTCTTCAGAAGAAGAACTGCCATATTCATAACTTTAAGTCATTCAGAGCACAGATAAAGAGTGTATTTCCATGACTTAGGTCTTCATTTGCCTGATGAGCATATGTATTTTCAATGTACTCCTGATATACCTCTTTTGTTAGATTAGGTCTAAATATTCCATTCCTTATGATACTGTTACTAATGATGCAATTTTCTCAAGTTCATTTCTCTTTTAGTCAATGCTAATGGATAGTGATACAACAGATTTCTGTGCCTGGGCCTTGACTTCTGTGATCATTATGTAACAGTATGGCTATTTCCTCCAGGCATAATACGACCATTGCCATCATAAAGCAGAGGTGTAGTCATGGCAACAAAATAAGCAAAACAATATGACTGTTTTGTTTAGCTCTAAATCAAGGGTCATGCAGCTATAGACATTCCACAGTAGAACGAGAGAGGGAGGGTCACCAGCCCTCTACAGAGGTCCCAACCACCACTCCTTAACCCTGTCCCTTCCAAGATAAATATTATCTTGGGAGGTACTAGAGAAAAAAAAACTAGAATGCATAAAGTTGGCTGAGGATGAGACACTAGTGATACACTTTGGTTATAATGGTACTTTTCAGTGATCCAGTTGCCTTTGAGTCACTGATGCTCTTGTTAGTGAACCATGTTCCAGCAAATAACTTCAGTGTGCTCATTGTTTTACAGGCTGGACTTGCATGGAATAATTTCTTTAGTCTGTCATTATCCTATCTAGGGCGAATAGCTATTTGTTTACTGTTCCCTAGGTGTCTTACTCACGGTTCTATTTCTGTAAAGAGACACCATGACCAAGGCGAGTCTATGAAGAAAACATTTCATTAGGGGATTCCTTATCGTTTCAGGGGGTCAGTCTATTATTATCATGGCCAGAAGCATGGTGGCATACACGCTATTGGGGCAGTAGCTATATCCTGATCCACAGGCCAAGAGAAAGTGTGTTAGGGAGGGAGGGAGGGAAGAAGGAGAGAAGGGATGGAGGGAGGAAGGAAAAGAGACAGAGGATATGGAGACACACAGAGAGAGAGAGAGAGCGAGAGCGAGAGAGAGAGAGAGAGAGAGAGAGAGAGAGAGAGAGAGAGAGAGAGAGCGAGCAAGCTTGAGCTACGCGATGAGCTTTTGAAATGTCAAAGCCTACTTTTAGTGACACACTTTCACCAACAAGGCCACACCTCCTAATCCTTGTCATTCCTCTAAATCATGTCACTCCCTGGTAACTAAGCACTAAATATAGGAGCCTATGGGAAACCAGTCTTATTCAGTCAACCATGCCAGGAAAAGGCATGGAACACATGATGAACTCGTGTATTATTTGTAATGGATAAAGATGTATGTGTGCATGCATGTGTGTGTATGAATGTCTTAGTGTGTCCTAAGTTTTCCCTCAGTATGATACAAAAACAATAAACACTGCAATAAAAATAGTTTTATTTTTCCATTTAAAACTTTTTTTCTCACCTAATCACTTAGCTAGGATTTCCACTAGGATTTTCCTTTTTAATACTGAACATAGAAGAAAGTCATTCAGACTCTTACCAATGGCATAATTATACACACTTAATGAATATGTATTCATTTGTTATACATATTCATTTGTTCAGTGCTTTTATAACACAAGGCTCATGGATTTTGCGAAATGCTTTATCAGTGTTTATTGAGGTGATCATGTGTTTTTCAACCTTTGTTCAATGAACATGGCTCATCACAATTACTGTTTTTCGCATTTGAACCAACTATTCATTCCAACTAACTCTAGGTTTTTGCTCTGAGTTCCTACTCTCACTTCCTTCAGTGATGGACCATTACCTGATAATGTAATCTGAAATAATTCTATTTCTCCCTACATTGCTTCTTCACAACAGCAGAAACTCTAATTAAGATCGTTGCTCTGTGAAAAAGAAAGGAAACTAAGTAAGCCTGGGAAACTCTGGCTTATAGTTAGGCAAATTTCTCAAAGCAGAATATGTAAGAGAAGATAAAATGACTTGTGACTTTCTAAGAGTGAGCTATTGTACTTATCTGTCAGGAACATCTATAGCCAGTATGATGGCTCCTGCCTTTAATTCCAGCACTCAGGGAGACAGATAGCTGTGAGTTCGAGGCCAGCCTGATCTACAAAGTGAGTTCAGGACAGCCAAGGCTACACAGAGAAATTCCTATTTCAAAAAACCAAAAAGAGGGCTGGAGAGATGGCTCAGTGGTTAAGAGCACTGTCTGCTCTTCCAGAGAACATGAGTTCAATTCCTAGCAACCACATGGTGGCTCACAACCACCTATAATGAGATCTGGTGCCCTCTTCTGGTGTGCAGGTAAACATGAAGATAAAGCACTCATAAACATAGAAATAAACAAAACAAAAAAGATTGTTTTAAAAAAAAAAGACTCTTAACAAAAAAAAACCAAAAAGAAAGACATTTTGTTATACTAGTTTTATTTATTTATTTATTTATTTATTTATTTAATCTATTATTCACTCTACATCTCCATCACAGGCCCCCTTCTCTCCTCCCAGTCCTACCTCTTATATCCCCTTGCCCTTCCTCCAGAAAAGGGGAGGCCACCATGGACATCAACCTGCCCAGCCATATCAAGCCACTGTAAAACCAGATGCTTCCACTCCCAATTTTCTATCACACTTAAAGTCAGTGATTCTCAACCTTACTAATGCTGCAACCCTTTAATTATTTCCTTATATTGTGATTCCCAACCATAAAATTATTTTCATTCCTACTTCATAACTGTAATTTTGCTACTGTTATAAATCACAATGTCCTCTCCAGGTCACACAAACTCCCCCTTCTTTCATATGATTCCCTGAACTCTGCCCAAGGTTTGGTTATGACTCTCAGCATCTGCTTTGATACAATGCTAGGTAGAGTCTTTCCAAGACCCTCTGTGGTAGGCTCCTGTCCTGTTTCATGTTTTCTCCTACTTCCAATGTCCATCCCATTTGTCTTTCTAAGTGAGGGTTGATCATCTTACCCAGGGTCCTAATTCTTGTTTATCTTCTTTAGATGTACAGATTTCAGTATGTTTATCCTATCTTATAGGTCTAGTACTCACTTATAAGTGAGTATATACCATGTGTGTCTTTCTCCCTCTGGGATACCTCACTCAGAATGATCTTTTCTAGATCCCACCATTTGCCTGCATATTTCATGATCTCCTTGTTTTTAATTGCTGAGTAGTATTCCATTGTATAAAAGTACCACAATTTCTGTATCCATTCCTCTGTTGATGGACATCTAGGTTGTTTCCAGGTTCTGGCTATTATAAATAAAGCTGCTACAAACATGGTTGAGCAAATGTCCTTGTTGTGTACTTGAGCATCTTTTGGATATATGCCTAGGAGTGGTATAGCTGGATCTTGAGGAAGCGCTATTCCTAATTGTCTAAGAAAGCCCCAATTGATGACCAAATATATTTGGACACAGGGGTCTTTTATGACACTGTATCTTCAACCAAGAACCATGTATGGATATAACCTAGAACCCCTGCTTGGATGTAGGCCATGGTAGCTCAGTATCCAAGTGGGTACCCTAATGAGGGGAACAGGGACTATTTCTGACATGAACTCAATGGCTGGCTCTTTGACCTCCCCCTCCCCACCAGAGGGAGGAGCAGCCCTGCTAGGCCACAGAGGAGGACTTTGCAGCCAGGCCTGAAGATACCTGATAAGCTAGGGTCAAATGAAAGGGGAGGAGGTCCTCCCTATCAGTGGACTTGGAAAGGGGTAGGGAGAAGATGAGGGAGGAAAGGTGGGATTGGGAGGGAATGAGGGAGAGGGATATAGCTAGGATAAAAAATTAATAAACTGTAACCAATATTTAAAAATAAAAATTTAATTAAAAATAAATCATAGAGTCCTGCACCAACCCACGGGTGTGCGGCGGGCGTGAACAGATCGTGGGAAACACCACAGGCTGAGTGGATTGGGGGACCATTTTGACCAGTCCACACACTGCAGGGGCGCGGGCCGAGCTCTTCTGCCAGCAAAAACTCAGTCAGTGTGTGAGTCCGCCAGCAGCAAAAACTCAGTCAGGGTGTGAGTCCGCCGGCTG
>CM053744.1:74127033-74265286 GCA_028658305.1 Pachyuromys duprasi
TTTAGTTCCCAAGAATTTTAATTAAAATTCTCTGGAAGGTAATAGTGATTTAGAAAGGCTAGAACTGGAGGAATCAACAATATTTAAATTGTATATTGCCACTATATATATATATATATATATATATATATTGTGTCTGCTGACATAAAATTGGTTTATATTTATTAAATGCTTCTGGAGTATCTTCCATGTACCAGGTACTTTTCTAGGTATTGGAAAAACAGCAGCGAAAATAAAACAACAACAAAAATACCATATTCTTGGAGAGCTTATTTTGTAGAAGAGAACCAAGCAATTAGCATAAGGGTATGCAAAGGGTATGCAGATTTGAAAGCATAATAAATTATATGAAAGAAAAGTATGTTAAAGAGATTTTAGACATTGTAGGTAGAAGGATGGGTAGTACTATGACATTTTTGATAGGGTACTGTATTAGTCAAGGTTATCTAGAGAAACAGTATTGACAGGGTATAGAAATACTGGTAGACTATAGAAAAGGGAATTTAGTAGAGTGGTTTACAGGCTGTGGTCCAGCTAATACAATAATGACAGTCTCCTGACAGAAAGGCCATTTGTCTTCTGAAGTGAATAAGCTTTCTGCAGGCCTTGGCATTTAAAACGTGTATTCAAGGCTGAAATATAATGGTGACCCAATAAAGAAGTCGGCTTTCTGTTAGCACAGAGCCTGAGAGAGGCATCTGGTGGTCACAAAGTCATTGAGTGAGGAAAGGAAGTTATAGCCATCTGTAGATAGTTAAGAAGGATGTGACACTTTGCTTTTCTTGCTAGTCTGATGGCTTCCTTTGCTCAGATGTGGGGCCTTATGACTGATTGTCTACTAGTGGGATGCACATGGAGGTGACATGTCCAGGTCTGGTTCATGACCCGTCCACTCTGAGTCTCTCTTTTAAAGTGATGCAGTCTCATATGTATGTGCTTTAGCTTACAATATATGTAATAATAATAGTAGCAATAGTAAATAATTATATAAGTTTTGTTCAATACTAACCAAGTGTCAAGGACTATGTAAAGCACTCTGATGAATATTTAAATTTATTTCTCATGGTAACCCCATAAGAAGACAGACATTTTCCACTTTCTTAAGGAAGCAATTGAAATACAGATAAATTGAATGGCCTGTTCAAGGCTGTATCTAGTATGTGGGAAAGGCGGGAATGAACACACTGAGTTTGGCTCTTTGGTCCATTCTCCGTAGTACTGAAAATATAAAGCTACTCTCAGTAAATGTAAACTCACTCAGCATTTTAACTAATGATAGTGCGTATTAGTGTACTATGTATTAGTTATACTGTGTTATAAAAATAATGTTCATTCAACAAATCACAGGAAAACTGTTAGTACTTCTCTGTGTGTGTGTGTGTGTATATATATATATCACTTATTTAGTTTTCTGAGTCTGTAGCACTTATAACTAGTGTAGTACTTTTAATGGCTTGCACAATTGCATTAGAACATGAGTGTTACATACTATACACAAGACTAAATTGGCATTCAAATATTGAGACATTTTAAAACTGATTAGAGCAAAAGCTGTTTGGCAAATATCGCAATGAATTCAGACTACAAACTACAGACTACAGACTACTGTCTGCAAATGTATTAGACTAAAAACAGTCAGTAACCCTATAAGTCACATAAATAAAATAGCCAAATTGGCTCATATTAATTTGGGAAAAGTTTAATATTATTTATGTTAAAAGTACAAAATATGAAGCACATCAGATTAATAACTATAATATATTTAAAATTAAAATGAGTTTCTTTTTTAATAATTTACTTAATTTTATGTGCATTACTGTGAAGGTGTCAGATCCCCTGGAATCGGGGTTAGACAGTTGTGAGCTGCCATGTGGGTGCTGGGAATTGAACCCATGTCCTTTGGAAGAGCAGACAGCAATCTTAACCATGAAGTCATCTCTCCAGCCCTAAAATGAGTTTCTTGAAGACAAGCTTTTTCAGTGCCTCAGGTGTCAGGGCAGTGTGTGGCACAGTGTTTGAATGGCAGATATGCGGGTACAGTTTCTCTGTGCATACTTCACATTAATAAGCAAGGCACACTGTTCTACCACATAATGAATTTATTATAAATCATCTATATTAAAGCATAGGTAACCTTAATAATTCTAAACTATTATACCTGGTTCATGCCATTATGAAAATTGAACTTTTGACTTAAAAATGTTTTGTATTACTAACGTGATTGTCAGATATTTTCTTTACAGTCCAAGAATCAATAGGATGATCAATCTATGCCAGGTGATCATATTTCCAAATGAGCAGACTTTCTGCTAACAGTATTATATTCCACACACACATGAAAACAAGAGAGAGAAAGAGATGTTCTATTTCTGACAAGAGGACAGGGTCTCACACAGCCCAGATTGACCTCAGACCCTTGTGTAGCTGACAATGACCTTGAGCTTCTGATCCTTCTGCTTCTGCTTTCCCAGCAGGAGGATTACAGGTGTGTGTTACCATTCCAGCTAGAGAAGGGCATGCCGCAATGCTGTGTTGTCTACTAGCTACAGGGAGCCATTTGAATTAATATTGAAACTGATTAAAGTGGGAATAGCATTGAAAATTGAGTAGTTGGCATGATGGTCACCACATTGAGCTGCCCAATGCGGAATGTTCTTCTATCAGAATGAGTCACAGAAAGTACTCCATCGAAAGTGCTGTTCTAACATGGAGGGTTTCTGGTCAGAATTAATTACATCAAAAATAATTCACAAGCCTAACTTACTGATTTTTTTATTTCTTTATTCTTTTCAATGGCTTCCATTTACATGAGCACTGAGCAATAAGTCCTATTGCCCCTTGGCCTCCCTCTGGAGAAGACACTAACCACAGGTCAAGTGAGCTGGAAGCCCAAAAGAACGCAAGGAGGAAAGCAGAAGTGAGGCCTAGATCTTATCTCCAGATTGTGGGACCTTAAGGCACCTGCTGTTCATTGCTTGTGAGAAACTGAATCTTCACAGTTTCCTTAGGTGTGTAATGATGGTACTTTGGAGTATCACATGACTTGGTGGGGCCATTAGCCTAAGACCAAAACGTACATCATTCTATTGTCTCCTTTTCAAAGACAATGCAACAAATACGAGTTTCAAAAACTGACCAAGGGAAACAAAGGAAATAGACACTAATGGAGAAAGAATTCTCTGCTGTGCTTAAATTTTGTCATTTCAGGTGTGATGCTGGAGTCTTCAATGGGTTTGGAGTGGATTCTTGTGCAGGATGGTGCATGGGCCCTAATTTCATCCATTCTGTATGTGCTCATCTGTTTGGGGAGTGCGCTCCCGGAAGCATAGTCTCATAGATGCTCTTATTTGAAATATTTAGGTTCAAATAGCCATTGAACCAAAAACTGTAACTTTTCAGCGCCAACAAACCTAAGACCTCTGTGTGTGCACTTCTATACTTGTGAGTGCATGTGCATGACACGGTTCTCATGTGGAGGTCAGAGGACAATCCCAGGTCCCAGTCTTCACCTTGCACTGTGTTTGCAGCAGGGTCTCATGTTCGCTGATCCGTGTGCCAGGTTAGCTGGCGTGCAAGCTTCTGCAGATTCTCCGCGCAGGAGATGGAAACTATAGATGTGTTCTACCCTGCCTGGTATTTATGTGGCTCTAAGGATTTCTTTTTGCCCACTTAGCCCTCTCTCCAGTTCCTAGAGTTTTATAACCCACTATGGTTTATTCATACGCTGCAACTATATGATTCAATTTTATCATTAGTAGAATTAGTAGGTAAATGTTATAAAAGTACTTACTGAACTGTTGCACTGGCTTTGGGGTGTTTATTTGGGCTTGCGAAAAATACTGAAAACTATGATTTCCAGTTTACTTTCTTAGACTACCGTGCCCTCCTACCTTCTGGTCATTACTAGGCATGAGACTTGTGCAAGCCACCAAAGGTCATACCTACAATCTGGGGAACTTGGAGCTTCCCTGGAATTCCTTAATTTCATGGAAAAGCACTAAGAGGGGCACAAATATAGAAATGAAGGATACTTCTAATGTTGACTTGGGAGCATGAGAGAACTATTTAGATCGTCAAGAAATGACCAACTTGCCTCAGATATGTTAGAAGATCTCAGCATTTTCTGCTGGAGAAGAAGGATAGACAAGGAAAGCCTGCTGTCCATGTCTGCAGGCTTTATGGAGTCTATTTAAGTGAAGAGTTTAGGAATCTCCTTGGAGACTCATTGCCTTAAATTAATGAGAGACTAATGGGCAATAATGTCCTTATAACAAAATCTTTGTTATTAAGGGTGGATTTTCAAAAGTAATTACTGTGGGCCTAAGAGAGATGTTCTACATGTTTTGTTTGCTACTCTTTCTTTTTAATAATAGTCTTTGGTAGGTAATTTGTTTAGAGTCAGGTTCTTTCCTGTTCTATAAATTGAGGCCACAGTGTCAATTTTATGTACTCAAAGGAACAGACAGATTGATACTTATAAATAAGCAAATTTTCATTTCCTTCTTTTTGATTTTAGATGGCATCCTTCAATAAACTCAGGTGACATTTAACGCTCCCAATCTGTGCCAAGTTTTAGGGATATGATGAGGAGCATAACCAGTTGTTTTTCACCAGGTATTGTTTCATGGGGGAAGCTAACTTCAAACATATATGCTACCACACTAGTTATAAAACCTGGAGAGTGTTTGTGCGATCATATAACAGGGAGAAATCTAACCTAATATTAAGGAATGCCTCTTAAAGTGAGATTTAAATTGATAGATGAAAGATATGAAGTCAATCCGGTATATGGCATATAGAGAAAGCATTACAGGGATAAAGGACATGTGTCAAAACCCTAGTAGAGTATATTTACTGTGTTCAGAGAACAGAGAGGAGCTATTGCAAAAAGAGCCGGAGGAGAACCTGGGAAAGTGACTTTAAATTACTTAGCAGGAATTGGCTTATGGATGGCTCTGTCAGTCCTTACAAGTATTTAAATTTTGTCCTAAGAGTGATGGGATTCATAAAAAGTGTTTTGGAACAAAGTAATATGATTAAAATTCCCCAAAGTTCATTTGGGCTGCTTGTTGGCGCACGAACTATAAGGAGCAAGAATGGATGTGGAAAAGCCATTACAAATTCCAGATCAAGGCCTTGGTGACTTTAGAGAAGGATGGTGGTTCGCCAATGCCTGTGGCTCCCTGGAGATCCTGAACATCCTGTCATAGGTCTGTAAACGTTACTTCTTTTTTTTTATTATTTACTAAAAAAAAGTCTCCTGCCACAAGAACACCCTGTGGACAAAATTTTATTCCTTGTAGAGCAAAGTTACTCCCTAGCACCTTCCTTTGTCTTTATCCATAGCAAAACAAATAGCTGCTCCCTCCAGTCCTGGTGGTGCAGTGGAGATGAAGAACTTGCTGGAAGGCCTTAGTCCCAAGTCCTAGAGTCAGCTGTCATCCTCGGACTCTCCCTCAGACTCAGGCGCGCCGCTCTCAGGCAGGTCATCGTCCATTTGCTGAAATCTTCCAGTCTGGGCATCCCACGTGCATTTGATGGTCACTTTGAATTCAGCCATCTCATACCCAAAAAACTTCAGGACACCGGCCTGCTCTGGGGTCAGCATGTCACCTTCCTTGCATACTTCGTAGTCAGATATCAGGGTCACCACACCTTTCTTGAAGGCAGTAGGCAGGCCCGGCGGCCTCAGCTGTGGCTCCATGGAATGAGGGAACTGCTTCAGGGGCCCTGGGTGCAGGCTCACAGTTAAAAGTTGCTTCGTTCCCAACTCGAGAAAAATCCACTTCTGTATACTTGGTGAACCACTCATTCCCCTCCTCCTTCGTGTGATTGGTCAAACCTCACCTCTCAACTTCTTGCTGACCTGATGCAGGTTGTTTTTGTCTATGTCAGATGGGCTTCATCCCAAGGCGACCATCATCACCTTGTTTTTTTGCCAAAGAACATCCGGCTGTGTTTCTAGGCATTCCAGATGTCCTTCAGCTTATTATTCCTCATGTTGGCCACGGAGAAGATGAAGAGATAATTGTAGGTGTCCACACATTTCCGAAGCTCTTCTATCAGCTTCTGCTTCAGTTCCAGGCCTTTCTTGGCAGTCTTTGTTAAGGACACTTTCTTGTCTCGTTTGGTTTTGGGCATCGCACTAAAGACACGTGCCCAAATGTTACCACTATAGCATTACTTTGTTTTTAAATTGCTTTGCTGTTTGCACTAGTGACATAAAAGCTATAGTTCCAGAGATTAGTCTGAGATTTAATTTTTATTCCTTGAGAATTTCACACACATACACAACAAAACATGGCATACACAAAGAAAAATTATGCAAAAAGATCACCCCATTTTCTCCTTCAACTCCTCCTAAAATCCCCTCTAGCAGGTCCCTCTCAACCTCATGTCATCACTTCCTTCCCTCCTCCTCCTCTTCCTTTGCCTTCTCCTCCTCCTCCCCCTCCCTCTTTTCTCCTCCCCTCCCCCTCCCCCATTTATCTTTTTGGAACCTAGTAATTCCAACTAGTGTTACATATATGTGCATGACTAGTGAAAAAGTACAAGTTATCATTAAGGGCATTATTCTTGATGAAGCAGATTTACTGGTCTTAATAAGTCTCATCCCTGAGCATAGGCTTTTATTTTTATTAATGAGATTTTTTTCAATCAATATATTTTGATCACGGTTTCCCTCCCTCATCTCTTCCCAGACCCTCCCACCTCCCCACTCCTCCAACTCCACACCTTTCTCTCTTTTATTAGAAAACTGACAAAAGTTTTTTTTTTAAAAAACAGACAATAACAAAAAAAAAAGAAAGAAAAAGCACAAGAAACACATATACCTGGAAACACACACACAAACAAAATCCATAAAAACACAAAATGTGAGACTATAATTTACAAGCAAAAGACCAGTGTGGATTTAAATGTCAAAAAAAAGCAATATGCGACAAAAACAAAACAAAACAAACTCCAAAAAAACGCCACTGAGCTTGTTTTGGTTTGGCCACCTACTGCTGAGCACGGGCTTGCTCTTAAGTGTGATTTGTGTACCCAGCGAAAACTAATACGCCAGAGAAAACTAATTTGTCCTTTGCAAGCGATTGTCACTAGGAGATAACTTTGTTAGGGATGGGGTGAGCACATACTGTTTTAAAATTGTGAAACACTCAGTTGAAACACTAGCATGGAGCAAGTGTTAACCTCCCAAAGCATAACCGGAGGTCAGCTGCTTAATGCAGCAGGGAAGTAGTGAGAGAGAGGAAGAGAGGGAGGAAGAGAGGAGAGAAGGGATGGAGGGAGGGAAAAAGGATATATAGACAAGAGAAACAGAAGAACACAGAGACAACAGGAACAGAAAGCACACACAACAGAGGGCAAGGGAATATTAATGTGAGGAGGTGCTCTAAATTTCAAAGGAAAGGGGGCGCACATCAGTGCATCCATAGGACATGAGGAGTCAGACTCCTGACCCAGATAATCTCCCCAACTTCTGACTTTGTCCTTGTAGGTGGGCTCCTGTGGTATCTGGAAAGTTGTTGAACCATGGTCACTAGCAGTAATTTGCTGACACAGCCTCATTTGTGTCAGAATGTGCCACTTTCCTATGCCACAGTCAGAAATGTCAAACTGGTAGAACTAATGGATTGCAACCTGGCTTGGCTCGGTGTTTATGCTGATACCACGGTAACTGGTCATTTGAATTTCTGTTAAAAATTAATCACAGAGATTCAGTTGTTTAACATTTACCGACAAAGCTGATCTCTACCAAGCTTTTTAACTTTCTTCCTCTCGTATCCCCAAGGCAAATTATTGGCTCTCTCCAACAATCCTCATTTTTTCAATAGTATTTGTTTGCAAAGAGAGTGAGAGATAGTAGTTGCCATACTTAAATTATAAAATCCTGGCATATAAAATATGATCAACAAATGTTGAATATTAATTAAATAAAATTTTGGTCAAAGGAAGGCTAAGACTATACTTTTTTAATTCTTATTGAAATAATTTGTCTTCTGACATGTATTTTGAATTGTAGTACTTACATCATATTTGAGGTCTTTTATGTTTAAATCTAAAGTCTAGACATTGAAAAAAACAATAAAAACACTGACTTCCTTTATTTCTTACTCTCATAAAAATATATTCAGAGATGAAACTGAAAAAAAAACCTTACTATCTCCCCACTGTACATTACTTTAAATAGCTCCAATACTGTGTATACACTTTGGGCAAAAGAAAATGCTGGGGTTGGAGGATGGCTGCTGAGTGAGCCTTCATTCAGTTGCATCTTACAATGCTTTTTACTTTCTGTCAGCTAATAACTAGAATTGAAAAATATACACCCAGCAATAACAAATTTCAGGCACTTAGGGACTAATGGTGGAACTTATGGGTGGTCCTCACCTCTTCTTTGTTTTTCTGTGTTCTCATCCTGGCCTCTAGTCACAACATCTTACTATTAATTAGAAACCACACTGTGACATGACCAAGAACACAGACTTTCCCCTTCCAATTTTTTAGAAGTTGTCAAAAAAAAAGGTTTTGTAGCAGGGGGTCAAAAGAATTTGTTAATATTTATAGGTTTCGATTATCCATTCACCATAAGGATAGATCTGCTAAACTTGATGCATTACAGGGTGATTAGCAAAACTACTTCAATAAAGGTTTAAGATCTTTGTGTTTAAAATCAGTAAGATTCTTATAATTTGTCTGCCTCTGGGAAGGATTAAAACACTCTCAAAATTAGATATAATCCCTTTTCTATCAAAAAGCCCTCACAATATTAAAGCATATTTCCACAGCAGGCACTTTGTCATGGTGAATGAATTTGAGTGTGTTCCTTGGAAGATAAACAGTGGAAGATAAACAAAATGTTGGGCTTCGGTTACAGCCGAGCCTTCCAAAAGAAATAAAGTGTGTCGTTAATCCTCATAGTACTGGAATCTGCTCACTGTTAGCCAAAAGACTATTTAGGGACTGCCTATGTGTCTATGCATGCAGGAACTCAAAATCTTGACTCCCTGCTGAGTAAAGAGCAGAAACAAGACAAAAGTGGGACCACTGACCCCAGGCTGGGAGGGGCTGAGGATGGTAGAGACACAGTTTGATTCATACGTGCATGTGTGCCTGTCTGTGTGCTGGGAGCTGGCCATGAGCAAAGGGGCAGACCCTGTCATTGTTAGTACCCTATTCTTTTTGGCAATTAATTAAAGCTAAGCAAAGCCACCCAGAAACTAAATCGACATGAGGCTTCCATAAGGAAAGCATTTGAGTACCTCTGTCCTAGGTGAGTTTTAGGCAACTTGAGAAGTCAACTAATCTTTACTCCAACCTTCATACATGCTTAACGAAAAGGCACAAAGAACAAACAAAAAAGATCACCTTGCCGTACAAATACAAGCATGTAACATCTTCTTTCCACTGACTCCACAATGCAGTGGGGAAAGTACAGAAAATATTGGTTTGGGCAGAGAAATAAAATGTAGCTCCTCGTACCCATTCTTGATTATCTGACGTTGGTTGAAATGTCTCCATATTTCTAGAGCAGGCACATCGCTGGCTTCACTGAAATAAGGAGAGCAACCCTTTCCCATTTGACTGGTTAGCAGCACATAAAAGGAAAACGAGAAAAGAGGAGCTGAACAGAGAGAGAACAAGACCTGAGCTGTAAGCCACTCCTCCTACTGGTGAGGTCAGTATTGGAGGTGATTTCATGTCCCGGGTTCCCTGGAATGCCCATGAGCTCCCATTCTGTCCCCTTAAACTTATTCATCTTTTGGGTTTGCCCCTCATTGCCAACATTCTCTGCAGGCTCTCTGTTACATTTTGTGTTTGACTCTTCTTCGTTCAATTCTTAACCTTCTTTAAATATTTTAGGCTTTCATTCCCAAGTTCTGTGAAAGCCTACTCAGAGTATAATGCAATTATGTATTTAAAAGGATAAGATTGACTGAGGTGAATAGCATTTATAATATATTAATTTTATTCTGAAATGGAAAATACTTTTTAAAAACACTTTATTCTTTATTGAATATCATATTATCCCAATATCACTCATCTCCCTGACTCTCCATGTCAACCCTTACCCTTGCAACCTCTCCCCAAAAGAAAACAAACAAAGTCTTTTGGGGGAAGCTGCCGTGTATCATGGTAACACACAGAATTCCCTTTTGCCCAAACATTTTTTCTTGCAAATGTTCATTGCAATGAGTCATTGGTCTGGCTCCAGGCCTCTGATTTCTGCTATGTTATCAGTACCGGATCCTCACTGGAGCTCCCTTCAGATATCTTGTTGTTGCCCTGTGTCATAGAGATGCCACAGCTCTAGTTCTGCAGGCCCAGTCCCTACGCTCACTCCATCAGTTCATAGATGGGGTGGATGCCGGGGTGGGCCAACTCAAAGCCCTGAATCTGGGCCTGGGTAGAAGCTGAGTTGGTTAGCCCGCCAGCTTTCCTGTGCCCATGTCACCTGGGCTCTCCAGCACTGCCCAAGTGAGGGGCAGGGCCAGCTTACCCAGTCTCATGCCCTCCAGGCCAGTTCTCCCATGCTCACACCCACAGGGCTGGCTCACTCATGCCCCTACCACCAGGGCTAGCTCTACTGTGTTGCCTAGGCAACATTAAAAAAAAAACAAAAAACAAGCACTTTCCTTGTATGTATATTTAAAAAACCTGTATTTGTGATTTCTGGTAAACTGCCCTATTTCTGGATCAGCAAAATGCTAACAAAAAAGAATGGTAAAGAATGAAAATAGGTTTCTTCCTACATTTTGAACAACTCAATTCATGGAAGTTTGTAACCTGGTGATTAAGAACTTTAAATAGTATAATTATTTTACATGTGCTTGGGTTATATTATTTTACAGAAAAGCCTAGCATCCCGAGAAAAGCCTATATGTCTTAGTTTATTACTAAATCTGTAGCAAAGATTTCTGAAGGAAGCAGGTTTTTTTTACTTCGTGGAATTTTATGTTAGTGTCTCAATTACAAGGTAATTTTATGAATTCACTACTAAGTTAGTGTCAAAATGACTCATATGAATGAATGTTACCTTCAAATGTGCTAACTTTGTCTTTATGTTTTGCTAATGTTCTAAATATACCTGGCAAAATACTGAAGACCTAGAGGGAAATTTTTAAATTTTAGGATTCTCTTTAAGCTTTATTGAAACCACTTTTCTTTCAGCTAATATTGTCTCTTAGTGAGAATACAAAATTAGAAATATGTCTAAAATCATCACAGATCAATTATCTCAAAGAGTCATGTGTACTTTACGTAGTAGACAGAGCTCTGTTCCTCCTATGTAAAAGACAGGAAAGTTGGGTAACATGACCATGTGAACTTGGATGTGATTCATGTTTTTCCACAGGACGAGCTTGAATATTCAAAACATGGGCCTGCTGAGTTCACCAGAACAACTCAGAAAATTGTGCAACTTTCTGAAAAGATAATGATATAGGGATCATGTTTTCAAGACTTAATTTATAATCTGTACAGCACTTTAGTCGATAAGCGAAGCTTTCATCTCCAGCGGTATACTTCGTAAATGAAAGAGCTGTCACTGGAAAACTTGGTTCATAACTATGTGTTTTCCTAAACCCAAGGGGGCAAACACACCAAAATCAAAGTCACGTTGGAAGAGCTGACCCAGAGCGATGTGCTGGCAGCGAGTTTGTGTATCCTCAGTACTTGAGGAACCCTAGCCCTTCCTGAAGGCTTTGCAAATAAATCTTGTGCAGCGTAGTGGACTGGAGATTAGAAGCTATTTAGTATAAATAAGCAGAACAGAGCTCGTATTTGACATGCTACATTACTAAAGACTTTCCTCCAAGGTTTTCAGGAATTGGAATTCATAATAATGCCAAATATATCCTTGGACATCTAATGGGTAGATAAACAATGATCATCAACTATATGACATTTTAAATAAGCAGATTAGGACCTTGCATTGCGATGTGAAATATTCTTTTTTCTCCTGAGAAAATGTTCTCATTTTAATTTCTAATTTTGTGATATTATTGAAGCTTGTTAAGGGAAAAGAAAGATGACTGCTATGTGTCCAGCACAGTATAAGGGTTGTAATTTATATATTTCTGGATTTTTCTTTTTTAACATCCAAAAAATTCAGGCATTGCATCTTCAGACACAATTTCATCTACAGATGAAATGTCTGAAATCCAAGCTGCAGGAGTTAATGTTGCGGAGAATTCTCAGATAGCATTCATGCTTTCATTTGTTTATTTTCATCTTTAGAATTACAGTAAACTTATGCTTCATTTATTAAGAGATGCTTATGTGTTACAGATCAAAGAGGAAGTGGTGCTGTTCCCACGTCTGTGCAAACTCCAGGGGTAAACTTGTTGGGTAGGTTATTTAACCAATGGTTCCCTTTCAATGGGATGATGGGGGCAGTAGTTTAGAGTTTAGAGAAAAGGAACAAAGAAAGACTAGAACACAGACAATTGCATTTGGAAGAAGAGGCCATTAATATACATGTGACTGTATATGGCAAGCTTCAGTTTTAAGTTTCCAATTTCAGTTTGTTTTGTTTTGTTTTATAAACAGAACAGAGGTGAACACGGATGAGCATGTGCCTCTGCATTTGAAGATGTAGAGTCCTTTGGGTAAATGTCTGCGGGTGGTATAGCTCGGGCTTGTAATAGGAGGTCTATTTTCAGCTTCAAAATAGTCTGAATTAGCATTTCCTTAATGGCTAAAGGTGTTGAACATTAAAAAAAAAATTTCCAGGCCATTTAATTCTTTAATATTGTAGGAACTAAAGCTGTCAGATGTATTATTAGTAAGGATTTTCCCCCCATTTTGTAAGCGGTCTCTTCACTTGAAAAAATGCTGTTCTTTGCTATACTTTTTAGTTCCATGAGGTCTTATTAAATAATCATCTAATTAAATAATAAAAATAGCCTAATTTAATAATAAATAGCCTGTGCTATTGGGGTTCTGTTCAGCAAGTCTTTCCTGTGTCAATAGGATCAAGAATATTCCCCTGCTTTCTTTTCTATTAGATTTGGGCTATCAGGTCTTATGTTGATGTCTTTGATCCAATTAGAATTGACTTACATGTTAAACAATAGGTATGGATCTATTTTAATTTTCCTACATGCAGCCACCCAGTCTGATTAGCTTCATTTATTAAAGATGCTCTTTTTTTCAGTGTGTATTTGTTGCCTCTTTGACAAAAATCAGGTGTCCGTAAGTGTATGGACCTAAACATGTGTCTTCGTCTCTATTCCCTTGATGTTTTTATGTCGACACAATGTTGTTTCTATTACTTTAGCTCCATTAATATGAGATATCGCTAAGTTTTTGTTTGTTTGTTTTGTTGTGCCCTGAACTCTTAGAACTGCCTTCATTGTTTCTTAGATATCTTGGTATGTTATCTTTTTACTCCTGTTCAATTTTTTAAAGTTTTAAATTTCCTTCTTGATCTCTGTCTTGACCCTGTTTTCATTCAGTAGCAAGTTGTTGAGCTTCCATGGCTCTGTGTGCTCTTCTTTATTTCTGTTGTTATCTTTTACAAGCATATTGAGATTAGATTGAAGCCTTTGACTTGGGTTTCTTCCCCTTCTTCTTTAACTACTATTTGTAGATTTAGTCTTTTTTGATGTCCCAGATTTCCTGGATTTTTTTTCTGAATATTTTTAGGTTTAATATTTTCTTTGAGTGAGATCTATTTCTTCTAATCTTGTCCTCAATACTTGAAATTCTCTCTTCCACTTTTTTAAAAATTTTTTGACCTTTTGGTAAGGCTTACCTCTGGGCTTTTTGCTTGACTTCCTGAATTTTTTTTTCTGAGTTTTATTTCGGTTGCTGCGCTTTAGCAGCAGTTCCCTCTCTTCATCAAATTCTATTGTCATACCTTGACTTTGTTTTCATTACCTCATTCAACTATCTGTGTTTTCACAATCTTCACTGAGGCATTTATTCATATCCTCTTTAAGTTCCTTGAACATAGTCATGGTTGCTGTTTTGAAGCCTTTGTCTTGTACCTCAGCTAAATGCTTTTTGTGGGGATTACAATAAGGGTGCTGGTTTCTTGAGAAGGCCTACTGTTTGGGTTGCTTATGTCTGTGTTTTGTAGTGGGATCTGGGCATCTGGGGTTAACATGTTTGAAATGTCTCCCAGTGTGGATATCTAGTATTGCTCGTATTGCTTGGTTATTTGGGCCTCTGTTCACTGTTACCCTGCTCTGTCAGGGAGACTAGCTGAAGAACGCTCTGTCTTTTCGGTTCAGCCGCCACTCCGGGTTTCAGGGTTCAGACTCAAACTAGCTGAAGATCAGCTGGATGGTTTAGAGTAGCTGAAAGTATTATTAGAGCCCTAGGTTCCGTCCCCAAGCAGTCCTAGATAATTGCAGTAGAAGGGGCGGGTGGTATGCAAGCAGATGGGAGAAGAGGGCTGACTTTGAGGTCCTGTAAGTGGACTTTGTAGGGTACACATATACACATTTAAAAAGTCAGTCATTCTTTCGTATGTTAGTCTCAGGAAGACATGCTGTCAGTCTGCACTGTAGTCAATAAAGGCAGAGAATCAGCAGTGATCTAGAGTTGTAAAACTAATCATGCTTACTGCTAGATTTGTTGCGGGAGATTAGGGGTTGGCTGGCAGAGTCGCCTCTGAAGATGAAAAGCCCTGGCAAGTAGTGAGGCAATGGGATAAGGAAGGGAACCTCAGGAGGGGGGCAGGGGCAACTTCTCTGCCTTCTGATTCAATACTGGGAGTTTTCAAATAGGTCTTTGATTGGCTACCTGAGAATAAATGCACACTCTACCAAACACCCTTTCAACTTCCTCTTTCTCTTATACGTGTGATCAGAATAGAACTTAGGCCTCAGAGTTGGAAACACAAACATTCATATATTTTCTGCATGGCTTCAGGGTCATTTACCAACTTCTTTAATCTAAGGCCTTGTGATCTCCTTGGCTTAGCTAGATTCTAGGTGACTTAAGGGAAAGGGTATTAGTCTTAGAAGAATATGGCTCTTTCCCCAGTCTAAACTGACATCCAGAATTTCAGTGTGTATTTGATTAAAAGGTGCAGCTAACAGCTCTAAGAGTCCATGTTGATGAAGTAAGTACATAGAAGGAAAGTGCCCAGGGCAGCAGTTCTCAACCTGAGGGTTGTGACACCTTTCAGGAGTCAATGACCCTATCACAGGGCTCAACTAAGACCATCGGAAAACACAGATATTTACATTCATAACAGTAGCAAAATATAGTTATGGAGTAGCAATGAGAATAATTTTATGGTTGGGGTCACCACAACATGAGGAACTGTATTAAAGGGTCACAGCATGAGGACGGCTGAGATCCACTGGCCTAGGGGTAAACGGCAGGCCGATAAACAAGTACATAGTCCATTCTTGGTAGAGAATGATGCTACAAGAAGAGCCCGAGAGAAAAGACCCATCTGCTAAATGGCACGGGGGGGAGGGGGGCAAGGAAGGAAGGAGTATTCTTCCCACCATATTTAGGCCCCCACAGCCTGGTTCTGAAATGACAGTGTTTGAGATTAGTGTTTGCAACTTTGGAACACTGGGATGGGATTTATCACTCAGGACCAGAAACCCAGAGTCAGTTATTAACTCTCAAGAATCATTGCTAGCCAGGGGCTCAGCTACGTATGCCTGGTAGGAAGACCTAGGAAGAAGGCTTGCCAGCTTTGTTCAACGTATCTAGAGCCTGCAGGAATAAGTGCGTGAAATCACACAAGGGTGGTCACGAATTTGAGCTTTCGGTGTTACGCCGCTTCTGTCTGGGTAGTGAGTCTTGCTGGAAGTAGGGACTGCAATACAAACGTAGTTTTTACGCTAAAGCGTGCTCCAGAGTAACTGGTGGAGGTTCTAATTTTTTTTTTAAGACCCATGTCCCACTTGCGGAGGAATCTGGTCAGAAGACATAGTGTGGCGTGCTGGAACCAGGAGACGAAAAGGCTCCACACACTTCCGACGCTAACACTGGTTAAGAGCCATCGCCTGGAATGCATCAGCCTTGAGTTAGAGCTGGCAAAATGGAGCAGATGAGAAGAAGGTCAGGCATTTGGGATCATTCTCCTTTTTGACGCTACTGCCTTGCGTGCTCTTTTTCTCCCCAGCTTCCCACAGTCTCACTGAAGTGACTTCCTTTCACTCTCAGCGGTTTTTCTTAATTCTACCCTGGCGGTTTCTCTGACGGAGACGCAGCTAGCCTCTAACTCTTAGAGGCTTCAGACTTGGATTGGGATGAGAAGAAAAGTTGAGAATGTAAACATCCTTTCAGGCTTCCTCAGAGAAAGCGGTTCACAACCTTGTTTGATCAGGCTCACACTAAATAATTCTGTGAATACATTTCCAATGCTCGTTTTACAGCTTGTTCTGTTGTGGTTTGTTGGTTGGCTGATTGGTTTGTGGAGGTTGTTTTTGGCTTGATTGTGCTTAAAAGTAATCCATGAAATTTAGGCGCACAGCAAAGTAATTTAGTTACGTTTTTCTAGACCTTGAAGAACAGTACGCCTCAAAAATGATACTTGACCATGCACACATCCTATAGTATTAAAAATAACCTGTGGTAACGAGACCCAACCAGTTCAGTGACTCTTACTCTTCAACATTATTTGCCAGTTTTGAATTTAATAGAATTTTTGTCTTCTGGAAGTAAAGCAAAAATGTAACAAATACAGCTTTTTTTTTTTCAGTGTAAGAATTTCAGTTAGAGATCAAACTTACATCCGGGATTTCACAGATCAAGCAACAAACTAGACCAGGCTCTAACTCGAAGGGGTAGGTAGTCTTTCTGTCCCGCCTCTGTCCAGAGGCATGAGTTTCTGGAGGGAGGTGTAATTCTTCTAAGTACTGAGAGGAAAGGGAGAGTTCGGTGTTGGTGTGACAGACTCGCTGAGCTGAGTAGCCGAGGATTGCTGCAGAGGCCAACAGCTGGGAAGACGGACATTACTGCTGTGTTGCAGACAGTGAAACATCCTGGTCCATTCAGTCCAAACGCTCGGGGAGCTTTGATTTCATGAGAAAGGAAGTACTGTTCCTTTCATCCAAGGGTTGTAGAATGTTGCACCCATCATTAAAAAAAAAAAAAAAAGGAGGGATGATCAATCTTCTCCTATAGTTACTCTTGTGAGAAAAATTTTAATTTAACGATTGATTTTGCAAATGGGGGCTATAAAATAATGTGGCTACTTAACAGTGATAGGGTTCACTTGTTTTTAAAAATTTTTACCGGGAGTATATTTAAAATGTATTGCACCCACATACCCTCACAGAGACACACTCAAACACACGACTCAAGGTTAAATCTTTTTCATATGTTGATGTTTAGGACGCAGTGTCTGAGAAAGAAATTTAATTCTTTTTATTCTGCTTTCTTCTCCGTCTCCTCCTCCTTCCTTGTTCTTTTACTTTTTGGTTTTGGGGGCAGGGTTTTGCTCTGTTATATAAGATGCCCTGAAAACTCCTGATCCTGCAAGGTTAGACTCTCCTGTGGCATCACAGGTGTATGCCAACACTTGTGGCATTTGAACACCTGTCATTCTTTAACATGTCCAATTAGTTTGGATTTCTTATTCATAAGGGGAAAAGAAATTTTATTTCTCTAAATTTTGTTCTTTACTGAAGGACTTTGGATAATTGATTTACAGTCACCAAATCTCAACGTATTAATTTGGAATTTTAAAAATATTGTTAGAAAATAGATTTTATGTATTTATTTTCTTAATTTTTTAAAGAGTCATTTGTTTTATTATGTATGCAATGTTCTGTCTGCATATACACCCGCACGCCAGAAGAGGGCACCAGATTTCATTCTAGATGGTTGTGAGCCACCATGTGGTTGCTGGGAATTGAACTCAGGACCTCTGGAAGGGCAAGCAGTGCTCTTAAGCTCTGAGCCATCTCTCCAGCCCCATAGAAGATGGATTTTGACATTTAAGAAAAATCTAAGAAGTGGGGAGCTGGAGAGATGGCTCAGCAATTAAGAGCACTTGCTGCTCTTCCAGAGGACCTGAGTTCAATTCCCAGCACCCGCATTAGGTGGCTCACAACCCTCTGCAACGCCAGCTCCAGGGAATCTAATACCCCTGAGGCCTCCTGCACTCGTGTCCATATAGCCACATGCAGGCACACACACCTACACGTAATTTAAACTAACAATAAATATTTTTAGAAATCTAAGAACTTTCTCAAACATATTCATTATAAAAACTAAGATTAAATCTTATTAAATCCATATTTTCCTTTCAATAAATTTACTTGATGGCAGTTACGAGATGCAATTTGGAAATTTTTATGAGTCAATGCTATAGCTCAGTGCATAGTTCCTATGCAGAAATCTCAGTATCTTTTGCATATGCAGTGGGATAATTAAATATAAACATCAACAAAAGAAGAAAAATGAAAATAAATGCCTTCCATGTTCCAGCATTTATTAACCAAAAATTCAAAATGAAGCTCAGCCAGTCAGATGGAGTAGCAGGATCCTGAGAGTGAATGTTCAGTGGCTGGAGAAAGCCTTCTTTGATACAGCTCTTCCAGTGAAACAGCTCTTCTTTACTGGGGGGAATGAGAGCTGTGTAAACCTTGGGGAAGTGGGTAGGGGTTTTCAGAATGAGTGAACGTCATTGGCTGGGGCTGAGGTGCTGGGAATGCTTCCTTTGCATGGAGAGGAACTCCGGGTGCTAGCTGGATACTCCTTATGAGGAAACCTGAAACCTGCTCACAGGCTTCACAGGCTTCGTGACTACTCTAGGGAGGCAGAGGGGGGCTTGCAGGCCTAGAACAGGGAGGGGTGGTCCCTACTCCTGCCAGTCTCAAGATGAGATTTTTGAGGTTTGGACACATTTTGACCTCACTCTTGATCCAGGCCAGTTCCCTTGGCTGTGGAAAGTATGGGAGATAGATAAAGAAAAAATGACCAGTGAGTAATAAGTTATAGCTACAGGAGTCGTACGTTATAATATGCACAGCAGGGATACAGTAAAGACATACCGTCGCAAGAAGAATAAGCTGCTTTTGCTAAAAAGCATTGACTGTTCGCTTGCACCAAAGGTGATTTCAGGCAAGATGAAACCCTGGCCTCTCAGCCATCATTTTGTGTCCTTAGTTTGGCTGGGATCACAGAAGTAGCATATCATCAGCCTTTCCCCCTGACACTCTTTGAATTCCAAAAAGAGCTAAACCTCTCAGAAATTGATCTTCTCCAGGATAAGGACAACTTTTCATAAAGGTGAGGATATCCTAGAATAGAAGTCGTCACCTTATAGAAGGGGTCTGGTCTCCTGGCTGCTGACAATGAGGAACAGATTTACAACACAAAAGATCATCTTTAATGATCACTTTGAAAGATGGAAGTAGAGATGATGATGTCTCAGCGTTGGGTGAGACCAGACTTTGACCATGACTGCTAAATTATGCATTCCTCTTGCTCTTTCTTTAGATACAAACCTCAAGGCAGTACCCCGAAGGTCACCGGACCATTTTATTCATTCTTTTCAATATGGCCACATTGAAAAACCTCTTTTGTTTTGCTACTGTTTTTCTCTTTAATTGGCATATCAGGATGGGAGGCCAAGGAGATTAATCTGCTGAAGCCATTGGAGTCTGGGCTATATTCTAGAAACTTCGGTGACACTGTGTGTTTGAGGAGAGAAAAATGTTAATATTGATTTGCTTAGTGCACATGTATCAAACATCACCTCATCCTCTAGAAATATGTATAATTTAAAGTGTTTGTTTAAAGGAACAAAATAAAGAATAAAAACTTTTCAAAAACTCTTGTTACATTTCCCTTTAGGTTGAAATACTGATGAAGTATAACATTACTAATTCTTTTCTTTCTATTTAGAAGCCCAAAGTATCTGTGCTATCTTTGTAATGTACTTACATTAATAAAACTCATCTGCACTTCTATTTATTTGTTTAATTGTAACATCTCCAGGTTGTGATTATTCATAGATTATTGCACAATGTTCAAATGACAACTTCTAAAAGCATCCTGCTATCTGTAAGCAGATTCTCATGGGCTGACATGTTTTAATTTGTCCTTAAAGCATGAATAAAAAAACAAGAACAACAAATGATTCCACTATAATTTTATAGTCAAAATACTTCTAACTATCTGTTGTGAACCCCACAGAGAGCTAATCCCATTCTAAATTACTCACTCTAAAAGAAACAAAACCTAACAGCAAGGCAGGATAAATAAAGGTCTCCGGAATATATCAGGTCCTGGGATATAGTCTCAAATATCAGTTTCTACCCTAGAATCTTAAACCACAGGAAAGAAATTTGCTTGACGCACATTATGTAACATTTAGAAATTTTAAAAAAGCTTTGCAGAGCTATCGATGGAATAAGTTTTGTTTTATTACTTTAAGGAATAGTTGAGAAAAGGAAATAAGAATTTTCTGACCTTTTCCACCATCAGCCAGTTCCTAAGAACACTGCTTTCTTTTCAAGTTTCTGCTCTTTAGGATGCTGGTAGACATTGAACGTGGACTATGGGGAACGGAAGGGTCAAAATAGACAAACTTCTCTTGTTTCTTTGATAACCCAGTGACTTCTCCTTCCCCAAATGTTCCCTCTCTCTGCAAGTTGATACCAAGCTATGAGACACAGTACCAATGAGGGTTACAAATTTTTACTCTTATGCCATATCTCAGTCCTTTAGAAAATTTAACTTTGTTCTATTTTATGTTCATTCCCTTAAAATAAACTGTATTAACTTTTATAATGCACAAATCAAAGTTTGCATTATAAAAGTGTGTTTTTAAGTTTTCATGCATCTGTCAAATCAATCCCCAGTTTACATATATATAATGTATATGTATATATATATACATATACATATAATGTATATATATGTATATATATTACATATAAACATGCGAGTACATATATATATTGTGAGCATGTAAGTATACAGATTTCTCTTCAGAAATCATAATTTTTCACTCAGCCCATGTTTCCACAGCCATCAATCAGTTTCAAAGAGAACCAGCCAATCCTGTTGGTACAACATATGCTGTCCATTTTTCTAAAGTGTCTTCCAATCCTTAATTCTTCCAACTGCAAAGAAAGGTGTTGAGTGACAGTGACAATAGTAAAAAGTGAAAATTCTTAGAGTATAGACTTGGGAACAAAGAGAACCAAAAAATGTAACAAGCATGTAAGAGGGATGCAAAGCCAGCGAGATATTTAAAGGTGGATGTGTAATCTAAGCTGACAAAAGAACAAAGCAGGAATGGAAATACAGATTCTATTTGGCTGACAATTATGTTGCTTGGAGTTGATCTTTCATGAGAGAGATGGCTGCACTCTGGACGGAAGCTCCAAATTCCATCAGCCTGAGTCACACGATGAATACTGCTCTCTTCACAAATATTGGGACCAAATTTCCCAACTTCCTCAAGCTTGTCTCCAATTGTGACCTGTTCTTCAAGTTCTACAACCATGTTCCCGCTATTTCATAACCACGGGATACAAATATCCAGACTGCCTTACCATAGAATCTCCCAATGAAATCTACTTTCAGAAATTAATTTTATACCTTAATCCTGGGAAAGGATGGGGTACCTTTTGGTGGTAGTCGCTTGCTAAATGCTAATCCCTGTTGCAGTTCTGAGTGTGCATTACCGCTGAATAAAAATCCACCACATCTCCCTTCTTCTGCCTTTCTAATGAACATCAATTTTTGTTTGGATGATTTAACCTCTTTCAGAGGGCCATGTGTTTTCCTAATAAAATTATGGTAACCTCATTCTTCCTGCCAGCAGTATGTGGAATGTATTTCTGATGAAGGAGCCTTGGGAGGGAATCTACTAGGACACTTTGGGGAAATATTCATAACTAGAGATACAGAAAGAGAGACAACTTTATACTGTGTATTATTTCATTTATGATAAAGGACAGTTTTCCTGAAGACATACATGCACCCTGAGGAATGCACTATTGAAAAGGAGAATGTCTGTCATTCTACCATGATGCTGCTAAGGAACTGATCTAAGCAACACACACACACGCTTGCACATATATGGCTGATGTAACTATAACTACAAATGAGAGAAAACATAATATTTATCTTTCTAAGTCTGGCTTATTTCATTTAATGTAGTGATCTCAAGTTGCACTCATTTTCCAGCAAATGACATAATTTATTTTTTTATGGATGAATAAGGCTCCATTGTGTGTGTGTATATTACATTGCTTCATTCATAGTTTGGTAGACAACTAGATTTTTTCCATAATTTGAACTTTAATGTTGTGTTATAGTTCTTTGGCTATATATCCAGAAGTGACACAGCTGTATCACATTGTAGATCTATTTTTAGTTTTTGGAGAAACTTCTAGACTGATTTCCATAGAGGCTAGATAAATTTAAATTACAGGCTCACCATGAGCACACTTAAATTATATTTCCCCTGTGTATTTGCCCAGATTTGTTATTTGTTTTCTTATAATGGCCATTCTGACTGGGATTACTGGGAATCTGAATGTCTTCATTTCTCTGCTGGCTAAAAGTGTTAACATTTTTCATATGTTTACTGACTATTTGTATTTCATAACCTGAGAAATGTCTGTTCATTTCATTAGCCCACTTATTGATTCAGTTGCTAAGCTTCTTGGTATTTAGTTTTGTAGGTTCTTTGTATAATAGATATTAATCATTTTTCTGATACATGGCTAGGAAAGATTTTCTACAATCTGCATGCTCTCTTTTGACCTAATTATTATTTCATTTGCTGCACAGAAACATGGAGGCAAGTAATAATCGTACCCAGCTTTGACACCTATGAACTACAACAATGACCAACATGGCACAACATCCCTAAAAGTACAATAGTGGCATTCTTATCTTGATGATAACCAACAGCTGGCTAATTAATTGTATGACACACTGAACAGAAGAGAAACCCAGTGAGCTTCCGGGGGCTAGTAAGGTCTTGAGTCTTAGAGAAGAACTTCCACCCACTTTACTAATCCAGCATAATTCCTAACTGCATTCTAAATATTTACCTTATGACCACAGGAAAGTATAGCTCTCACCCTTTGTGAAAGAAGCATCTCTTTGCAGCAGTCAGGAGCATTACAGAAAACCACAAGTGGTCAACATGCAGAGAACAGTGACCATGTGTAAATTTAACACAAACATGTTATCCAACTGGGAGTGTAGATTTCCCAAGGAAAAGTGGCCTTTATGACGGAATCAAAACCCCCTCTGCGTCCTGAAACTATTTTGTGCATATTATAGTGCAGACAAGACTTACTCTTTTATATCTTTCCCTGTGAAACCCTGATATTCCTAGATTCACTTCATTACATTTCCAAACACATCCCTATATCTAACAACAACTTAACTTGAAAAGAAAACTTAGACCCGCGTCTATTTCTATGTACAATAAGACAGTAAAACACACTGGCCTAGAAGTAGCTAAAATGTTGTTTTTCTCACTTTTACACCTATGAAATTCTGTTGCTGCTGTTGTTGATTTAAGTCATTAGACGCAATTATTGCTTCCTGAAGAAAAGCAAATTCCTCCCACCAATAGACTGGGAGTAAAATTGTCAGGGAAACTCACGAGTCCATTCAATGCCCATATAACTCCACCTCCAAGGGATTCCGAACTCTCTTGTAGCCTCCTTGCACACACAGGGGCACACCTGCACACACATAGGCATGTATTCATGCACACACAAAGATAAATAACTAAAATAGATCTTTTTGAAAAAAAATAGTTTGCAAGAAAAAAATAACAAACACATACAACAGTGCATTATTCTTTGCAGAGGAATCCAGACACGGGCAGAACAAAAGAAGAAACGGAATACCCTGTTCCACGTCAGTCTGGTCAGTTCTTACCTGAGAGCAGCTGCACAAGAATCTGCAGCGCACGGAGGGGCTGAGCTCTTCATAACTAGAATAACTTCCAGGAGATGCAGTGATTGTTTATGGGCAAAGATGAGGAAAAAATGCAGAACAAGTGCTGGAGAGCCAAGAATGCTTGGAGATTATTGTAATTCCTGCTAAAGTTAAATTTTTGGCAAGTATCAGAAGAGATAGCATAGATGTGGGATACAGAAAAAAAACCGTTTGCAGTAAACTCCCTCCTAGCTGATAAAAAAGGGAGAGAAAATATTTGACAATTATATTTTTCTTAGTCTGCACCTGAGGTTAAAAGTCTAACCTATATCTTGAAATAATTTAAGGAATCTGTAGAAGCATTAATTATAAGCTTTAGAGTAGATACATAGTCATACTTTAAGATTCAACCACCTTAAAGTGGTTTTCATATAGAAACTTATTGAAGCTTACTGATAATTTCTATTCCCAGAGTGGTCAAATGTTAAGTCCCTCCAACTCTTTCCTGAAAGTAAAGGCCTTTGGGGAGATTCTTCTGTACAGATTCTGCTTCTTTTCTTTGCCTCCCTTAGAGTAAAAGGGACTTGCTGATGTTTGGAAGGATGCTCTCTGTACACTGAGCCTAATACAACATTTCAGTTTTAGGTCATCAGTTTTCAGCTTCACACGATAATACATTACACCTTCATGTCTCAGATAACTTAAATATTTGTTATGTATTCAGCGTATGATTAATGGTAACATTGTATTTAGTTTTAATAGTTTCTCATGTATTTTCACTAGCTAGAGCTTAAAGTTATTATAGTAATCTTTCTTAGATTATTTTGCTGGCTGAGGAGATGGCTTACTGGATAAAACCCTTCTTGTGCAAGAATAAAGACCCGAGTCCTGATCCGCATAAAAGTCTGACACAGTAGTGGGCATCTGCAATCTCATTGCTCCTCAGGCAAAATGGGAGTTAGAAATTAAAAAGAAAAAAGAAAAAAGAAAGAAAGAAAGAAAGAAAGAGAAAAAGAAGAGAGAGAGAGAAAGAGAGAGAGATTCCCCAAAGCTCTCAGGCCAGCTAGCTTGCTGTATGCACCGGTGAACTATGAACTAACAACTGAGATTGGGGCTCTGGTTCCCACACTTGTGCTGTGGCAAGTGCACACCCGCACTCACACATGTGAACTTCATAGACACACGTACACGCATGCACACACACTTTTTATGAAAGCCCTTACGGTTTTCATAAGAAGCAAAAGTATTCCGAATAAGCCGCGTTATGCTGAAGATGGGCTTACTTACACAGCAAGATTTGCATCAAAGTTAAAAATATTTGTAGGACATGAAAGCCATAGTCAGCGCTGTGCCCCTCTGTTTTAATTTTAAAGAAAGAAAAGGTAGAAATTTAGAGGAAGGGCTGTTAACTGATGGCTGGAGAAGATGCCTTGTCTGCAAGTGCTCCCAATAGGCCTGGAGATTAGGAGAAAAAATCGGAGGCATTTGAGGTCCATCACATGGCAGGGTAAAGTAATGGTGAGATAAGACACATTCTAATTTGGTAAAGGTATCTTTCCAGAAGCACAGTGAAAAGGCATGAAAATGCTCCAGAATCACACAAGCTCACCAGAGGGCGGAGACATGGCTCCGTGGTTAAGAGCTCTTGCTAGTCTTCCAAAGCAGCACCAGAGTTTGGGTCCCAGCACACACATGGCTAATAACCACCTGTCGCTCCATCTTCAGGGGATCCAACACCCTCCTGGCCTTCGAGGGTACACACATGTGGCATACACTCACACCAACGTAAACAATCTTGAATATTAAAAAAAAAATGAGTATTTTGATACTTGATGTTTTCCATTCTAATAGTCCTCGGGTACACTCTATTTTTTTAAATTTATCTTTTTTATTAATTTCTTTCATTTTATGTGTACTAGTGTTTTACCTGCATGGATGTCTGAGTGAGGGTATTGGCTCCTCTGAAGCTGGAGTTACAGACAGTTGTGAACCGCCATGTGGATGCTGGGAATTGAGCCCGGGCCCTCCGGAAGAGCAGCCAGTGCTCTTGACCTCTGAGCCATCTCTCCAGCCCCCTCAACAAACGTTTCTTAAGAGTCTGGTTTGCACTGTCAGTACTAGGCCTGTGATAGGACGAAATTCAACTGAGATTGGGTATATATAGGTATATATGAAACCTTTGTCCCCAGAAAAGACAGGAAACGAAACATGTTAAATTAGAAACACTTTATACTCCTAAACTCATTTTGGCTTCGGCACTCACTCATTTACACTTAAAAGTAATTGAGGGTCCCAAAGAATGCTTGTTAGTACAACATATAGCTACCAGCACGGATTACATTAGAATCAAAACAGAGAATGTGAAGACAACTGTACGGTAATAATGCATTCTTTTAATGAGATGGCTGTATAGAAGAGAGATTTTAAATATTCTAATACAGATATTGTTCGTTGTGTCATGTTACTAATACTGGTCTCCAGTTGAATCTAATCTCTAAACTAAGCCCTGCGCCAGCGCCTTCAATTTTTTTGCTGAGTAGTCCATTTCATAAAACGAGACACTTCTCTGCCGCCTGCTGGCAACGTACTGTAATTACAGAATGAACAATAACATTCTATATTTTAGCTGTCGATTTAGAGTATTTGACTGCCCAGTCTACCTCCAACTACCTGAAAATAAATAAGACCTTCTGCTGTATGCCGACCTCAAGCTAAATGGTTCCAAAATACAACTTTAAAAAATCAATAGGTTGGAACTCAATCTTACTTTAAAGAACTAATAATATTCACGTTTCACAAGTTTGAATGTATTCAAAGCTCGGAATTTTCGGATGGCAGAAAGAAGAGCCTTCTTTGTTTCCCTCTAAAATATTTTTCTCTCCCTGTAGCAGAACAGACATCAAGAGCTTCCAACTGCTGTTGCTCTCAGGTTCTATGTGCTCTGCATACATGCCGAGACTACATACCATATCTGCCCTCTTATGTCTGAGTTATCTTATTCAGGATACTTTTTTCCAACTCCATCTATTTACCTTTGGATTTCATGATATTTTCTAACAGCTGGGTAATATTCTGTTTGGTAACGAACCACATTTTCTTTATCCCCTCATCCATCAATGGGCATCTGGTTTGTCTTCAATGTCTGGCTATTATGAATACAGCAGCAGGCGACACGGGTGAACAGGTGTCTCTGTAGCTGGATGTAGGGTTTTGGGGGTACATGCCTACGAGAGTGGTATAGCCAAGCTTGAGGTAGCACTATTCCCAGCTCCCTGAGGAACCGCCACACTGATTTCCACAGTGGCTGTACAAGGTTATCACTCCCACCAGCTCTGAAGGAGTGTCCTTACTCCACATTTTTTCGTCGTGAGTTGTCACTTTGTTGTTGATCTTAGCCATTCTGACAGGCATAAGATGAAATCTCAAGGTAGTTTTGATTTTGGATTTCCCTGACGGCCAAAGATGTTGAACATTTCTCAAAGTGACTCTCAGTCATTTGTGTTCCCTCTTTTTAGAACTCTCTGTTTGTATCTGTACCCTGTTTTTAATTGGGTTATTTGTTTTCTTGATGTCTCCTAATTTGAGGCCTTTATATATTTTGGTTATTAGCCCTCTTTGGGATATATGGTAGAAAAAAAAACTTTTTCCATTCTGTAGTCTGCCACTTTGTCCAAATTAATTCTTCTAAGTGTCTGTGCTATCAGTGGTCTACTCAGAAAGTCTTTTCCTACGCCAATGAGCTCAAAACTATTCCCTAGTTTCTCTTCTATCAGATTCAATACATCTAGCTTTATGTTGAGGTCTTTGATGCACTTGGAGCTAAGTCTTGTGCAGGGTGATAACCATAGATCTATTTGCATCCTTCTACACACAACTGTCCAGCTTGACCAGCACCATCTGTTGATGATGCTTCGTTACTTCAGTGCATGCTTCTGGTTTCTTCATAAAAATCAGGTTTCCTTAAGCTCGTGGACGAGTTCTAGGTCTTCGATTTGATTCCATTGATCAATGTTTTTTTTCCAATACCATTTTGTTTTTATTACTATTGCTCTGTAGTACGGGTTGAGCTCTGGAATGGTGATACCCCCAGGAGCTCTTTTATTATCATTTTACTTATTCTTGGCTTTTTGTATTTTGATATTAAGCCAAAAAATTGTTTTTTAAAAAATTTCTGTGAAGAGTTGTGTTAAAATCTTGATTGGGGTTTCATTGAATAGTAGGTTGCTTTTGGTAGAACGGCCATTTCTTCTATGTATTAATCCTATCAATCCATCAACGTGGGACATCTGTCCAATGCCTTAAAATTTTTATCGTGCAAGTCTGTCTTAGTCAGTGTTCTATTGCTGTGAAGAGACACCATGGCCACAGCAACTCTTAGAAAGGTAAGCATTTTACTGGGGTTCGCTTATGTTTTCAGAGATTTAGTCCATTCTCATCGTGGTATGGAGTGTGGGTGTGTGCAGGCAGACATGTTAGCTGAGAGTTTGACAATCAAGTTCAGAGGGCAGCAGGAAGAAAGAAACACTTGGTCTAGCTGGAGTTCTTGAAACCTCAAAGTCCATCTGCAGTGACACACTTCCTCCAGCACAGCCACACCTACTGCACTGAGATCACCCAGGCCCTCTCAAATATCACCACTCTCCAGTGACCAAGTATATGAGCCTACGGGGGCTGTTCTTACTCACCACCTTCCATTCCCTGGCCCCCACCATCTCATAATCTAGAAATGCATTAGTTTTAAAGTCCAACATCAAAAATCACCATAGTCTATAACATTCTCAATGCTGCATAAAAGTCCATAGTTCAAAGTCTCTTCCAAGACTCATATAATCTCCTAACTGTAATCCTCTGTAAAATCAAGATCAAAAAGCAGATCACATTCTTACAAACCTATAATGGCACAGAATATTCATTACCATTCCAGAAGGTGGGAAAGAGAGCATAGTGGGAAAATACATGGTCAGAGAAAGACAGAAACCAACAAAGCAAACTCCAGATTCTACATCATGTCTGACGTCAAAGTGCTCTTCAGATCTCCAATGCCTTTCAGCTCTGTTGACTGCAACACACTTTTCTTTCTTGGACTGGTTCCACGCCCAGTCTGCAGCTTTGCTCAGCAGGTATTTCAGAGCTCTGGCATCTGTATATCTTGGGATGTACTGTCTGCTTTTGTGTATCAACTTGACACAAGCTACAATCATCAAAGAGGAAGGAGCCTCAGTTGAGGAAGAGCCTTCCTGAGGTCTGGCTGTAAGGTACTTTCTCAGTCCGTGATTAATAGTAGAGGATCCGGTCTGTGGTGGGGAATGTCTGTCGCACCTGTGGTTTTGAGTTCTATATGAAAACAGGCTGAGCAAGCCAGGTAAAGCAAGACAGTAAGCAGCACCCCTCCATGGCCTCTGCATCAGTTCCTGCTTCCAGGTTTCTACTCTGCTTGAGTTCCTGTCCTGATGTCCTCCAACAATGGACTATGATCTGGAAGTGTAAGACAAATAAACCCTTTCCTCCTCAACTTGCTTTTTGGTCATGGTGTTTGGTTGCAACAATAGAAACCCTAACTAAGGCATGGGTCCCCCAAGGCAATCCAGGCTTTACCTTCAAAGCTTCACACAATGACCTCTCTAGGCCTCCATGCAAGGACACCCCTGACACATGCCTGGCCTCTGTGGCTTTCCTTAGTCTCAGAAGGAGGTTCCACAACCCTTTTCTTACATCCTTGACTCTAAAGCCAGAACCACGTGGCTGAAGTTGCCGAGTTCTGCTGCTTGTTTGCAAGTATTTTGTTGAGAATTCTTGTTTCTATTTTCATACGGGAAACTGGTTTGGATTCTTTTTCTTTGTTGAGTCTTTATGTGGTAATTTTGGTGTCAGGGCGATTGTCACCTCATAAGACAATGCTCCTTCTGTTTCTATTCTGAGGAATAGTTTGAGGAATAATATTTAGTGTTAATTCTTTTTTTGAAAATCTGCTAGAATTCCGTGCTGAATCTTAGGCCATCACTTGGTGATCCTGAGGTACAGCAGGCATTCGACAGGCTTGCCCAGGCCACCACATTGTGGCATGGAAACATGGCGGGCATACAGACTTCTACATAGGTACAGGCAGCGCCAGACCTCTATACAGCAGTGCTAGGACTGGCAGATGTCGAAACAGGCACACTCATGCAGCCACACTGCAGCCTTGGGAGCCAGCATTCATGCAAACAGGTGAGCCAAGGCTTCCGTGTGGTAGCGCCGGGGAGTGGCAGATGTGAAAACAGGTATGCCCAAGGCAACCAGCTCATGTCAGTGGGACTAGGCAGACATGTTGCTAGGTGTTGCTAGGCAATCACGTGGATGGGCTGGAATTTAGTAAGTATGCACAGATGCGTGCCCAGGCCTCCAGATGGTGATCCTGGCACAGGATAGGCATGGGAACAGGTTAACCCATCTACTATCCCGTGGCACCGAGACTCGGCCGGCATGCAAACGTGTGTTCTCATGCCGCCACACGATAGTGCAAATACAGGATAGGTGTGCAAATAGCTGTGCCCACTCCACCACGTGGCAGCAGCAGTATGTGGCAGCGGCGCTCAGGCATCCGAATGGTAGTGCTAGGACCTGGCAAGGGTAAGAGCAGGAATTCCCGGGGCAGTCTGTGGCAGCACTGGAACAGAGCAGCTGTGTGAACAGGCATGTGGTGGCACAGGGTCACAGGCTCGTGTGTAAGAAGCCTGTGGGACCACGCGGCAACACCGGGACACAGCACATTTGTGAACTGAGGAACGCAGGCTGCAACAGGATTGTGTCTGTCCAGAGCCCAGGTCCGATTTTTCCCTTCGGGGCATCTAGGTACTGAGTGTACAGGTTCTAGGCTCCAAGGAATGACGCCCAGCTCGGCGGGTAGGTCTGCAGGATTCCAGTCTGGTGGTGAATGCCTAGCTGTGAAACCCGCTGAAAACCGCCTAGGCATTCAGCTAGGCATTCAGCTGTGCCAACACATGGTGGCACTTGGGACACGGCAGGCATAAGAACAAGGGGAGTCAAGGCCACCAACACCTAGCGCTGGGACATCACAGGCCTCCAAAAGGCCTGCTGCACAGGGCATGACGTGGCAGCATTGGAACATGGCAGCCATGTGACACGCATGGCCAGGCAGCCATATTGATGGACCGGGCATGGCAGGCCAGCCAACAGGCAGGTCAAAGCTACCCCGTGGCAGCACTAGGACACAGCTGGTGTATAACAGAGGAGCACACTCCCCACAAGGAAGGGCTAAAACATGGTTGGCACAGGAACAGGGAAGCTAGTGCCACTACATGGCAGCCAAGAGAACGGGTAGGACCAGGACACCACAGGGCAGTGAACTCCGGGGGCTACTCTGCCACAGAGTGGGACTGGGACATGCAGGTGTGCGAACAAGGGATCCTGCACCCGAACATGGTGACACTAGGAAATAGCTTGACTGCCAACAGGCATGCTCAGGCATCCAAGAGGTTGCATGGAAACATGGCCTGTGTGAGAACAGGCGTGCCTCAGCCATCACTTGGCGGCCCTAGGACACAGCAGGCAGGCAAATAGGTCACCCAGGTCATAGTGTGGTAGCATTGGAACACAGCAATCTCATAACATGCTTGCCCAGGCCATCACACTGCTGCCACGGTAACACAGCAGACTTGCAGGCCTGTTCCCAGGCCATGAAGTGGCAAGGCTGGGACACGGCAGGCTTGTGACCATGCCGCTAATTTGCAGCATGAGTATACGGCAGGTCTGAGTACAGATATATCCAGGCCCCACGTGTTGGCCCTGAGACTCAGCATGCGTGCGAACAAGTGAGTCTAGGCCACCAGGTGACACCATAAAAGACACAGGATGCATGTGAACAGATATGCCCAGGCAGTACCGGAACACAGCAGGCATTCAAACATGCGTGGCCAGGGCACCGCGTGGTGGTTTCAGAACATGGGAAGTATGGAAACAGACATGCACAGACCACCAGGTGGCAGTGCCGGCACACAGAAGGCATGCGAACAGACACTCTCTGGCCGCCAGGTGGCAGCACTGAGACACAGCGAGCCTGTGACCAGGAATGCGCAGGAGATACTAGGATATGGATAGAGTCAATACTTTGCAGCCCTGGAACACGATCGTCGGGCGCTCTGCAGCAAGGTGGAGTGATACGGGGCTCACGTCTGAGTGGGCTTGCCCAGACTTTCACGGGACGGTCCTGTGACTCCGCACTTGAGAACAACGGTGCCTGCACCACTGCAGGCAGGGGAACTAAATATACTCGTGCTGGCACGTGATGGCACCGGGAAACGACCTGTGTTTCAACCGCTGAGCCTAGGCTGACAACCGACAGTTTGGAAACATGGCACGATATGAGCACGAAAACGGGAGTGACTCTGCCTTTACTTGGAGGCTTTGGGACAGGGCGGGAGAGCCAAAGTCTATTCTACTGTCGTGTGTCTGCCTGAGGACACGGCATGTTCACAGACAGGTGAGTGTAGGCCACCACGTGACAGCGTCGGAACATGGCAGGTGTGTGGACAGGTGTGTCCGGGCTGCCACGTCTTAGCACCAGGAGGCAGCGAGTGTGTGAACAGGCATGCACAGGTACCAGAACGGAGAGAGTATGCAAGTACATGCAAGTAGGTGTTCCCAGGCCATCAGATGGTAGCATGAAGGAGACCTGGCATGCATGCAAACAGGCATGCGTGCACAAGATACTCCACTGCAGACCTGGAACACAGGTGTGAAAGCAGGCATACCTGGGTTACCAAATTGCAGCACACGGCAGGCGTGGGAACGTGGGGCTAGAACACAATTGTGCAAACAGGAGAGCCCACTCTCCCACACGGCTGTATCGAGACTGGGCTCACATGAGAACTGGGGTGTCAAACTCTGATCATGCCTGGTTATCACAAGGAAGAACTTCATCACTAGCCAAGTTGTACGGAATTGTCTGGAAAATCTAAAATTATTTTTGCTTTCCTTAAAGGAGTTCAAGCAAATAACTTGATTGAAGTGAGGTAGATTATGTAGGCTTAGAAATTATGCTGCCGGGCTGATTATCATCCTCAAAGACTGGATTAATATGCCTTTGTGACGGACCTGAGGAGCCTTTGAGGATGCTATCATCTAGGTTGGGAAATAACAACAAACTAACTTGTTTGAAAAGATAGACACAGTAAAGCCAAATGTTCCTAACTCCCCTCTCCTCCTGGTGGGAAAGGTCGAAATCAATCAAACACGAATCCTGTTTCCATGCATTTGATAGTAAGATCCATAGTTTAAATTTTTATTAATTAGGACGTTAACTAATCATTAATCAGTTTATGTTGTGTTGTTTGGGCACACACTAGCTATAGTGCATAAGCCCAAGGACAACTGTCAGGACTCAGTTTTCTCCTTCACCCCATGGATTCTGGGGGTTGAATTTATGTTATCAGGCATGGTAGCAGGTGTCTTTAGCTGCGGAGCCATCTTTTGCTGGCTTGGTATTTGTAGTTCCAAATGTCTAACTGTGGGCCAGGTAGTAAGGGTGCTTGTTGCCAAGCCTAAAGACCTGAGTTCAATCTCTGGGACTAGCAGGTGGAAAGAGAGAACTGACCCCCACAAGATGTCCTTTGAGGCCCACAGATGTGCCACGGTATGCAACCCCCCCCCCACAGTAACTACTGAGATTAAAAGCCTAATTGTGTGGTTTTTTTACACCAAGTTAGCATAATCTAAAATTATCTCTGCACTTTATAACATAGTTTCCTTCAATGTAGGCTAATCTGCTTTCTATTTCTTGAGAGTTTTTGGCTATTGTATTTTTGTGGATGGCTTTATCTTATGGCCTTCCAAAACTATCTACCCCTTGTTAAAGTATCTGTTGTATTAAAATGCATGAAATGTATTGCTGTTTTGGTGCACAGCATACATTATCTGCAAGTATAAACTGTTAGGAAGGCAGCACTAGAAAAAGTTAAGTGAAAGGCTTGGGGTACATGCCTGTAATCACATGTAGAGGCCGGCAGGAAGACCATGGGTTTGAGGTCACCTTGAGCTGCATAACTGGACACTATGTCAAAAATTATATTTTATGTCAAAAGTTTGGGAGTCACGTTGGCTTGCCTTTCTGTACACACACACACACACACTCACGGCGCTGTTTGGATCCGACCTTTTCTAGCCTCTTAGGGCACCAGGCACACACATAGCCCATGCGCAGACATATGTGCGTGCAAACCACTCACATAAATTAATAATTAAAAAAAATAACGTGGAGAGCTATAGGAGAGACACCTGATATCAACCTCTGGACTCAACGTCAGCAGGCACACACACACAAACACACACAAATAAAAATCACACTGTTATAACTTATCTTTTTATTAAAAATATCACCTTAGGGGACTGAGATTGCTCAGCAGTTAGGATACTTGTCACTCTCACAAAGGACTATTCTATTCCCAACAGCCACCTGGCATTACAACTCACCGCTGAGTGTAACTCCAGTTACAGGGCATCTGACGAGCCCTTCTGGCCTTGACAGACACCAGGCGCATACATGTAGACAAAACACCCATGTATAATTTGTCTAGTATGTCAGATCGCACCATAATCCCAGGAGGCTGGGGTGGGAAGATTCTGAGTTCCGAACCAGCCTGAACTATAGCAAAAGGATTACTAAGGGAGACTTTGACCTTTACCCCCCAAGGAATACATGAAATACTTAGAATGATCTCCAGAAATGTCCAGTTTAGAGACTGCAGAACCTGGGACTACTGTCAAAAGAAACTCACCATGTTTTCCAGGGCCTGGGTTCCTAGCAGTGTCCAAGTTGTGGATATAATCAAGTACACTGTGTTGTCTGATTTGTGACATTTCTTTCCCCTGGTTATACCAAGCAAAAACAGAAAAGGTAATATTATTATTTACAGATTATTTTTAACAATATGCATAAATTTTTTAAGTTTACTTTTAATTATATGCATGTGTCTATGTCTGCATGTGAGTGCAGGTACCTGTGGAGGTCAGAAAGGCACAGGAGCAGAAGTTACAGGTGGGAACTGAACTCAGGTTCAGGTCCTCTGTAAGAGCAGCAAGCGCTCTTAACCGCTGAGTTAAAACTCTGTAGGCCCCATGAGCAGGGTTTTGTTGTTGTTTCGGTTTGGTGTGGTTCTGTTCTGTTCTGTTTCATTTCCTCACATTGCATGTTTGCCTACAGAGAACTCTTTGGCTGCCGGTTTTACTGAGATGGAGAAAGTAAAAAGACACCACTCCTACATTGGACTCCAGAGCAATGATCTCAGGGCTGTTCAAGCCAACCTAGCTGACGACGCACGCCGTTTCCCATCAGGGAATCTCTAAAAGTCGAATGGCACTTGAGAGGTAATAAGCAGCAGTGAGGTCAGTTGTGAGCAGGTGGCGTGTCACCTTGAAGCAGGCTGGGCAGAGTCCTACGATGCTGGAACACCACGGGAAGTTTCCAGGAGTGGCAGGACATCCGGCTGTTGTTATTCTTGGCCCTGCCCAGTGCAAGCATAGAAAAGGCGGCTTGCTTATTAGGGGTATAAATAAAGACTCAATTACCTCTTGTCATGCTCTGTTGGCCAGAAACATTAATTAGGAGCCTGCTGTCCTGGGCCTGCAACTGCAGCAGAACCCTTCCTAGCTTCCTGTCTTGGCCACAGCTGGGAGCAGAGTGTTTTGACTCAGCCCACAAGAGTTCTAAACAGAACTTCCCTGGCCCAGCTTGAAGAGAGTCACTCTACTTTTTGAATCTTTCCTGGGAGATTTGAGGGATGGTGTGTGTTGGGTGAGAGTTGTACCCATTTGTGTTTGTTTGTTAGGGTAACTGCCCCTGAAAAGTGTGTGTGTGTGTGTGTGTGTGTGCTCTTAATGTCTGACCACAGCACACTATAGAATTAGAAATTCCGACTTCCTAGGCCCCCGGGAAGGCCTGGGTATGGCTGAGACTCAATGCTGTTAATTTGTATTTGCAAACTCTTTTAAATAAGCAAAACATGTATCTCCCGAGAAAATCAAATAGCAAAAAGTAACTGGGAAGGTCTTTTTCTTCTCAATCTTAGTCCCCCTGTTCTCGCTTCTCGTGAGTCCTTCCACGAGCGTTCTGCATTCTGAGCTTAAAAGCCCTACTTCTGTCTTTTCCTTTTTCTCTCTTTTAGAGTTTTTGAGACAGGGTATTGCTCTTGCGGTCCAGGCTGGGCTCAAACTCACGATGTTCAACAGGCTGTCTCTGAACTGAGCCATGCTACTTCTGTTTCCCCCATGCTGGGATTACAGGTGTGAGGCCATGCTCTTTCCTCATTCAGAGAGAAGCGAAGGCAGCCTCTCCCTCCTGTTCTGAACCTTGTCAGATTTTTAATTTTTTAAAGTTCTCTGAGAGATCTCGAGGCAAACTCTTCATTAGGAGCCACTTATAATGAAGGCCTCCCCTCCGTTCCCCAGGAAAAGCAACTACAAACACATCTATTAAAAATATTTTATGAGCCAAGCTTGTTGGTACATGTCTGAAATTCTGGTGCTTGGGAGGGAGGCACAGGATAATCAGGAGATGAAAGTCTTTGTTGACTATAGAGTGGGCGTGAGGCAGTCTGAGTTTCAAGAAATGCTGTCTCAAGCAACAAACAAAAAGGCATCATTTATAGACAACTTCAAGGATTCACTCACTCTCTCAAATCCCTGGTGTAGATAAACTCCTCAAAGGCCCCTGGCCTCGGGATTTAATGCATGAATATTTGATGTTTCCAGATAAAATACAGGGTTCTCTATTACATTTGAATTTCAGATAACAAGATGATTTTTTAGTCTAGGCACGTGCCGCCTGACAGTGTCATAGGCAATGACAGGCTGTGTGTATGATGCTAGCCCCAAAAGATTTCAGCTAGTATAAGCGCTGTCTTAGTTAGGATAAATGCACTTTGAAGCAAATGCCTACTGAGGCATTTCTCAGAAGATGTCCCCATCATTAGTTGATACCTAATCGTCCAAGTCCGTTCTATATAATGCTTTCAATCTCTGAACTTTGAATCCAAGTGGTAGTTCTGTTTTTAGCTTACAGAAAACGTTTATTCACGGAGGATTATTCTAACCAATATTCCCCAGAATGCCTTGTATTAGAGGTGACCTAGGGGATATATAATGAATGATAGGACCAATATCTAAGAAATATCCAAGTTCCGGGCTACATTAGTTTTGAAACGGGAGTTAGAATCTTAGTTAAAATGGGCCAGGATAGAACTCAGCCATAGAGTTCTTTACTGCTGTGTGCAAGGTCCTAGGTTTGAGCTCCAGCCAAAAATCCTAAGTTTGGAGTAGAGGACATGTATTGTGTATAAGGAGTGATAGCCGCCCCCCCCAACATTCTCTCTCATCCCAGCCAGGGCATTGTGCTCCTTAAAGAAAAGAATTCATGCCAAGTCACAGGTAGGGCGAGCAGATAATCAAGGTTTATTTGAACACACGCGAGATCAAGTGTGGGAAATAAAGGTGCTCTCCAGAGTGGAGGGTGGACTGATTTGAGTATCAAGTTCTGATGTGCCACCTTTCTTCCCCTTTCCCCTTCTCAGGGTGGTTTGGGACTGTGTCGTAGGGGAATAGGTGGAGGCTTTCTTCGATGCCATTCTTAGCCACAATAGCAGGAATCTCAGCGAGGGCGTAACTGCCCATGAAGCTGAGAAGTTTACTAGAGGAAAGGCAGTGATCACCTGCCCCTGCTGGGAATGGGCTTGTGAATAAGAGTGGCACCTAGGCATGGCACATATGTAGTAGTGGCAGACATTCATGCAGGCAAAACACCCATCCAAACAAACAAACAAACCCTAGAGTTTAGGACCATCCTTGTCATACAGTAAAGAATATGGTAGAGTTACATTTATTTCCTGGACTCTAGGAAAGCAGAACTCAAGAGCAATAAGCTAGGACAGCTAGCAGAAGAAATCGCTAAGCAACAAAATATTGAAGAGGTGGCAATGCCCACATTTCACCACCCACAGTAACATGAGAGTGAAAAAGAAATGACTTAAAGGTGGGATTTATAAAGCCAGGCATGGTGGCACATACACCTAACTCCAGACTTGAGAGGAGGAGAAGGAGGCTCTAGAGCTTAAGGCCAGTTCGAGACAGTGAGACACTCTCTCAGAAAAGGTGGGGGAGGGGCGCTAGGGATATGGCCTGGCACATGCAAGGTGGGATTCAATGCTCCACCCAAAAGAAAGCAGAGAAAGGTTATTTGTTTTTTCTTTGTTATTTGTTTTCCTGCTCTGGCAGCTGGGGGGAGTTCAAGATGAAGTAGCCACATCTATTGAGGTCCTTCCTGCTAGTGTTAACCCAGCAGGGTCACAAGGCCATTCAGGGCATCGCCTGGCAAGACAGAGCAAGGTTGTTTACTTGGAGTCTCTTCTTTTTCTCTTTAAAATCAAACTTATTTATGAGAGTGTACATGTTCCAAATGGGTGCTGAGGCATGCAAGTGGGGGTCAAAGGATAACTTGCAGGAGTGCTTTTTTTTTTTCTGCTTCTACTCTGAGAGTTCTGGGAATTGAATGGTCATCAGCAAGTGTCTTAACCTACTGAGCCATCTCACCAGCCCTCTCTTTTTACAAAGCAAGTAATGTAATCGTGGGAACAGTGTGTGGGGTGTGTGTGTGTTTCTGTCTTTGTAACCTCCTTGAACCCCTGATTACCTCCAAAGATGCCATCTTCAACTACAAAATTGAAATAAGTTTTCACCCTTTGACTACAATGGGGATTAAATTTCAACCTGCTGTGATGAGTCATTCAAACCATACCACCATGTAACGAATTTAAAAACTGTTGTTTGGTAGAGAACACAAAGTATGTGGTCCTGGAGATGACTATGGCTAGAAAAAAGCCAGGTTCTATTCAAGGCAATGAGAGACTGACCCTAATCATCGTGAACCTCATTCGGCTTGCTCCTCCTATCACAGGCCCAGAGCATCCGAGGAGGCAATGGTTTGTGGGGTTGGGGTGAGCTAGAGTCATCTAAGGACTCTCTTCCGTGCGCTGCAGTGCAGTGCTCCTCAGCTTCCCCGCAGGCCCTGGTCATCCTAAGGGACACAGAAGTGAGCTTCGGCAGTGTCCCTGTGGTGCCAACTCTGCAGACCTGCATCCTGCAAGAACCGTGGAGCTATGATGGTGTCTGCTCAGATTTCAAAGGATGTCACAGACAACTAGAGTCCTAGGTAGAGACTTGTCACAGCGGTAGAGTGCCTGCCGAAAGCCCTCAGAGTAGCAATGTCCGGTGGAGAGGGGAACAGATCACCATGTTGCTGTCCTCTGAGGGCACTGGCCATTGCTGTCCTCAGAACAGCTGTGATTACTCACAAGAGACCCCTGAGATCCAACAGGACTGCTGACTGCCCTCAGAAGAGAGCTGGGAGAGAGGAGGGTCGTTGGGCCCTCACCTGAGATTCTGGAAGCTCTGTCCCGTGCTCCCGGACATTTGTACGTGATTCTGTCCTAATTACACATGGCCTAGTGTGCTCAGGAGGTGTCAGAGCACACAGACGGGGGATTGGCAGCGGGGGCCAGGAGAGAACCATGGAGGGGAGGCCTCTGTCCATGCAGCTACAGGGAAGCCATCATCCATGCTGGTCAGGACGGTTGTAGTGCTGCTGCTTTGGGGCAGCCCATCTGTAAGCAGTAACTCCTCGCCCATGCTCTCTGTAAGCAAGTCCAATAAACTCAAGGGTTCACCGAGCTGGGCTTTGATAGGATCATACGTTGGTGTTGGTTTGTCTGGTCTTTGGGGTTTTATAAGGAGGAGTAGGCTTTTGTTTACATTTCCCCAGGGAAAGAATGCTGGCCACATGCCACCAATGTAAAACGCCAGCCTAGGAACCCTAGGTGGGGGACACTAAACCAGGAGAGTTGTTGAACAGGCAGGACCGAGCTGGGCCATAAGGGCAAAGTCCTTGGCAGTCATCCTGTGGGCCCAAAATAGGCAGCATGGAATCAGAAGGAATGTTTCCCCAGCCTTAAGACCTATTGAACGAAGGGCCAGGGAGAGGGCCCAGTGAGTGCAGGCACTCACTGTAGAAGCCTGGCAACCTGCGTTTGATCCCAGGACCTTCTAAAGGAATGAACTGATCCCACACAGCTGCATGCGTTGGCATGTCTATCCATGCACCTCAAACACACACGAACACACTTTAGTAGTAAGTAAAATGAAATGTGTAAAGAGAGTTACTGCTGTCTTTCATCTTGGGCCTTAAGGTAGTTTAGAATCTGTTATTCTCTGTCCTGCCTGTTCCTCCCTTTTGGAATGAGAGCTTGTGTCTTGTACTTATCCCACCGGTGAAGTTTGGAATCATGTAACCATGTTTTCATTCCACATTCTCACAGTTGGAGGAGACTCTGCCTCGGAATGAATAACGCAGCCTGAAGTTGGTTGACTCACTAAAGCACACAGTTTAGGCTAGGTCACAGCTGTTGTCCCAGAGTTTAGAAGGCTGAGGCAGGAAGACGGTGAATTCAAGACTAGCCCCAGCTGTATAATGAGTTCTCAGCTAAAAATATCCATCAGCTCAGCAGTTAAGATCACATACTGCTCCCCTGGGGAACCTGACCTCTATTCCCAGGAGCCAAGATGGGACCGGCGGTTTACACTCGCCTGTAACTCCCGCTCCCAGACATGAGCAGATACACACTTTCCTGCCTGAATGCATAATTAAAAACATAAAAATAAATCTTAAAAAAAAAAAAGCAACAGCTGGGATACAGCACAAAGGTAGAGTGCTTGCCCAGTAAGCATAAAACAGTGGTTCTCAACCTGTGGGTCATGACCCCCTTGGGGGAATCACACAGGGGTCCCCTGGGACCATTTCCTTACAATCTATATCAGTTGCGAAATTACAGTTATGAAGTAGCAACAACAATGATTTTATAGTTGGGGGTCACCACAACCCGAGGAACTGAGGTCACGGCGTTAGGAAGGCTGAGAAGCGCTGGCATAAGGCCTTGCATTTGATCTTCAGCAACTGGGGTCCGGGAGGTAAATCAAATCTGAGTCTCACTCCTATCTGATTCAGATGGACACTAATTAAGGACTTTGGAGTTGATGTTGGAATGAGTTCAGATGTAGGGGCCTATTGAGGTGGGATGATTGTATTTTCTATGTAGGAAGAGCATACTTTGGGGGAGCAGCATGCTATCGTTTGAAGAGGCTCCTCAAAGTTCCTGCACTGGAAACTTAATTCCAAGACAGCTGTTGTTCACGTTTCAGAAGGCCGATGCGTGAGGACTGCCAACCATCCTGGTTTAGACAGTGAGTTCCAGGCCACCCTGGGCTACCAAGTGAGACCTTGTACCATAACAAAATAAAAGAAGAAAGAAGTCTCTAGCACAATAGTGTTTTGAGACAGGGTCTCATGGAGCCCAGGCTGGCTTCAAGCTGCGTAGCTGATCGTGGCGGTGAACACCCGATCCTCCTGCCTTTACCACTCAAGTTTTGGGATTGCAGGTATTTGTAACTATGCCAGCTCGGACTAGGTTCCCTAAAAGAACGCTGAGAACTACGTGTTGTTTTTGCTAATTGATATTCGTCTCTTGAAATTTGTCAACTTTGATTTTACCTCCAAACAAAGCAACGGGTAGGAGAGACCACAGGAGTAATTAGCTGGGGGAGGGGCTGAAGAGCTGACGCAATGGTTAAGAGTGCTTATTGCTCTCATAGAGGTCCCAGGTTCAGCTCCCAGCACACACGTACAGGCTCACAACTGCTTATAACTCCAGTTTCAGGGGGTTGGATTGCCCTCTTTTGGCCTCCAAAGGCACCAAGTGCTGCACACACTGCACACATGTATGTGCAAGCAGACATTCATACACATTAGATAAAAATAAATCTTAAAAACTAACTTGTAAGAGTCTTAAACTAGTTTAAGAAACTCTTAACAAGTATCTGAAGAAATCTGCAATATTTAAAAGAGAATTAACCTAGTTAACTTTGAAAACTTCCTAAAGGTTATTTTATCTCATATGTATTCATGTTTTGTTGGCATTTAAGTATGTGTGTGCCTGGTGCCCAGAGGCCAGAAGAAAAATATCTGGTCCCTTGGAACTAGGTGTTGTAAGCTGCCATGTGGGTGCTGGGAACGAGACTGAACCCAGTTCACCTGCAAGAGCAGCTAGTGCTCTTAACCGCCAAGCCCTGTATTGAACTGTTTTTAAAACTGTGCATTCAAAATGAGACAATTTACCACAGATGTGTAGAAACAAGTCACCTCTTTAGACAGAACTAGTCCATTTGATTTATATTATAGCTTTTTTTCTTTCCTGTTTTGTTTTGGTTTTTTGGTTTGTTTGAGACTAGGTCTTCCTGCATCTCTCTGGCTAGCCTGGAACTTGTTTTGTGGAACAGGTTAGCCTTGGACCTTGACTGATCCGATGATTCTGTGGCCTCCATCTCCTGGGTGCTGGAATTGCAGGTGTGCATCACCATGTTCAGCAGATACTTTTTTTTTTTCTGTTTGCAGAGTTTTATTAGGATTATTACAGGAGATGCTTTAGCTGTATTTAATAATGGAGAGTTGAATTCCCCAGAAGGAAAAAAATAGCCTGTCTGTGCACCTTGCTCTCTTCCTGTTTTTCTCTTTTCTCTAGGGAGCCACCTTAACCCATGCCCTTGAAGTTTGGATTTCTTCCAGTTCTAGCAGTACAGAAAGTAGTGACGACTATTAACTAGCTCACGCCTTTCTTTCCTTGGCTGGCATGGAATCAGAGTGCTAGTAGGATTCTCCTTGTGTGGTGCTTCATTGGCAGTGTAAAACAGCTTTTGACACTCTTCCTAATACAGCTTTAGCTTGCTTTTCTGGCCTGCTGATTAAGACATTAATTTTATTTTGGACATTGCCTCAGTAGGGTTTTGTTCATTTGTTGAAATAGGGTCTCCTGGAGCCCAGACTGTCTGAAACTGTTAGGTAGCTGAGGATGACCTTGAACTTCCGATGTTCCTTCTTCCTGGGTGGGGAAATTACAGGTGTAGTCGGCCTTGAATGTTTCAAAACTAGTGTTCACTTCTAAAACACAGCCTTATTTTTTTTTCATGAGAAAAAGTCAATTACTTGTTTGTGCTATATTTACTTTGGGTAGTGGAAATTGTGTATGAATGATTATTCATGGACGGCACACTGACACATATATGCTAAAGGAAGCTTCTTATACTTCAGATATTATGTTGATCCAGGTTTTGTTTCTTCCTTGCAACCAAGGGTTTGGAGGTTGGTGTGTTTGGACTAATGAATTATTACATATTTACCATGCAATAGTGAATGACTATGCTTAACACTTGACTTTTTAAAAAGCCACTATTTAAGGAAACTAGAAACTGAAAAGGGCACAAGATAAATGTTTACAACATAATGGAATTATGGGAGGATAATTATGTTGTATCAGTTGAAAATAAAAACTTTAGAAGCCCATTCAGTGGAAAAAGAAATTATAGAAGGGACTTGTATTTGAATAAGTATGTGATAAAAGAAAAAATATGTTAATAATTTATTATGCACTGGAGTTCGAACAGGAACCTGAAGAAAAAAAATGCACTCTATCAAAGTATTTTTCATAACTGGAAAGAAGCTGTGTATCAAACTACAGTGGCTTATCAGCCCTCCTGAAGTAGAGACAGGAGGGTCAGGAAGCAGTTCAAGGCATTCTTATCTAAATTAACCACGTAGCTGTTGGAGGTCATCCTGGCCTGCATAAGACACTGCATTTTTGTTTTTGTTTTTTTGTAAAAGAAAAGATACAGTGTAAAAATGGTTTAATTATGACAGAGCTTTTGTAGTAATGTAAGCCTGCACAGTTTGCTCATTGCAGTAAATGTGTGCAAAGAGTGGGATACTTTTTCCCTTGAATTTTTCTTAGTGTTGCTTACCTTTAAAAATTCTGCAGTATGAAATAGAAACTACAATACAATTCACTGCTAATTAGGTCAAGTAGCAAAGGTACAGTCAACAGAACTGTGCCTTTTGTAAAGTTTTGTAAAGTTAAGGCTTCCAGGTGAGGTAGGGATAGCATCCGGAACAGCCTTGGTCTACTGAAAAAAATCTTCACAATCATAACTTGAAAGTTTAGAGGGGAAAAGATTATTTAAACTACTTAAAAATGACTGTGTGGGCAAAAAAAATCACAAATAACTTGGCTGGTGAGATAGCTCAAGAGGCAAAGGTGCTTGCTCTGCAAGCCTGCAGGTGTGACTTGATCCATGAGAGCGAGGTAGAGGTGAAAAGCATTGACCCCCCAAAGCTGTCCTCTCACCTCCAAGCGCCCACTGAAGTGTGCAAAACCCACCTCCCACATGCACATGTATACACAATAACATCAGAACAAAAACACTCCCCACAAAACCTCTGTGATACATCACTTGCCTGTGTGACTGTGGGTCTGTGAACACTTTGCACGGCTAAGCATCAACTGTTTGAGTGATGGGGATATAGACGGTGTAGGTTTTAAACTCTAATATTAATTTTAAAACAAAATATAATAACAGATGTATTTATTCTTGTATTCCAAGAACTTGTTTTTTCTTTTTTTTTTTTTTTTCTTTTTGGTAGGGCTGGAGGTCAAACCCACAATGTTGAACAGGACAGACAAAGCTGTAGTAGTTAGAAATGATGATGTGATAGAATGTGTGGCCCAGATTTAAGGTGGATCTTCCTACCTCAAAGGATTTGAATTAGAGGAGAGGTGGGTTTTCTCACTTCAAATGATTCAGTTAAGAAAAATCCCACACAGGCATAACCTGCTGCTTGGGTTTTAGTAAATTCAAATCTAGTTCCCCAACCTCGCAACCCCCTTTTCAGAACTGGGAATTGAATCCCAAGGCCTCATAGGTGCTGGTGCTTTGCCCATACCCCTGACTTAAATTCTATTTTTGTTTATGAGAAAATGAATTATTTTAGTTGTGGAGTCATGTTCAGAAGTTTTGGGAGAAGAAAGATGGCTCAGTTTGGAGGCAAAACTTTATGCTTTATTAAGGAATTACATAGTCAGTATAGTTTTAATATGACCAATGGTTTATTTAACTTTGGTTTGTTTGAGACAGGGTCTATGTAGCCCTGGCTGTCCTGGAACTCCTTATGTAGACCAGGTTGCCCTTGAACTCAAAGATTCACCTGCCTCTGCCTCTAAGAGGTGTAGATTTGGTTTAAATTATGGTTCCCTTCATCTTAACTGAGATGGCAGAACTTCTGTACATTACATCTTAGCAATGGAATAGCTCCAGAGGACATTTTAGCATTGGAACAGCTCTAAAGGACACAGCCATTTATTAAGTACATTCCACCACCAATTAGTGTATTCCCTGATTGCTGCATAAATCCATTCTATCTAGAGAGTGACAGGATGGGTGATTAGCATTGTTAGGAGACATGCCTTGAAATAGAGAATTCTAGAAAAACTGGAAGCAAATTATTGCTGAGGTAATGTATGGAAGACATTCTCTCCCTCTCACACATACACCTGCCCCTGTCCAGTCTGTAACCCAGGCTAGCTTTCAACTCCAGTAGTTATGCCTTAGCCGCTCTGAAGGCACTAAAATTACAGGTGTGAGTCATCACACCTGGCTTCAGAGACTTTCAAAAAGCATTTAAAAACCGGCCTCAACGTAATTAGAAGAGAGCATTCGTTTGCTCAGCCTCCCTCAGAAAGGGACTGCAAAGAATTTGGCGAGGGGCGGCTAGACTGCATGAAGAGCTCTGGCTGTTTGCCTGGACCTCAGGAGGGAGCAGAACTAGGCAAACAGGAAGGCTGGGGAGGGAGAAGCTGGAACACCTGTGCCTGTCCCGTAGGGGAGGAGTTTCAGTGCTGACCCGAAGCCTGTTGGGGCAGCTCAGAGCACTCGGCTGTCGTAACTCACGGAGGAGTACTCCACTAATTCATGTTGAATATGTGTGCGTGCGTGTTTTAAGCGACAAGCAATTAATACCAAAGCATATGTCCGGGAGTTACTGAGCATACTGTAGTCAAGTATCTAGTAACGTCAGCCAAACTGACTGCCAGTGGAGGGAGGCTGGGAAAGAAGAAGCGGTGGTCTGCATCCAAGATCCCTATCAGAGGCAAGAGAAGCCTCGGGCTCTGAACAGGTTGTTTTGCAGGAGGGAAGACACCGGCTCCCGGAGGTGCCCGCCAACCCAGAATTCCAGCTAGCTCAGTGGCGCAGCTCCCGCAGGTGTCAGCCAGGCTCGCTCTGCACCAAGTCTGTCTTTTACCACGGCAGCTTCCCCAAATGACTCCTGGATCGTTTGCCTCTTAAGAAAAAAAAAAAAAAATAAAGATTTCCCGAAAGAACGTAAAATGCTTCACTAAAACAGAACGCGACGCGCTGCATTCACGTTGGGCGTTTTGACCCCTGCACAATGTGTAGGGTCCCCGAGGCTCGCGGGCTGAAGCAAGCGTCGAAGCGCAAGAAAGCTCTTTTAGCTAAGCTCACGCACGCAGCCCTCGGCCCCAACGCTCGGACCAGGTTTCTTTGTCAGCGGTCGGCAGGGGGATGCTGACGTGGGGTGGGGGGTGTCGGCTCATTTGAGGGGGGTCTCAGAGCAAGGCGGGGGCAGTGGGCGTCCTGCTGTCCTCACCACCTCGGAGCCGGGGGTCCGGGCGCCGCCCTCGGGGCCGCGGCCGCGGGGAGACGCCGCCGAGGGTACCAGGGCCGCGGCGAGGGCGGCCTGGAGGAGACCCCGCGAGCCCCCCGCGCGCGCCAGTGCGGGCCCGCCCCGATCCCAGGGTGCACCGCGGCCCGCCCCCTCCCCGCCGTCCCGCCTCCCCTCGGCCCGGGCCCCCTCCCTCCCCGCTGCCGGGAGGCGGGGACGCGGCGGCGGCTCGCTCCAGTCGCGTCTCTCTCGCTCACTGGGGAGCCCGGTGGCGGCGGCGGCAGCTCTCGAGGCGGAGACTCGCCCTGCCCGAGCCTCCCGAGGAGGGAAAGTCAGAGCGGACAGCGGGAGCAGCCTGCCGGCGCCAGTCGCCTCGGGTTCCGCCATGAGCTGGGGCACCGAGCTGTGGGTGAGTGAGGCGAGCGGGGCGGCTCGCGCCCGCGGCGGCGGCGGGAAGCCGGGGCGGCGCGGCTCGGGCGTCCCGCTCCTCTTTGTGCCGCGGGGAGGCGGCGGGACGGGCGCCCGAGCCCCGCGCCGCGCCTTTGCCCCCCGCGCCCGACGGCGGGGGAGGGACGGGGCCATTGTCCCGAAGGGCCGCCGCTCCGGGCCCCCCGCGCCGCGCGGCCGGGCGACGCCCCGGCTCCAGGTAGGGGGGAGCCGGGCGGCTTTGTTCCGATCCCCGGCCTCGGGCCAGCCAGGCCCAGCCCACACGCCCATTTCCCTCTCGCGCTCGCCCTGGCGCTCGGGACCCGGGGCGCCCGCCACTCCGCGCCGGCCAGCTCCGGCCGCAGCCTCTCCGGGCTGGCGGGGCCGCCTTTGTGCCCGGGATTAGGTAGAGGGAGCGAGGGAGGGACGCGCCCTCCGCCCAGAGGGGCGCGCGGCTTGCCGACGGCTTGCTTTCCCTCCCGTTCCCCCCGCCCCCGTCCTTTCTTTGGTGTCTTCCTCGGGTGCCGGAGGCCCCAGACAATGGCCAGCGCTCGACCAGGGGGCAGGAGGAGGGTGGTGGGTCGGAGAATCCGCTCGGGACGCCGCCACCTGAGGGCGGAGGTGTGCAGGGCACTGATTTCTCAGGTGCGGCCGGGGACGTTCACGGCACGGGGGCGCTGTCTCGGGCGCCGCCTGGCCTCTGCCACTCCTCTGGTTTTTTTCCTTCTTTCTTTCTCTCTCTCTCTCTCTTTTTTTTTTCATCCCACCTGTGCATATTTTCCGTGCCTTTGTTTGCGAAAATCCCGGGAAATCTCTGTAGAGAGAAAGCGAGGAGAAACAAGTTTTGAGAAGGCGCGCTAACTGGGATTCTGAGCAGCTCGTTCAATCGGAAGGCTGAACGTTCTCTCTTTCTCTCTCTTTTTCCGTGCGTTGGGAATTTTAGAAGTGACACTTAAAAGCTCATGTGATTACCGACCTAACCCAGCCCCCCAGGAATCTGCCCTGTAACACTCTGCACAAGTGTTTGCCCAGTCTGCAAACACACCACTCCAAGATAGAAAGCCCCAGGAAGCTCTCCATTCTGTTTTCACAGTGCTGTTCAGACGGCACTGGTTGTTCTAATAATGGTGAGCGCATTTGTAAACAAGTCGTGTAACATCAGTTAGATATGCGGGCATTGTTGGTCCTTTCCCGTTTGAGTGTATGTATGTTTGAGACAATTTCACTATAATCATGGCTGGCCTGGAACTCGATATAAAGACCAGGCTGTCCTTGAACTCAAAAGACACACCTGACTCCTCCAACTGCTGGGATTAAAACTTCTCTCCTACTATTTGTACGTTGTATGATGGATTGCAGTGTCATCAGTTTACAGAAATGGGTATAGTTTTATTTTCTATTTTACTATTTGGTGCTGGCAATCTGACCCAAGACCTCACACATGCTAGACAAGCACACTACCACTCAAGCTGTATCTCCAACCCTTTATTTTTAATTTAAAATCAGGTGTTTATTGTGTCTGACTGGGTTGTATAGACGAGGCAGAAGACGGCATCAGATCTCCTGGAGCTGTAGTTACAGACAGTTATAAGGAGGCTCAGCATGGATGCTGGGAACCAAACTCAGGCCCTCTGTAAGAGCAGCAGGTGCTCTTACCCATTGAGCCATTCATTGCTCCAACCCCTTACATTCCATCTTTATGAGAAGATATCTTTTATTTTTTTGCCTACAGGAAAACCATGAAGATGTATCACTTAGATTTAAAAAATCCACTTTGTACCCTACTTCAAAGTTTTAAGAAGGAACAATTGTAGGCAAAACAATATAATTTTAAAGGTTTTAATTTATATATATATATAAAATATCTAAATAATACATGTAGCCCAGGCTAGCCCAGCACTGGCTAATCCTCTTGCTTTAGCCTGCAAAGTACTGAGAATTATAGATATGAGCCACCGTGACAGGCTGAGAGTTATTTAAAAGTTAAGAATATGCCACATTCAGAAAGAATTCCAGTCCTCCACAAGGAATGTGTCTTATAACTTATTTGCTTTCAACATTTAAATAATTTCTCAGTAATTTGAAAAGGTAAGCAGTGATGGGAATCTAGGTTCAAATTAAAAATTATTTTTAATATAAATTGGAAATTCTAGAAACATTTAATTTTTCCATTAAATGTAAGCATTCTTAATGGTTTGAGGACTTGAGGGGAAACATTTATCACAAATTAATATCGTAGATGCCACTAATACCAACTTGGTGTCTACACCTTAGATAAACTGAACTTGGTATAAAGGATTGGGATTGGACTAAATAAAACTTCGTTGGACTTTGTTTTAGTTTTAAAAAAATAATTATATTTAATTTGTGTGTGCGTGTGCATGGGTGCCTAAGGGAGCCAGAAGAGGACACACGGTTCTTTAAAGCTGGAGGAACAGGTGCTTGGGAGTCGACTGATGTGGGTAATGGGATTTGAACACTGCTCTCTGCAGAAGCAGTATGTGCTCTTGACTGTTGAGCCGTGTCTTCAGTCCCTGTTTACACCCTTGAACCGAGAATGTTGTGCTTTCCAGTGGGTTGTAGCATAATACGAAAGCCTATACGGTCTGTTAGCTTTGAGAATTTGATGTTGGGAAATTTTTCTTCAAAATTTAAATATAGAAAACAGTTGTCACATTTTAATGTTAGGATCACATTACTGTCCTAAAGGTTTAATTATCAAACATTCTTTGTTAAACACAGATTTGATAATAATGCAATTACATGCTCAAATTTAAGTCATTTGCTGTAACTGATGGCTTTTGCTTTTTTATCTTTTTTGTGTGCATTTGCACGGGTGTTTTTGAAGAGTCATCCAACCTGTTTTTGTAACAGAATTTCGCCTTGATTTTGAGCTTGCTGATTAGGTGAGCCTGATGGCCAGTGAGCTGCAGGAGTCAACTTGTTTCCGGTTCCTCAATGCTGGGATTAATCCTGGGCATGCATTTATTTACTGTTTCTGTGTGTAACCTGTTTCTGAGAATCGGATTCAGGTCTTCATACTTGCAAGGACTCGTTGTCAGCTCTGATATCTCCAGTTCTCTGCCCTCTCTCCTTTGTCATTTAATCTTTTTTCTTTGACAGGGTTTCCCTGTGCACCCCGGGGTAGTCTGGAATTCCTGATCACTTTGCTTCAGACTGGGGGTGTAGGTGTATATCTCCATAGCGTGCTTGCCTGTTCATGCTTCTTGAAGTCTTACAGTAAACTTGGAAATAAAGGTGTTCTGCAGAACCACTGTTTGTGGCACAGGTTTTCAGAACTAACAGTCATTTGCTAAGTGGATTGAATCAGGCTTTTGTTGTGTTGTTTTAAGCTTTATGCATTAATTGTTAAGTGTATTTGAGCTGTGCTTTAAGAGACTTCTACTTTTAAATGAGCATTTAAATAAGGTGACTTGAGTCAACAGCCTGGTTTTTTTTTTCCAGGATGCATTATTAGTGACATCTTGGGCATTGCATATTATGTTGACCTTTTTATCATACAAAGAATAGAGGATCATAGCTAAATATGAATCACTGATTTTACAAAGTACAGATCAAAAAGAGATTCTTTCATTTCTATGCGAATGAGTGTTTTGCCTGCATGGATGTATATTCACCATGTGTGTGCCGTTGCCCTTGGAGGGCGCTAGAGCCTTTGGAACTGGAGTTATAGATGGTTTTGAGCAGGTCATGTGGGTGCTGGGAACTGAACATGGATCCTCTGCAAGAGTATTAAGTGTATCTAACTGCTGGGCATCTCTCCAGACCCCAAGTACAGATTTTATTATTAATAGCTCCTTATCATAGCTAAGGGGGTCACAAAACTCCTCTTTGTTTAGTAAATTTGACTTGTCAGGAGATGACATTTTAGTTTTCTGAGGGGCCAGTTAATGTTCAACAGAAAAAATATTTGTAGCAGTAAACATTCATACGCACACACATATATGTATATAAAAGACAGAAATAGAACAGACACATCAAAATTATATTTTATATATTTACTAAAATTTTGCTACTTGGGTCTTGTAACAGTAGTTATTCTCCTGTTTTAAATGTTGTCTGGAAGGCTTACTGCCTCCTCCTGCTAACCTAGGCCTAGTCCTGGAAGCTTCTAGCCTCTGCAAATCTTATCTAGGCCTAGAAGGTTTTCAGACGCTGAGACTTATACAGCTGAATAAGTTCACCCTTTCTGGTTCTTTCAGAACTCTGGCTGGATGGTTTAGCTCAGCTGTTCTGACTCAAAGTCCTCTCCAAGTTGACTGATTAAATCTGGGTTCTCTTAGTTTCTCACTGAATTGCTCTGTTTGCCCTCAGAATAACTAGCAATCTGTTCTAATCTTCTGGTTCTTTCTCATTCTCTGGCTTGTTCTCTCTTTACCTGTGTCTAGCTTGTTCTCTGTACAACTGTCCTGGTAAAACTGCCCCTGAATTCCACAAGCTGAACTGCCATGAACTCCCCTCCACTGCACTGCCTCTCAACTCTGACTCAACCAAATTGCCTGAAGAGCACGGACTAGAACTCTAGAGATCTGCATGCCTCTGTCTCCTAAATTCTGGGATTAAAGGTGTGTACCACCACACCTTGGCCTAAGCTTTTCTTTACCTGAAACTTGTTCTATACCAGGCTGGCCTTAAACTCAGAGATCTTCTTGCCTTCTTCTGGGATACGAGTCTGTATCCTAGCAGCATCACACAGACCCTAGAAGGTCTCTTGCCAGAGCAGCCATGTTCTTAAATTAAAATTTCCCTACAGGGTCTAGGAAGATTGCTTAGTGTATAAAGCATTTGTTTGTTCGAGTGTGAGGACTGAAGTACTGATCCCCAAGAACCCATGCAAAAGTCAGACCAGTATGACAGCTGTCTGAAATCCAAGTACTTGGGAGGCAGTCGCAGGTTCCCTGAAGATGGCTAGCTAGACTAGCCGGAGTTGGCCAGCCCCCAATTCAATGAGAGACCCTGCCTCAGTAAATAAAACTGAGAGCTGCCCTGTATTTCAGTTTAAGCTATGTATAGTAACTAACATACTAAAAAGATGTGGAAAAGACAGATGTTGGGTCACTGAACAGATTTTAACATTGTGCTCATATGGCTTATACAGTAAGCTAGGCTTTGTGGATTCTTTTATACTAAAAAAACCAATTTAACAAATATGAATCTGTAGTCACTTATGTCATTTAAAACTTTTTTTTTCTGTATATAAGTGTTTGTACATATGTCTATACACTAGAAGGTGTGCCTGGTATCCTTTGAGGTCAGAAGAGGGCATCAGATTTCTTGGAACTGGAGTTATAGATGGTTGTAACCACCACGTGGGTGCTGGGAATGGAACCTGTCTCCTTTGGAAGAGCAGCCAGTACTCTTAACCCCCGAGTCATCTCTTCAGCCCTGACTTAAGATTTTATTAGTAACACTAAAATGAGTAGAAGGTGATAACTGAAGGTTAAGACTACAAAAAATTGCTTTTTTCATCTGTTCATTTTAGGGAAAGCGTTAAGAAGATTGTATCATTTCACCCAGGTTTTAGAATGAGAAGGGTTGTGCATGTGGGAATTCTCAGGTTCCTGGAGGGCAGAGAGCATGTCTTAGTCATTGCTTTTTCATTGTCTGCTTCATTACTCTTTCCTCAGTTATCAGTGTGCTTCTTGGCATACAGCCTGACTCTGATAGGAACTTGAATACATGTTTTCTAGGACAACCTGATTATAGTGGTTAGCTCTGACTTGCATTAAAATGCCTGAAAGTAATGAGTCAGGAACCAGGCACAGAGGTTGGTCTGGCTGATTGCTTGATTCAGGAACTGGTATTTGTGTGTCTGTGTATGTGTGGCTGTGCATTAGCATATAGTTAACCCAGTCTTTGAACCATTAAAAAATCTACATGAGGAAATCCTAGTTTGTTTCTTCTTTCTCCAATTCTTTGGTGAAGAGGCATTCTTTTATATTTTATTTAAAATTTGTATTTGTTTTAATTTTATGTGTATGAACGTTTTGCTTGCATGTATGTGTACCATGTGTGTGCACGGTGTTTTTGGAGGCCAGAAGTGGGCATTGGATTTCTTGAAACTGGAGTTACAGGAGTTACAAATGGTTGTGAGCTGTGACGTGGGTACTGGGAATTGGTCCTCTGGAAGAGCAGCCAGTGCTCTTAACTGCTGAGCTATGTTTCTAGCTTTCTTTTAGGTGTTAGAAGATAAAAATTGCATCTATTCCATCACTCCTGTACAAAATTTGAAGTTAGTTTCTTCAGTATATTGGAAACTAGCTATAACTTTTTAATATGAATTATTACCATAACTTGTTAATACTGCTACCCCTTTCTCTCACCTGCCATTTAGAATGTTTACTTCTGTATCACTTTAGTTACAGAGCTGTTTCTGGAAGTGAAAGCCTGGTCAGTGGGAAAAGGCAGCTTGTTTGACTGTGGTCCTTTGCTCTGTTGAGTTCTGAGCTGGTTTATGCACTAAATCTCTTCTTGCTTGTAATAACTTGTTTTTGAGTGAGACACTTTTTTTTCTTTCTTTTCTTTCTTTTCTTTTTTTCTTTTTCTCTTTTTTTTTTTTTTTTTTGCGACAGAGTTTCTCTGTGTAACAGAACCTTGGCTGTCCTAGACTTTGTCCTGGACAGCTCTGTAGACCAGGCTGACCTTGAATTCACAGAGATGCCCTTGCCTCTGCCTCCTTAGTGCTGGGATTAAAGGCATGTGCCATTGAGGCACACCCATTGAGACACCACTTTCTAATTAATGATATGATGATAAATGACTTAAGTTGAAAATTGTGCTTTGAAAGTAATCAGTGGGCTACAGATCATTTTAATATTGTCATTCATGCTTTTCAGCATTTTCTTCTTTTGTTCCTAAAATAACATTGTGGTAAAATTTGTGATTGCTTTTGCGTAATTCCTCTGACTAGTTCTTTGAAACCTCTTTTATGCTATCAGGCATTATAAGATGATATCTGATTGCTTTGTTAATGTGGGATTCAGCACTTAGGAGCTGTTGAGAAGGGCGAGTGAAAAAGGTTTTGTATAAAATATTCCCACTGAATCTAAATTAATATTAGTATTTAGGGCTTGGAAGCAGTTTTTCCTTATGTTTTTGTTTGTCTGTCTGAGAAATGCTCTTGTGCCCCAGCTGACCTCAAATTCTCTATGCAGCTGAGGCTGACTTTGAATTCCGAATCCTCCTTTCTCCAGCTCCCAGTTGCTGGGAGTACAGGTGTGCATCACTCTGCTTGGTTTCTCTTTAATTTCTTGGTAGAACAGTAATCAGCAGTCTTTAAAATACCAGATGTAGCTCTGTGGCAGAGTATTTGCTGCCTACTATCTGGGTTTAATTTCTAGCACTGGGCATGAAATCTATTATATGCTCATTGCAATTTGAAAAGCATACATTTATAGTCAGGTATTTCCATTTTGGCACATTAGGATTTTATTTTTAGTTAGTGAAAGTACCTGTTTTGCTTCTGCTCTTCTAGACAAGCAGCTGGCCCTAGTAAGCACTCAGATACTTCATGACTTGGTGGAGAAATTCAATGGATTGCTGTAACTTTGTAATTAAATTCTGCTTTAGATACTAAGGTAGTTTTTATTTCCTGGATATGTAATTAGTTGGTCTTCCCTGGGTTCTGCACTAGTGTAGTCAACAGTCAGTGGTTTGAATATTTTTTAAAAATTATGTTTGTATGGAACACCAAAAAATACTACCTTCACCCTTCTCCCAGTTTATTATTCCCTAAGCCATGTAGTATAACAGCTGTTTACATAACATTTATATGTATTAAGTATTAATTCAATAAAGATGTTCTAAAGTTGTGAGAAATTTTCAGAGTATGCCTGGGTTATACCAGATAAAGTGCCATCTTGTAGAAGGGACTTAAACATAGATTTTTCTCTCTGTGAGCAGTCCTGCTTTCATTCCTATATGGATTCTGAGGGATAGCTGTATTTGTTTAAGCCTCAAGAATCTTTTTCATAACTTGGAAATGAGATCGATCGTATCTCTTTATATGAAAATGTTCTCAGTTTATTTAGGTTGGGGGCTGTGTTGTTTCCTGATTATTTGAGTGCAGCTGGTTATCTTTAATATTTCTGGGTTAAAAAGGAGACTGAGCCCCCAGATATTGACCTAACCTGCAGGAAGGTCAATATGAATTGCCATGATGAACTGGGAAAACAAAGGATGATTTTTTTTTGATTTTTTAAGAAATGTAATTTATTTATTTTTATCTTAATCACAGGTTAGGTACTTTCAGAGGATGATTTTCATAAGAGTTCTATCATATAGTATGTCCTCCTACATTTGTTCTTTTCTATTTTGATGTGAGATCTAGGAGAACTGTCCACCTATGGTTAGTTGCATATGTAGGAATTATTTTCTTTGCCATGTGTTAGTCTGGGACCACCTTGAACCAAGTTTAAGGTTTGGGAATTTATTTGTCTGGTTGTTGGATTTGCTTTCTCTTCCTGTGTCTTGTTACTGTATTAAAACAAAGATCTAATTTTTCAAAATTCTCACACTTCTTAGGATAGAGGTAGCTTTTTATGGATTCATACATTTTTGGATGTTCATTTTTATTTTTATTTTGTGAGCTTGTAATTTTATACAATTTTGATTTTAGTAGCTTTTCTTGGTGGTCTGACGATGTCCCTGACAGAATCAATTGAAGGGAGAAAAGATTTGTTTTGGCTCCTGGTTTATAGAGTACAATCCATGGGAGGGAGGGCATGGTGTCCAGGGCAGCTCTTGTCAATGGTGCTGGGAGCTAACAGTTTGTATGGGGCAGGATGGAACCCTCAAGACCTGCCTCTGAGTGACCCGTTTTCTCTAGCTAGACACCACTTGTAACGGTTACCACTATTTCCCAAATCAGTACCACCAGCTAGGGGCCAAATTTTCAAGTACATGAACCTGTGTGGGACATTTCACATTTAAACCATAACACCATGGCTGGTTTTTGTTGCTTTAGCTTATTTGAAATACGTTTGTTTTAATCCAGACTCTCCAGTGGAAGAGTGATACTGGTCTAAATAACCTAGTTTGCCATTATTGGAAACCAGGATTTTTTTATATTGAGATTTTAATTTTTGGTATTATGTTCCTAATAGGTAAGAGCTGATTCATTGTGTATTTTGTTTGCTGAAAGTCCTTTTTTTTTTTTTCCTGGCTGCAAGATCTCATGTAGCTTAGACTGGCTTCAAACTTTCTAGGTAGCAAAGATCTTGAAAATCTGATCATTCTGCCCCGACTTCCTGATGATGAGGTGAAGGACATCCACCACTACACTCATTTGTGCAGTGCTCTGGATTGAAGGCAGGACTTTGTACACTTTACCAACTGAAGCTATATCCAGCTGAACTTCATCCCCCATTGAATTGTCATTTTGTTTCTTGGGGGATATTTTCTAACACTTCATTGTCTAGACCAGTGTTCACAATCTTCCTGATACAGCAACCCTTTAATACAGGTTCCTCATGTTGTGGTGACCCCAACCATAAAACTATTTTCATTGCTATTTTATAGCTAATTTTGATGTTATGAATCACAATGTAAATATTTGTGTTTTCTGATGGTCTTAGTTGACTCCTGTGAAAGGGTCATTCGACTCCCAAAGGGGTTGCAACCTATATGTTGAGAAACACTAGTTTTTGTTTGTTTGTTTAAGAAAACCTCACTAGACCCTTACTTCATACTACACCCTACCAAAAAGAAAAACCCCAAGAACCCTAAAAATAACAAAACCAAGTGGATTAAAGACCTAAATGGAAGATCTGAAACTATAAAAATACTAGAAGAAAACAAAGACAGCTCTATTACATTGGTCTGGACAACGATTTTTTTTAAATATGACCCCATAACTGTTGGTAGCAAAAGAAAAAAAATAGACACAAATGGGGTTACATTAAACTGAAAGCCTCTACACAGCAAAGAAAACAATGTCTGCAATGGGAGAATATATTTTGCAAACTGTATCTGATAAGGGATATATTTTGTACCAAGAGTGTACATAACCTGCTCTAAGAAACAGGCAAAGGGGCTGTGGGGATGGCTCAGGAAATAGAGTGCTTGTTGTACACCAAAGATCTGAATTTGGATCTTACCATGTAAAGCAAGTGTCTGAAGTCTCATTGCTCTTCTGTGGAGATGGAGACAGGAGAATCCCTGTACACATTCAAGGCAGATAATGTGGTATACACAGTAGTGAACAATGAAAAGACCTCATCTCAAAGTAGAAGGCAAGGACTGACTGTCCTCTGACCTCCATATGTATGCTATGGTACATGTGTACCCACACATACATGCACTGTTACATACACATGTGCTTGCACACTTGAACTTGACCTGAATAAACATTACTCAAAAGTCCAACAGTATATAGAAAAATGTTCAGTGTTACTATTCATCAGGAGAATGCAGCTTGAAATCACCATGTGATATCACCATGTATCTTATAAACATGACGAGCAATGTGATGAAAAAGTAAGTGTTGGTGAAGATGTAAGTATACTACTTTTGGTGGGAAGATAAATTAGCATAATGTAAAGAATAGTATGGAAGTTCCTAAGATATTTAGAACTAGAGCTTCATATGATCCAAAATCTCACTCTTGGGTATATATATATATAACATATATCAAGAGCATGTTGAAGAGATAACTGTATTCTATGTTTATTGCAGTATTATTTGCAATAGCCAAAATATAGTAGGTGCGTGTTTCCCTCCTCAAATTCTAGTTGAAACTAGTCTCCCAATGCAACAGGATTTAGAAGTGTCATCGTTAGGATGTGACTAGGCCAGCGGAAGGACATGGGGTTGGAGCCCTTATAAAGGACTTGAAGGACAAGAGTTTCCTCCTCCTGCCATTCCCCCTTCACCATGTGATAATTCAACACAGAGGGCCATCTTGGAAGCAGAGAGCAGGTTCAGCAGGCACCAGAACTGTGAGAAATCGGTTCTGGTTTTTTGTTTTTGTTTTTTTAAAGATCTGTTTCATTATTTCATGGGTATGAGTGTTTTACTTTTATGTATGTGTGTGGGGGTGTGGGTGTGGTACCCTTGGGGGTCAGAAGAGAGTGCCAGACCCCCTGAGACTGGAGTTAGAGATGGTTGTGAGACACCGTGTAGGTGCTGGGATTGAACCTGTGGTCTGGAGAGCAACAAGTGCTCTTAACCCCTGAGCCATCTCTGTCCCTCAGGTCTATTCTTCGTATACGTTACTTAGTCTGAACATCTGCTATCAGCTGTAACCTCCACACTTAGACATGACTATATAGCTAGAACATATATCAAGAGCATGTTGAAGAGATGTGCCCGCACTCAGTCGATCTCCTCCTCTCCTCTTACCTTCCTTCTCCCATCCCTCCGTCAGCCTTACTCCCTCCCATATTCCCTGTGCCTTTTTCTGTTTATTGCCTTCCCTGTCAGTTTCTGTTTACTATGCTTTTTTGTCATGTCAGAGGAAATGAGATTTATTAAAATAATTCTGTATTTTCTACTCTTCCCCTGCCTACAGCTTTAGAAAACCATTCTGCTTTCTTTGCGGATTTCTCTGTTACGGACACCGTATATAAACAGAATCATAGAATATGTGGTCACTGCTGATGGGCCATGTTTCAATTAGCATAATGATTTCAAAGGTCATCCACGTTGTAGCATTTATCACTGAGTGTTTCATTCTTTTTATCAAATGATATTCCATTGTGTGCATATGCACATTTTAGTAATCCACTCATTGGATATTCTGGTTGTTTCTTAATTTTTCTGCTATGAATACTGCTGTGAAGATTTGGGGCTAAGTTTTTGTGTGGACATATGTTTTTCTTTTTTCTGTTGTTTTTTTTCCAGAACACGGTTTCTTTGTTTTTCTCTTCATTTGCTTTTTTTTTTAAATAAAATATGGTTTTAGTTTAAGATTTTGTTTTTTTTTTTTTAGTTAGGTGCATCTGTTTATTGGAGTACAGGTGCCCACAGTGGCCAGAAGAGGAGTTCAGAAGAGGAATTGCAGGTAGTTGTGAGCCATCTAATGTGAATACCGTTAATTGAACTAAGGTCCTTGGAAAGAACAGTATGCATGTTCTTAACTTCTGAGTCATTTCTCCAGGCCCTTCGTTGCCTTTAGACTATAGCCATGGCTATCATGATGGGTATAAAGTGGTACCTCATTGTGAATTGGATTTGTGTTTGTCAGGTGAGAAATGGTGTTGATCATCTTTTTAAAACTTTGATTTGTTTATATTTTATGAGTATGGGTGTTTTACATGCATATATGTATGTGTACCATGTGCATACAGTGCTCACAGAGACTATTAGATCCCCTGGAACATCTGAGCCACTAGGTAGGTGTTAAGAGTTGAATTTGCATTCTCTGGAAGAACTGTCAAGGGCTCTTAATCATGGGGCCATCTCTGTAGCATCTTTTTCTGTACCTGTTTCCCATTTGCATATTTTTCCCCTAGTACTATGACTGGAACCCAAGGCCTCAGTAACACTAACAAGTCACTGGGCTATCCCTTCAGCCCATTTGTATAACTTTGGAAAAAAATCTTATTCACCTAAATATGTGAAAGTTCACCTTAAATTCCTGTGGTAGTATGTATTAGGAAAATAACTGATATCGAGAGAAAAGTAAAATATGGATGAAGCTAGAAGTCTGAAGGCCTTGGGAGAACCTTAACATCAAATTAAAGCCAGTGAAAAGGCTGCGTTTGGTCTTGGTAGCGCAGCGGTCTTCAGTTCATTACAAGGAAGGTCATACTGCCCACTACATAGTAGTGCTCTTGGAGACCCGTGGGAGATATTTTTAGTTAAAAAAGATTTACTTCTTTTTATTTTATGTGTATAACTGTTTTGCCTGTGTGTATGTACACTACATGTGTGCAATGCTCACGGAGGTCAGAAAAGGGAATTGAAATCCCTGAGGCTGGAGACTCCCAGATGGCTGTCAGCTGTCCAATGCTAGGAACTAACCCTGGGTACTGTAGAAGAGCAGCTAGCGCGCTCTTAACTGCTGAGCTCTCTCCAGTCCCAGAATGTCTTGCATTAAGTTTAGCATGTTTTGAACAGAAACCACGTTAGTCATTGCCTTGGTAGGAAATAACACACTTAAAGGGCTAATGAAAGCACATTTAATAAAGAGACATTTTTGCTTTTTGAGATGTTCTTATGTTACCTACGCCGGCCTTGAACTTGCTGTGTGTCAGTTGAACTCCCGGTCTTCTTGCTTCCATTTCAGAAGTATTGACATTGCAGGAGTGTACCACCATGCCCAACAGTAAAGAAAAGGCACCAACAGTACATTACTGGTACAGTTGTCATGATAGCAGAGCTATTGCTACTTAGGTCTTTGGTGTTTTTGGTGGTGGGGTTCTTTTATTATTATTATTATTTTTTTTTTAAAACAGGGTTTCTTTATGTAGTTCTGGCTGTCCTGGAACTCACAAAGATCCACCTGCCTACCTCCCAAGTGCTGGGATTAAAGTGCCACCACAGCCTGGCACTACTTAGGTCTTAAAGGCAAGGAGAAAAATAGTTACCAGGCGCCTATGTAATTTTGACTGAGGGGGGCCTGATAGGGCCTATGACTTTCAGTAGAGAAACATGGGAAACTTGCAGATTCCTGATAGGCAGAGGGCCAGAGGAATAAGAACCTTGACCTCACTTTTATCTTGTTTGTGCCTTCCAAAGCCCAAGCCCAAAGAGTCAGAAAATGAGAGAATCCACTGGTGCAGTCTTTCGGGGTCCAAAGAAATGCAGGTGGAGATGGTTCTAGAGAGGCAGATGGTACGGAGCAGAAACAGTGCTATGAAGGAATTTTTATCCAGGAGAGGAGGAGTGTGGAGGCTGAGACATTGGGTGTGTCTTCCTATTGCACTTTGTGGGTTCTCTGCTTTTATTTCCTTAGACAGAGCCAGGCTGCTGTACTTGCCCAGGTGTGTGTGTGTGTGTGTGTGTGTGTGTGTGTGTTTTCCCAATATGGGTATGGAGATCAGTTGATCTCCAGTACTCATACTTATACTGCATGTGCTTTATCCACTGAACTGTCTCCCTAGGCCAATAATCAGTGCTCTTAAGTACTGTAATGCCTTACATGATCACTTTTGAATTTTGGAATGATTTTCTTGAAAAATGTGAAATAGAACAGTCATTGAGAAATAAGATACTGCTCTGCAGTATGTCCAAATGGTGGCTGTATGTTGATAGTAATTGATGGCATGGAAGATGCAGAGAAATAGGTGGTTTATTATACAAAATGGCTGTATCCTGTGAATAGATGGAAAATGAACTAAAAGCTTGTGTCTACATGTTTCCTGCCTCAGTGGTATTTATAAGGAACAACTGTTGAATTACCTGTAGGAATAAAAACCTCGTGGCAGATATATTACATACATAGAAGATTTGGTGTAGGCACTAACAGGCTCTGTGTGTTCATCCTCCAAACATCTTTGTTCACTGGTGCTGTAAAGTGTCTCACTTTAAATACACAGAGCGAGTTATGCGAAGCTGATACGAGAGGAGATGAGGGGTCCTCTAAATGTGAGTCAAAAGGAAGACACCATTTACTCTAAAACTGGAGAATTTCCTCTTAGTAATACAGGTGGATTAGCAGAGAATACACTTTTTTGTTTTGATTTCTATTTCTATATATGTAACCATATCCTGCCTTAATACATTTTATAGTTAAAACATTTTATCTTGGAAAGCTAAAGGCAGTAAAATGTTAATAATAATTTTAATATTTTACCTCATCTGTTTCTTTAATCAATTTTAATCTTTCTTTAATTCCAAATGCCATTTTAAGTAGAGGCCATCTAATTATTTCATTGCCAGAAACAAACTTCCTTTTTTCTGGCACTGGGAGTTGAACCCAGGTTCTTGTAAATGCTAGACAAGCACTAGAACACTGAGCTACGTTTTACTTTTTTACTTTTACGCAGCTGCTTTTTAATTTAAAAAAACAAAATGAGGGTTTGGGGATTTAGCTCAGCGGCAGAGCAGTTAAGGCCCTGTGTTTGTTCCTCAGCTCCAGCCTCCCCCACCCCGTGAGGTACTTAGTTTCTCACTAAATTGCCTAGGCTAGTCTTGAACTTGTGACCTTCCTACCTAAATTGAATAGTTGAGATTGCCTGTGGCACCAGGCTGTTACAAACACACCCACATAATATATATTCTGTGTGAGTACATTTTTACTTTTGAAAACTTCTAGGACATATACTGAATCATTTTGGTTTAGAATTAGCAAATGGTGTGGATTAAAAATATTCAATTAGGGATAAGTGAAGGGTTGTAAAACAGAATCCAAAGTGAGTTACAGGAACTTTCCCCTTATATTTTACCTTCTGAGTAGTTGAAGTGAGGTTGTCCAATGTTATTTTCCTCACAGAGTTGGAAGAGGTTATACCTTAGATCAGGGTTTAAGAATTTTAGTTTTGAAGATGCCAGGAATGGGGAGTGGTAATCCAAAGCCCAAGTACAGAGTAGGACAGCTTCCACATCACACTGTGGAGTATCATACCACCAAGTCAATGAGAGTAAGTGAGAGTCTAAGCTATAACCATCACAGTATATTAGAGTCCAGGTAGAATATCCATTTACGAAGACAGCCAGCTTCAAGGTAGTGGAACCAGTTGATAAATGGGGTCATCCTGATGGAGAAGGCCAAAGTCAGGGGCAAAGAAGAAGGCATGAGGGGCGGTGTCAGCAGTGGCGCTGGGGTATTGGCTGCACACTGAGAATTGTTCAGATGAATAACTGCATTAGAGGTAAAAAGAGCCAGATCTTTTTCAGTTCTGGAGAGTGGGATTACCAATAATCAAAGTGTTGTTGTTAGATTGGAAATGAAGATTTGGGTGTAAACATTTTTCATGTATATATACACACACAGGTACATTAATAAAAAAGTATACGTATGTGTGTTATGTCTTTATTTGTAGTGTGATTATTGACAGATCTTGTAAATGAGACACCCCAAATAGCAGTGAGCAAACCTAGCATTAAACTTTTGCCATCTGACTCCCTTTATCACTAAAAGGAAATGGGACTTTTTGTTTTGTTTTGAGATATAGTTGATGCCAAGTTAGTGCAGAAAAAAATGCAGGCTGAACCTAAAATGATTTTATTTCAGGAAGAACGTACTTAAAGAATGATGGGATTTTTTTTAAGCATCTTAAGATGACACCTTTGTCTAGTGATCACTTAGCATTACAAGTAGTAGGATGGATGAAATCATATGCCACCTCATTGGATGCAAAGATGCGGGTTGTTTGTGGCCCAAGAAACATAGTCAGGGTTATATGGAAGATTTAGACAACCTGACGTTAATTGCTGTTTTTACAGAAATATTATCTAGTAAACTTCAGAAATGTGAAGGACATGAGAGTTAGGAAAGACAAGAACAATTTCAAGTTGAAGAAGACTTAAGTATGACAGTAACCGCAACAGTCTAGATCTGGTTTTTCTTTTTTTTCCTGTAAAAGATATTACTAGTCCAGTTGGCAAAACTTGAATGGATCTGATAACTAAGTGGTAGGATTGTATCAGTGTTAATGTCTTTATTTTGATTACGTTTGTTATTTAGGAGATGGTCTTTTTGTATTAACTACACTGTCAGTTACTTTTCTGTTCCTGTGATAAAACACCATTACTGAGAGAGCTTATAAAAGAAAGTGCTTAATTGACTTTACAGTTCCTAAGGGCTAAAGTCCATGATGTCTCAGCTGTCCTTGCTACCTTGCCTTAGCTCACATCTCAAACCACAAGCAGGAGGTAGAGAGGCCACACTGGGAGCGATGCTGATCTTTTGAACCCTCAGAGCCTGCCTCCAGTTACATACCTCCCACAAGGCCACACCTCTGGATGCTTCACAAACACTTCCATCTAGTATTGAAATGTGTGGGCCTATGGGGAGACATTCTCATCCAAACTACCAGATAGACACAAAAGCCTTTAGGGGTAAGAAAAAAGTAAATGCAAGGTATAAAAAGAGTGAGTGCAGAAAGGTAACTCATTGGAGAAAGCTGCTAATAAAGGAGGCAGAAAAATGGAGCTGGAGAATAAAGAGTGCAGTTTTACAGATCTCACAGGTCTGTGTGTGAGTGAGAAAGACCTAGAGGAAAGGGAAGGTGATAGTACAGGGGAGGAAATACTCTCTAAAGTAATGTACTAGAGAAGAAAAAAGAGCAAGAGATCCAGTGCACAATTAAAAGGGATTCTGAGTGGGGATCTTGGGGTGTGTGGATGTGTGTGCACGCGCACACTGCTGTGGAGGCTAGAAGTCAGTGTCCTCTATTTCACACACTCCCATCCCACCCCCTCCTTTGAGACAGAGTCTCTCATTGAACCTAGAGCTCATCCTTTTGGATTGGCTTGCCAGTGAAGTTTTAAGTATCTACCTCTTCCCTAGCTCTGGCATTAGAGTCACATGCCTCAATGCCTGGCTTTACATGGTTTGTGGGAATCTGAACTCAGGTCCTCATGCTTGCAAAGTAAGCACTTTGCCCACTCAGCCATATTCCAGCCTTGAAAGAATTGCTTTTAAGAGCCAAGTAAAAATAATTGAGTAGAGGAAGTTTAATGACAGAAAGAAGTGTGTGTTAGTCTTCCACAGTAGTGGCAATGTCTGAGATAAATCAAAAGGAGAATGAAGTTTAGAGGTGTAGCACACAGGTAGATGGCCTCTGGCCAGGTAGTGAGTGAGTGCCTCATGGTGGGGAATAGTGGTGGACCAAAGCTCCTGGCTTCATGTGGTCAAAACAAAAGAACAAGAAAGAAGGAACTAGAGCTCCAGTATTCCCTCCAGGGTCCCTTGTCTTCAACACTCTGAAGTTCCACCTCATAAAGGTTCTCCCACCTCCTGTTAGTGTCAGATGCTGGCAGCCAAGCCTTCAGCATATGGGCCTTTGTGAACATGTGAAGTAACAGTGTGATTATCTGTAGATTGATTCAGTTTTCCTGGTGAAAATAGAATCTACTTACCAGATGAAAATGGGCAATGCAGAGGTTTATTGAGAACTTTCATGAGGAAGAGTAAATAGCCTTATGTATGCATTCTTTTAAACTGTGTGTTAAAGAACAACTTAGAGTGTCCCTGTGTACTAAGTATTTTGTTGTCGCTATAGTTAAACTATTTGACAGAAACAAAGGAAGAAAGACTTGCGTTGCCTACTGTTCTCAGAGCTCTGTTCAAGGTTACTCATCCCCACACCGTCGGGCAGAACACCGCTGCTCCTTATCTCACAGTAGTCAGAATGGAAAAGGAAAGACATGTCAGGCGTGTCTCAAGAGCTGCACTTCTCTAGCTGTGCCCCACTACCTAAAATTTCAGTGCCCTTCCAAAATAATGCCACTAACTAGTGATCAAATTTCTCCCCACTTTATGCATTAACATGTACTTCCCTTTAGATGTCTACATTTTCTAATTGATGTCCATAGGAGTCCTCCTACAAGTTGGGTTTTCTCAGGGTCCTTTAATCTTAAAACCTCCTAATTTTAGGAAAGCAATTTATTAAATCTCTTAAGCAAGTTTCCATATAATAAACTTAGTGGCTATATTTCAAATCTTCTAATTAATGGAAGACAATCATTATTCCTTCTCCCGCACAATTGGAGTAAAAGCCAACAGCAGCTACTTACCAGATTGCAAGCTATATTTTTTTATGCAGGGTCTCACTATGTAGTCCAGGCTGGCCTCAAACTCAGAGAATTGCCTACTTCTGCCTCTTAAGTGCTGGAATTAAAGGAATATGCCACAATTCCTGGCAATACTCCATTTTTGATAGAAAAGAATTTGGGCTTTTGTGAGATGTAAGATCCTCCCATTTGTTCAGGGCCTGATAGAGTTCTCAGCCCTAAACTCATTCTTTTGATTAGCATAGAGTTGAAGCTGTTACATCTTTTCTTTATTGGTTAGCTTCAAGCTTGAGCTTTTGCATGACTGCTAAGGACACTCGTTTTTCAAGCGGGAAGGGCAGAAAAAAGGATGATAGTCTTACAGCTAAAAGCTCCCATCAGAGCTTCTGTAAAACATAGTGACGGGTATCCAGGGGAGGTTAGTTTATTGCTGTGCAAGAGAATTTGCTGATTGGATTGTGTTTCTCTTTCACTTGATGCCGTCAGCCATTATTGCAATCAAGTTAGGTCCTAAAAGAAGAGGAAAATAGGGCTGGAGAGAAGGCTTGGAGTTAAGAGCACATGCTCTATCACTCTTAGAGGATTCCCAGCACCATATGGCAGCTTACAACTGTCTGCAACTCCAAGTCCAGGAACTCTGACACTTGGGCTTCCTCAGGCACTGCATGCATGTGATACACATGCGGGCAAACACCCATGCACATGAAATAAAAATAAGGCTTTTAACAAAATAGGAAAGGAGAGGAAAATATTGGCCAAAACATGAATATGTTTCTGTTTAGGGGTCATGAAGATGTTCCAAGGGAACACAGAATTGTGTTTGTGGATTCTTAGTGTGATGGATTAAAAATGGACCCAAAGGGATACTTGAGGGTGGTTTATTGATTTTAAAGGAAACAAAACAAAACAAAACCTTGACAGGGCAGGCAGACCGGAGATACGTGCAGGTTCTCAAAGGAGGCAGATGAATAATGAGACAGAGTCATGCTTTTGAATTAGAGGCTGAGAAAGTAGTTGGGTATAGTAATGGAGGTCCACAGCAATTGCATGGCAGGGGTGGAGAGGGAAGGACGGGAACAAGAGAATGAGAAAGGAGCATGGTCCGCATATCAGGGCAAGCAGCTTATGATTTGGTCAGTGGAATGTTCAGCTGGATCAAGGGAGGGACTTCTGTAGGTCTGGAGTCATTAAGGGGATGGTATTCTCAGTATGTCTTCAGGTGTATTTTGTTTCTTTAAACTTCTGGAATATACAGTTTTTCTGAGGGCAGGTTCCGCATCAGGTGATTGACAGGCTCATTTGAATTAACTTCTAAGGGAGGGAACAATAGTATATTTTTGTATCTGAGAATAATCTTTTGGGCATTTTAGAATATTACATGTTTACTCAGGGCCAGAGGTAAAACTCGGGTCCCATTCTTTGTACCAAAAAAACGTGTAACAGTGAGTAGATTAAAATAACAGAAAATGAAAAATAAATTATAAAATAGATGTGATTATTAATCTTGTCAACTTATCAGTGTTGAGATTTACCATGGAAACACCTGTGCATGGGTTTACAATATACCCATAAATATAGAAGGGTGTATTTCCCCAAAGGCTTACCTGACCTGCTCTAATGTAGGCAGTGCTGGTCTGTTGTTTGGGTTCCCAGCCGAATGGGAAGGAGAAAGTGAGTGGAAAGCCAATTTCCGTCACTCTGCTTCCTGACAGTAGTTTTAATGTGGTCAGCTGCCTCATGTTCTTGCGAAATGCTTCCCCTGCCGTAATGGACTGTACATACTCTCAAACTTGGAGCCAAAATCTTCTTTAAATTGCTCCTGTCAGGTGTTTTGTCACAGAAATGATATAAGTAACTAGGATAATTGCCGTCCTTAACCAGAAGGAAAGAGCCTTCTCCAAGTGAGCTTAAAAGCTGATTGGAGTTCTTGGGCTGGGCTGGGGTGTGGATAGAAAGGTCAGTCCCTTTTTGATAACTTCTAAGCTTGCTAATTCTGACCTATCTAACATACTCATCAGATATAAATACTTGTATATATATCCTCTGTGACATAATTTATTAGTGATAATTTCTTAATTGTGAATGTAAGGCCTAATAAAAGAAAGCATAAAGTATTGTCTTCTTCCAAAATGTAGCAGCATATATGGATGAAACTAAATTATCTCAGCACTTAAACCATAATTATATAGTAAGAGTAGCATGAGGTCACTCCTTGGAATTATTCCCAAGACTATACCAAAAGAGCTAAGTATCACTTCAGATTAGATTAGCACCAGGAAGCCTATTTGACTTCTAAATAATAAATGTAGCTTTAAAAATATTTATTTAACTAAGTGAACTAAGTTGAAGCAAGAAAATGGAAAATTAAGATTCACAGATCATAGAATCAGTTCTATTAGCTCTGTTACCTTGGGCAAATAGTTTCTATGCTTTAGTTTCCATATCCACAGTCTGATATTTAAAGTCCTTTCTAGCCATTAAAGTCCTGTGATTAGATTTTATACTTAATTTGCACTTACCAAGGAGATTAAGAAATCTCTTGTAAAGGGAAAAGGGAAAAGCAGGCCAGAGTGAAAAAGAAAATAAACCCAACAAGAATGCCAAGAAATCAAAGAGGAACTTTAAGAAAGAAGGAAGATAGCAGTGTTCTGGAGAGTGTTCATGTTAAAGATACAAAGCGTACACATAAAACCAGTTCTGCTCTTGGCTTCTCTGTTCACTGATTATGTTCTCTGGTCTCAAGGTAAAGTGTCAGCTCCAGTGAAATGATTCAGTAGTCTTTATTGTGTGTGCTTTTATTTTCTGCAATTTCAGTTACCCAAGGTCAGCAGTGGGCTGAGATATTGGCCACACCCAGAAATAAACTATCTGTGAATTCTGAATAGTGTGCGGACTTGCAGGGTAATGGTTGGAGGCATCCTTTTATCTAGTAGAATATCTATGCTGCCCACCTACCAAGCTACCTACCTCCCAATAATTTCATATTGTCCTTGCATTGTAGTGTTTATATTCAGGAACACAGAAAGAGTGGTGCTGGTGATTCATATATACCAAAAAGAATCTCTAAAATATTTTGTTTAGGGGAGAACGTGACGTTTTTTCAATAAAAAAAAAAAGTAGGGGCAAATGTGTCCTGGGGTTGCTTTAGCACAATGAGAGGTTTTGGTTTTTTGGGGGGAGGGGGTGAGGAGGAGAGAGATGTCACATTCATACATTTTATTTTATGTGTGGGTGTACATGTATGTGCATGTGGTAGTCAGAGGACAATCTCAGGTGTCATTCTTCAAGTTTTTCCACCTTTTGTATGAAATGGGGTCTCTCTCATTAGCCTAGAACTTTGCCAAGTAGGCTAGATGAACAGACCAGCCATCTTTGAGGGATCTGCCTGTGCCCACTTCCCATCTTGCCTTTCCTGGAACTTGAAGCATGTTCCGTTTCAAACCTGCTTTGTTTGGTATGTGGTTCTGAGATGAGGCTCGGGTCCTCCTGCTTTAAGGTTCACTAAATAGTGAACCATCCACCTCCATTTTTGGAGTCAGTCTTACTCTTCAGTTCAAAACGGCCTTGAATTGCCAATCCTCTCGCCTCAGCCTCCTAAGTGCTAGGAGTATACCAATATAGCCTGGCTGTGTAACTTTTATAATAATGTAGTTTAAATTATGTGAAAACACAAAACATGTATTGGGTTTGCTAGAAGATAAAAGACCCAAATTTTGTATGAGATTGAAATCTCATACACAAATCTGACCTTTAGCTATTGTTAACTATTAGTATTGCACACATTCTGGAGATAGTAGCTAGTAAATTTAGTTATTTGATTAATAATGCTCCATTTCACAGTGTTTTTGCTTACATTTTATGTCTAATGCTAAACTCAGCACTCTTTCCTTTGAATTAAATGAATTAATAATAGATATCATATGTTAATGCATTATATATATATTTATATATATATATTATTTTTTTTCTCCTTAAGGCCATGTAGTTGCTGTAGTTTTGTAGATGTGGAATCTACAGTTCGGAGATCAAGAATAGGTAAATGGCACTGGACTAAGTGGGAACACAGTATTTGCAATAGATTGTGTGACCTTGGTGTAGTAGCATATAGCTGTAATCCCAGGACTGAAAAGACAAAGTTATGCATAGGTCATTTGGCTGGGAACAGCCCATAGTTGAGTGTTCAAATGTTTGGCGGCCAGCAGAGCTTAATGGAGCTTGGGCTATGTTTTGCCACATGTCTTTAATTCCAGACATAAGTGTTCAGCTACCCTTTCAGTGTGTCTATGTGAATATATCTTAAGGACATCACAAGCTTTCTAAAAGCAGAACTCCCCTACTCTTCTATTTTAGTAAACAGCAAGTTCATCCTTCTAGTTAATGGGGCGTCAAAATTGATGGTTTTCTGTAGTAGACCGCAGCCAGCATCAGAGAGCTTTATTTACACTACCCTCAGAATACAGACAAACTTGGAGTTGGGGGTAAGCTCGGTTGCTAAAGTGCTTGCATTGTAAGCATAAAGACACGAGTTTGATTCCCAGAACCCATGCAAAAATACTAGGCATGTGTTTATAATTCTAGTGATAAGAGTGGCAGAGCAGGGTTATCCCTGGAGCTCATAGGCCAGCCAGTCTGGCCCGATCCATGAACTCCTGGCAAATAAGAGACCCTGTTTCAAAGGACATGGAAGATGCCTAAGGAATGATATCTGGAGTTGTCCTCCACCCTCTACATTTATATCACACATATATATGTATACACATCCAGACACACACACAAATATGTAAACTCGGGGTTGGAGAGATGGCTCAGTGGTTAAGAACACTGTCCACTCTTCGAGAGGTCCTGAGTTCAATTCCCAGAAACCACATGGTGGCTCACAACCATCTATGATGAGATCTGATGCCTTCTTCTGACATGCAGACATGTATTCAGGCAGAACACTGTATACATAATAAATCTTTGGGGGGGAAAAAAGAATATGCAAACTCTTACTACTCACTGCACTGCTACCTCCCGTAACCTCTCTAGATCAACTTCACCCTCAAGGTCTTCTGTTTGAAGAGCACTGTCTATTCTTCCAGAGGTCCTGAGTTCAATTTCCAGAATGAACTAAGAATAAATAAGTCAAAATCAGAATGACTTACTTAAAAGCCTATGTTGGAGCACTTCAGGTTTATACTCAGAATTTTCTTACGTTTTTTCAAGACTCAGTGAAAGCTGAGATTTGGGGGATAGAAAAGATACAGATACATGATTGGCATTCTGACCCCTGTATTACTTCATTCCAACATCAGCTATTTTTCCTTCCTGGTCTTTCCAGTTGTAGCTAGCTTAATGAGTTTCTTGCTTTCCCTGGAGTAAACCAAGTGTATGTAGCCTAGGGACTTAAATGTTTTAACAGCTGAAGTTGAGGCTGTACTAGTTTCCAGGTAAGCAAAAGACAGGGGATGTGGGAGGACAGCTGATCCAAAGAGGCAAACAGAAAGTGTATAGGTATTTGTTATTTGTGATAGAAAGTGTTAGAATGCCTCTAAAATGAGGCAAGTGGCCAGGCGCATTCCTGTAATCCCAGCACTCGAGACAGAGGCAGGGGGATCTCTGTGAGTTCGAGACCTGCCTGCTCTACAAAGCAAGTCCAGAACACTGAGTCAAGGCTACATAGAGAAACCCTGTCTTAACAAAACAAAACAAAATGAGGCAGGAGCTTGACACAGCTTCATGCTACAGCCAGCGCCAGCACGAGTGTTCTTTTCAGAGACCTCTGCTCGGATGAAGCAGAGCTTCAGAAAAGAGTTTTGGGACAAGCCTGTATGGAGAGAGTTGAGTTTGTTTGGAAGAGAGATTAACATATATTTAAGCAAGAGGGAGTATTATAAAGAGAAACAATCAAGAAAATGATAAGACACCCCCCAAATGAGTGTGGGATCCACAAGAGATAGTGAATCTTAAGTTTTGATGACTTTCAAGTTACGCTTCAGAAGGTTTTAAGATCCTCCCACCTTTGGTAAGTGAAATTATGGGACTGCTCAGAGGGCGACTTGAATAGGATTTGTGGGTTACAAAAGATTGCATAAAGAGATTAAGACACTTTTTACTGTAAATGCAGTTTCTTGCAAAATTCATATATGTGAGTGTGCCCACATGTGTACTTAAGTCTTTAAGCATGAGTCACTGCTAAATATCTGCATATAAAAGGAATACTGTGTCTCCATGTAGGTAGTCTTCAAAACGCATGTTAATTTCCCTAACTTCCCACCTTTCTATCCTATTTCAAAATAGAATATTTGATTTTTCTTTTTTTTTTTTTTTGAAATAGGAAGTAAAGTTGTTGACTGTGAATGAAATGTTCGGAGGTGGTTTAAATTTCCATACGTGAATAAGGTCTGAGATAGTTGGCTAGGGTAAGGGGTTACTGAATGGGCTCAAGTTAAGGACCATTAAAGACCCCTATAGTTTAGCAGACAGAAATTTCAAAAGTTTGACCAGTTAACATGATTCTTTGTCTTTACCTTTCTACAGTAGCATGAGGAAAGGCTGATAAAAAACTGAATATAAGATCACTGTTAAAATTTGACAGTGGCAAGGACAATGAGAAATATTTGCAAGAGGTGATTATAATGATGACGTGTCGAGATGGAAGACGGGAGGGAAATAAAGTATAGTAATAACATATTAGTATTAGTTTCTGTGGGTTCAAACAAATGCTGGACTAGAGTTTTGAGGGAGACAGAAAAAAGACAAACCGTCTAAATTAGACTCTTGAATGCCATGTAGGTGTGGAGAAGGAGGTCATGCTATAATATTGTTAACCACAGTGGAAATAACCATCAGAATGAATTTCTGAGTAGCTGAATGAAATTGTGGTAGAGATAGTTTATATTGCTTTTGAAGTCACTGTAAGTTTAATATAAAATTGAGTTGAAAATTTGAGTTGCAAGGACCCGTGGTAAGATAATCAATCCTTACTTAGAAAGACAAATGGGATGGGCATTAGAAGTAGGCGAAAACAAGTAACAGGACAGGAGCCTACCACAGAGGGCCTCTGAAAGACTCTACCTAGCAGTGTATCAAAGCAGATGCTGAGACTCATAACCAAACCTTGGGCAGAGTGCGGGGAATCATATGAAAGAAGGGGGAGTTGGTATGATCTGGAGAGGACAGGAGCTCCACAAGGACCAAATATATCTGGGCGCCGGGGTCTTTTCTGAGACTGTTTCTCCAACCAAGGACCATGCATGGATATAACCTAGAACCCCTGCTCAGATGTAGCCCATGGCAGCTCAGTATCCAAGTGGGTGCCCTAGTAAGGGGAACAGGAACTGTTTCTGACATGAACTCAATGGCTGGCTCTTTGACCCCCCCCACCCCCCGAGGAGGGAGCAGCCTTACTAGGCTACAGAGGAGGACATGGCAACCAGTCCTGAAGAGACCTGATAAGCTAGAGTCAGATAAAAGGGGAGGAGGTCCTCCCCTATCAATGGACTTAGAGATGGACAGGGAGGAGATGAGGGAGGGAAGGTGGGTTTGGGAGGGAATGGGGGGGGGTACAGCTAGGATATAAAGTTAATAAACTGATATAAAAATTAAAAAAACTGTACATATCAGAAAAAAAGTTTGAGTTGCCCAAATATGCAACTTTTAATTTTACCTTAAACATCAAAATAATTAAGTTATTATGCAAAAGTACATTATTTTTCAGTTTTCTTTGTGGGTAGATGTTATTGATTCTGAGGCGTAATTGCTTCTTAGTTCCATGAGACAGAAGCAAAAAGAACATCTTTCTGGAGTCCATAGGAGTTAGGAGAAAAGTCAGTTGTGTTAGGGCTTTTTAAATGTCTTTAGTAGTAGTTTGGTATTCAGAAGTGCTGGAAAAACTCTGGCAGACAAATCAGAGCCATAAAGTAAGTCTAAACTAGGACAGCAGAATCATTATTCAGCTCTTCAGTCAAAAAAAGTCTTCTTTAAATGGTGGTGTCCCTTGGTACTTTACCAAAGTACTTTATTAGGACTTCATTTGGATGCAAGGCTGTATCAAAGTAATTATAAAAACAATTGCATATTTAAAAGTGACTTCTGGAAAAATGGTAACATTTTATAACAGGTATTTTATATAAATTATATTAAGATGAATGCTAGTACATATTATAGTAGATTATTGGATCAACAAACATAATTTGAGTTACAATACATAGTGTGAGACATGCAAGTTGATGCTGATGCTTTTAGAATATTTTCCTCTTATTCTGAGGTGAATAAACTAACTTGAAATATTTCAGAAAGTTAAAAAGAAATAACACGAAGAAGAGCTTTCTTGAATTTAATAAAAGATTAATTTAGGGCACACCACTAATGGAGGAATTCACTTCACTGAAGCCGTGGTATGGCTAAATGTATTTGAAAGGAAGAGAGAATGATTAAGGCAGGGAGCAAAGAAGTTGGACTCAACTAGCAATCTGGAATGAGAGATGTGCTAAAGACAGGAAGAATGGGAGTGGTGATAAACTGCCCACTTTGATGTAATATTTTAAACTTTCTTGTATTGTTACATGTGTACATGTGTTTGTGGGTGGGCGTGAGCGCCACGGTTCTCCTGTGGAAGTCAGAAAACAACTTTCAGAAGACAGTTCTTTCCTTTCACCACATGGGTTCTAGGGATCAAACTTAAGTGGTCAGGTTTTGTGTCAAGCACCATTACCTGTTGAACCCCCTCATCTGCCTGGTATTCCCGACTGGATTTGAATTCATTGTGTAGCCTAGGCTGGCCTCAGTCATTGCTGATTGATTGTCTTACATCAGCTTCCCGAATCCTGGGAAAACTCTATGGTAGGGGAATAATAACTTACTACAGAACAAACAAGCATAGTACATTATTTAAAGCAGGAATCCTAAGAGCAAAGATGATGATCCACTGAGTGAATTGGGAAACCCTAGAATTCTTATTGTCTAAAACTACTCCTGTAAAACATGAATTGACACCAATGTCTTAGATTTAAAGAGATATTAGGTTAAATTTAATACATTGAGCATAGGCAGACAGTGAGAAATGGCCAAGTTAATGCTTGCCATTTTATTATATTTGGAGAAAAATCGTTTTTGTTTTAATAAAGACCTCATAAAATTTAAGGGCTTACTGTTACAGGACTGACCCCACATCAGATGCTCTCCTGGACTCCTGGTACTTCTAAAGATGTGACTAAAAGTCAGATATTCCGATAACGTCTCAGGTGTCACAATTTGCTGAAATGGATCACTCAGAAAACACTTTACCTATTACCTGATGATACATGCAGGTAAACAGCGTAAGATGAGGCCCAGAAAGGCTCACAGTACAAGTAAGACCTTTATGGCACATGACTGTTCACTAACCAAGAAACTCTCTAAACACATGGTTTAGTTTTTTTTATGAACATTCCATGAGATAAGTAAGCATCTTTGATTAAGACATTGGTTATCGGTTATTGAAAATCAGTCTCTAATCCCTCTTCTCATAAGGAAGATGAAAGTTCCTTTGGTAAACAGTTCAATCCAGGTCACTTCACTAGCATAAAATCAAGTGTGGTTCAAAGGGAACGTGGAGTTTAAAAATCACGAGTTCCCTTTTCTGAAGATCAACAAGGAAGCATGTCTTTGTCACTCAGAGAATTCTAATGGTTTTAGAAGCTGTGCTAGGAACTGAGGACAGCAACCCAAAAAGCATTTCTTGCTTGCTCTTGTGTTACAGATGCAGATATGTATAACAACACAAATAAGCAGCGTGCCAACAAGTTAAATACTGTCAGAAGCTGCATAGAAAACACCTCCAGGATGTGTATTAGTATTACCTTTTATGTATTTTCACGTATTCCTTGTGTTATAGTTCAGTGTTAAGGGGCAGTGACATAACCCTCTTCAGAGAAGGGAATGCAGGCTGTTGTGTGGGTCTGCAGTGTGGGTCTTAGTAGGTTCTGCCCTTGAAGTCTTGTTCCCATAAGTTTTACAGGGATGAGGATTCTGGTTTTATGCATTCTGTGTGTCCGTGACCCCTTCAGCCCCATTTGAACAGAACATCCATGCCAGTTGCAGCTACTTGGCCTTGGGTAATAGCATGAGATCCCATCCCAGTTTTACTTTTGAACATTGGCCTTCCAATCAAATGTAAGTTATATACATACATATATTTGTACTGATGAGAATTTATAATCTGCCTTAACAAAAATAAATGTTCATGGTAGAAAAAAAGAAAAGAAAAACACCTCTAGGGGGCTGGAGAGATGGCTCAGAGTTTAAGAGCACTGGCTGCTCTTCCAAAGGTCCTGAATTAAATTCCCAGCAACCACATGGTGGCTCATAACCACCTGTAATGAGATTTGGTGCCCTCTTCTGATGTACAGGCATACATGCAGCATAAGAAATAAATAAATTAAGAAATAAATAAATAAATAAATAAATAAATAAATAAATAAATGAATATGATGTACAGGCATACACGCAGTATAAGTAATAAATAAATAAATAAATAAATAAATAAATAAATGTTAAAGGAAGAAAGAGACAAAGAAAGAAAAAGAAAACACCTCTAAAGAATTCCTGGCCCAAGTGGTTCTTCTGCCTCTGCCTCCAAAGTAGCTGCTCTGAGAGGATGTTTCATTTTCATATTTTACTTTTAACACACAGTGTTGACCACGTCATTTGATTAAAGTAAGATACTTTTAATATTTCTCAGGTTATAATGTCTGTTAGTTTCTGTTTCAATGTGCAGGTATATTTAGAGTTACTTTTTTGGTGAGCCATTAAAGAAAAAATGTATTGAACATTTATTCTCAGTAATAAATGACTTTAACAAAAACAATGTTCTGTTAAAAAAAAAAAAAACTACCTTAGTTACCAGTAAAGCAGTGTTTGACTGGAATTTTTGCATTTTGCCAGTAGCCCTGTGCTTTGACTGGAGTTTTAAAAGGAAGTTAAAATAAGGTTGAAATTTATTCACTTCATTGTTTATAGGTAAGGAGAAAATGAATGAGTGAAGTCTCCATAGATCATTAAAGTGTATTGTAACCTCACAAAAATCACACTTTCACAGTATGTGGAATACAAACTGTTTTCAGTGCTCCCAAGAGGAATTGGGAGGTACTCTGGAAAATCTGTTTCTCATAAATTCACTGTTTATCTCTTGGATACTCTAAAGTTGTTGCCCTTTTAAAGTAAGTGGTTCTCAGGTATATGCTCGTATAATATGTAATTTTCAGAAATGTTATATATTCAAGAGATAAAGGAAATTTTAATGGTTAGTGATTAGTTGTTTTTTTTAAAGAAATCTGAATTACAGAGAAAGCATTTTGATAATGTTTGAAAATTTATCTATCACTTACCTGTGTTACATTCAAATACTGTATCATTTATTGGAAGCAAGTGTGCCGAAAGACAAAATTAAAAAGTTAAAGATTATAATTGACGTGATTTACAGGTCTGTATTTGGGCAACTCGTCATCCCATAAAGTATGAGGCATATGCTAGTCCTGCTGAGAAGGGCTGAGGAGGCAGAAGGAGCAAAAGGCAGTTTGATGTTTAAGTGTTACTCTCCTTGTGGGGTTGCTAAGACAGACATGCAGGTTAGAACTGGCCTGCTTAGGGACTATCAGCCTCTCTTTTTCTGTTTCCTGTACCTTGTTTTGGGCATGGTGGGGAGGGAACTTCAGCATGAGCAAATCCATTTTGGTTTGGTCTTTTGGGACCCTGTGGAGGACCATAGGCCAGAGCAATAAGTGCCAAGTTCTGCTTGTTTTAAAGTGAGTAAAGTTTTCCTCCGTGTTCTCTAGAGAAACAGAATCAGCAGAATACATACATACATGTGTACAAAGAAAGAGGGTTTTTTTTACTTGCTTTTCTGCTTGCTTTATTAACTTTACCTTTTCCTATGAGAATGGGTAAAATTCTTATATGACAGAACCTAGACTACAAGCAGCGGTCATGGGAATAACAGTGAGAATAAGATAGTTTCACAGTGAGTGGGTTAGAACGTTGAATGAAAAGGAAAAGAGTAGAAACTGCTTTCCTGAGATCATAGTGACACAAGTCAAGGTGTGAACCGATGTTCAGGTCGTGAGGGGAGTTCCCTTGTAAGAACATCAGGCAGTTCCTCAGCACACCTCAGTGAGTGTGTTCTCTTTGTTATCCATCTGCTTATTATGTATTGCCCATAGGAAATTAGGAGCAAATGGTGAGCTTCTTTGTTATTTCCTGTAGCTTGGTGGCTTTGTCCTCCCAAAGGAAAACCTTCCTCTCCATTTTCTTTACCCGTCCATTTCTTTGATTTCCTAAGCTTGTCTTTACAGTTGTTTCCTCTGCTTCCGCCTTCCGGTTCTGATACAGGGTGTGTGAGCTCTATTCTACAGTCTTCAGGATCTGCTGCTTCACTTTACGAGCCTGGCGCTAGCCCTCTGTGCACAGGATAGTAGGGCCGATGACTGTACTCTAGAGGAATTTCTTTTAGATTATTAGTTTATGCAGTTGTGGAGGCAAGACCAACATCTAGAAAGTGTCACCCAGGGAGGAGTTACAGTTGCACACCAAAGGTGTCTTCTATATTTATCCTTCTGATTTAGGAAAAGGTGGGAGGGGCCAGGGTTTTCTCTTTATACCTTATACTTAATTGCTTTTGTACGAATTTCAGAAACTGGTTAAAATATTTGTGGATACAATTTTAAGCGTGTTCAGCCTGTTCTTGCTTTCCTTTTCTAGGATCAGTTCGATAGCTTAGATAAGCATACACAATGGGGAATTGACTTCTTGGAAAGATACGCCAAGTTTGTTAAAGAGAGGATTGAAATTGAACAGAACTATGCGAAACAGTTGAGGTAAGTTGATTTACTTTTCACTTCTTAGAAATAAAGTTAAACATTTAAACAGCTTAATATTAAAAAAAAAAAGATAGTGTTATGCAGGTTAAACCTTGTGCTTTTTATCCAAATTGGTTTGAATTAGAGAGCTAGTGGTTAATTTAGTTAAATCGTTGCCTTGTACCATGGGGAATATTGACTAGCTAGATCATGCCACTTTGATTGCAGAAAGACATTTAAAATTCTTAAATCTCAGAGCAAAGGAGGAACCTGTCTAAGCAGCCAGAGCCTGCTGACTTCCTTAGCCCCTTTCCACCTTCAAGCATTTGAATAAAATGGCTCAGTGACCAATCAAACAAGACCTGGGGAATGATTCGGTACTTTACACTTTCACTCTTCACTGATAGTTATTGATTCTAGAATTCTTTCTAATGCACTGAACTTGAGAATTTCCAAGTCTTGGAATTATAATTTGTGCTGAACTCAGCTTCTTTGAATATGTTAAAATATTTATTTTCAAATATGAAGGGAAAATTTTAAATCTTAAATTTGATGGAATTAATCTTAAGATTTTGTTAAAATAGCAAAATTATCAGTTTATCACAGCTTTATAAAATAATGCTTGAAGTTTGAAGAGCTTGAAGTTTGGGATACTGGAAAGCAAGGAGCCTATAAACTGGTCTTCTCCTAGAGCAGAAATCTCTTTGACTTCCTTTTTACATGTGTATTGTATTTCGTGCATTTGTATTTCCATGCCAAGCCAGATAATTTAGCTGAATAAGCATACATTGAATGAATGAATGAATGTTTCCATTTAACTTAGAATCTTACGATCTTTGGTGATGCATGGCTCTCTACTTGTACTGGAGTTTGGAATCATATATATCACTGCTCTCAGGCTATTAGTTTATGTAGCCTGTTTTTAGGATAAAGTTCCACACTTACCATTCTTTTATCAGATTCTGCCATTATCATCTCACTTTGTTTAAACTCATAAGAACCTAGGGAGCCCATTTTTATATGACTTTTTGAAGGTGAAAATTAATTTATTGCAGGGGACCAGCTGCTGTTCTTTATGACTGCTTTATTGCTTTTTATCTGCTTTTCCCCCTTCCTTTTATGTAGTCCAGTGGGATTACAATGTCACATTACCTATATAGAACTGAGTCTGTGGAAATCAAGTAGTTACTGTCAGTCTCTAGTCACCCACTTTGCCTCAGTGCATATCTCTACCTGAATTGAGTCACTGAATGATGTTACTCCTTAAATTTCTGCTTCTTAATTCAAGAATATAATCTCTATACTAGACAGGGTATCCATGGAGTCCTGGCTGTCTTGGAATTCACTCAGGCCCACTCTAGCCTCAAACTCACAGAGATCCACCTGCCTCTGCCTCCCAAATGCTGAAAACAGATGTAGAAAGTTAAGGCAGAACTAGTTGTATTTATCTGTTGCTGCTGAATGTGAGCTCTTGGGTATTGCATTATATTGTATCTCACCATTAAGAGATTTATTACTTCTCTGTTGATTTCCCTCCACCAAACCACATAGTCATAGTACATTTTTGTATCTGTAAAGACTTTGCTGCATATATTAGTAAATTATCCCAAAACTGAGTAACACATTTTTCCAACTAACTGATCCATGTAAATATAGCATAGTAATAATTATAGAAATTTGATGGAAGTATAAACTGGATATCCTAGCATGATGGTACATGCTTTTAATCCAAGCACCTGGTAGAGGAAGGTGGATCATTGTGAGTCTTCATAGTGAGACCCTGTCACAAAGGGGAAAAAGGAAATTATGTAATATATAAATTTAGTTTTCGCTGTATATTTTTCCATAAGGTTGAGGTAAAAGGGGCAAACAGTTTAGAAATACTCCCTTTTAAGAAAATGTTTTTCTCATTAATGAAGCTTCATAAAAAGCAGCTGCATTTCAAGCCCGATTGTCTAAGGGACAGATTTGTGGTGCTATAGGTGCTTGAGGTTTTAAACCTCATTTTGAAAGCACTTCTTGCTAAGCAAGAAGGAGGACCCTGGTAAGATGTTCAATCTTCTTTCAGAAAGGCAAATGGAATAGACACCGGAAGAGGGTGAAAACAAAGAACAAGACAGGGGCCTACTCACAAGGGCCTCTGAAAGACTCTGCCCAGCAGAGTATTAAAGCAGATGCTGAGACTCAGAGCCAGTCTTTGGGCACAGTGCAGGGAATCTTATGAAAGAAGGGGGAGATAGGAAGACCTGGAAGGGACTGGAGCTCCACAAGGAGAGCAACAAAAGCAAAAACTCTGGGCACAGGGGTCTTTTCTGAGACTGATACTCCAAACAAGGACCATGCATGGTGATAACCTGCACAGATATAGCCCATGGCAGCTCAGTCTCCAAGTGGGTGCCCTAGTAATGGGAACAGGGACTGTCTGACATGAACTCAGTGGCTGGCTCTGATCACATCCCCTGAAGAGGGGAGCAGCCTTGCCAGGGGGCAGAGGAAGACAGTGAAGCCAGTCCTGATGAGACCTGATAAGCTAGGGTCAGATGGAAGGGGAGGATGACCTCCCCTATCAGTGGACTGGGGAAGGGGCATGGGAGGAGAAGAGGGAAGGAGGGTGGGATTGGGAGGAGATGAGGGAGGGGGCTACAGCTAGGATACAAAGTGAATAAATTGTAATAAATTTAAAAATTTTTAAAGATTAGCTGAAAAAAAAAAGAAAGTACTTCTTTATTATGAAGATTTGAGTAAGTATGCTTTACTTTGGTTTCTATAATCTCATAAATTACAGATGTTATATTAGATTAGTTTCCTCTGATTTTTCCCTTCAATTTTCTCTTCAATACTGTTAACTGTTTTCTCTTGATGCCTTATGAGAAGAAAAGATACAGCACTTGGGGAACTTTTTTCCTATATCTTGTAACTTCACCTTGATATATGTAGCTGGTCTCATTTAGCTATAATTCACATAGCTGTTTGTTGTTTTGATTATTGCTTCATTTCTGTTTTTGGAGCTCTATTTAATCTTTCATTGCTCTGTTGTACCTAAAGAGATGGCTGTCCTTTAGTTTAACTGTACTAAGCTAGTTGGATTTCTGACAAGATTGTGTTATGTTCAGTGTGATTAAACTCCTGTCTCTTTTAATCTTCACAACTTTGATTTCCATAACCATTGTGTCTTTAGCAGTTGTAGACTATCTGCCTATAGTAGGCTTCAACCTTATATTGTTGTGGAATGATTAAGTAAACTCTTGTCATTTTTCTAATAATTTCAGGCCTATCCACTTTTATAAGAACTGCAAGTCATAGTCCTGGTTATTATTTATTATATATTTAGATTAAATTATCTAGACAGAACTTAGTATATAAAGCATGCAACCTTTTAAGAAAGAAAATAAGTTCACACCTGTCAGGTTGAGTGTCTACGTGGTGAAATTTTTACGGATTTTTTGGATCTCATTGTTTGAACATTAAACTGAAAAAAAATTAGTTTGATTGCTCATAATGTCAGTCTATATCCTTTTTTTCAACCCTTTACCCTGGGAGTCAACCCATTGCCTCGTTTCTATTAAATAGACACTTAAGCACTGGGCTAGCATTTAAAAAGGTAAACAAATGATCAAATTTCTTAGCAGAACTTATCTGGAAAACCTAATACTTAAGTCTGTAGTGTCAGTTTGTTCCTCAGATTAAATTGAACAGATAATTTTTTTTCTTTTCTATTTTTAACTTACTTGAAAAATACTCCTAGAAGATCTGTAGTCCCTTAAAAGCCTCCTTGTTAGGCTTATCACACAACAGTAATGACACGTTGCCAACATTTTCTGAGTGGACTGTGCAGTTGATATACTAACATGCACAGCACACATCCATGTTTTATGTGTGGCATGTTCTTGAAATGCTGAAGGTAAGGCAGAGCTAGGGCCTGGTGTGTAAAATATATGAAAGACCATTTGTGAACCTTCATATCTTTGAGCTTGTTTGATTCTTTTTTTTTTTCTTTCACTTTTTTTACAGCTTCTGTTTACAGCTTCTAATTTCTTTTCGTTATCTGTCACAAGCATAGGTAAAAAATATTGAGACTGAAGTACATCTTTTTAAAAAGTATGTATATTCAGACTTTGTTCTAGTATTATATAATAATGAGTACGGTGATAGGCTATTATTTGTTTTAAAAACTGAAGCATAATAATATATTTAAATTACTGTGTTAACCATTTAAAAGGTATAATTTACTGATATTTAGTACTTTCACATGTTTGTATAGCTGTCACTTTCACCCATCTCCATAACTTTTCTTCCATTCAGAACAGAAGCACTCTACTCATTCAATAGTAGCTTCTCAATCCAGCTTCCTTTAACCCCTAGCAACTACCTTTCTATTTGTGTTTCTGTTAATTTGAATACTCTTGGCACCTTAGACGTATTTGTCATTTTGTGCTTAGTTTATTTCATTTGTAATAATGTTCTTAGTGATACATGTAGTGTCTATTATGTTGACAATATTCATGTAATACTTAAAAAAAAAATGTATCTCCAACTGGGAGTGGTATGCACACCTGTAATCCCAGCACTCAGGGAGGAAGATTGAGGCCAGCCTGGTCTACAAAGTGAGTCGAAGACAGCCAAGGCTAAACAGAAAAACCCTGTCTCATAAAACAAAAAAATAGATAGATAGACACATATAGCTGAAAAATAAATAAAATATGCTTCCAACAAACTTTTAGGTATATAAAGAATAGATTAAGGGGGAAAGTAGGCACACAAGTATGGAATATAAAAGAAATAGAAATGTAAGTTGTTTTATTGGTTTACAACCACCAACTAGTGTAGAGGGTGCCTTCTATAAAACACTTAAAATGGAGTGTTCCTTAGCGAGGCTGAAGAGCTCAGTCTCTTGTATTTAGAATTTAAGCAGCGGTTCTTGTTTTTGGATTGATCACTGAGTAGCACAGTCCTTAATTTTAATTAAATTTGAACAGAACCGTGGCCACCTGACCCAGGTAAAAATAGATGAAATGTTTGTTTCATGCCCAGGATGCAGTGCCAAGTCGTACTTGTCTAACACCTTCTCGATAAGTGTTGTATTGTCTTTCTTGTATATTACATTTCTTCAGTACTGACAAACATACCCTACCAAGTTCTGTTGCATCTCTCTGTCATATTTGCATTTTTTTATTCCTACATTCTGCTCTTACTTAGTTCCCGAGGAATAGGGGCTTGGGGACTGTGGTAGGCTCTGTGGAGGAGGTATTGGCACCTCTCAGGCCAGAAAGGAGACATTGTTGCTACCTAAGCAATGGTATGTCCCCATTTTCTTCCATTTTAAGGATGAATGTTCTTTTATTATTTGTACACATTTTGTTTATTTGTTCATTTGTTGTTGGGAATTGGATTGTTTTTACCCTTGATTATTGTGAAAATGTTCTATGAATATGGATGTAGAAATATCTCTTTAGGACCCTGCTTTCAGGTTGGTTGTTTCTGCATATTTAGAAGCAAAATAGTGGGACCATGTAGTGATTATGTGTATAGTTTTTTTACTTCAAAAACTTAGTTCTTTGAGAGTTCCATGAAGTCTTTGGTCATATTCACCCCTTCTCCAACTCTTACCAGATCTATGCCTACTTCTCTATCAACTCAGCTTTATGCCTTTTTTTCCCTCTTAAATCCTTCAAGACCAATTTGTGCTGCCTAAATATTCACAGATGTGTGATAGTCTACTTGAGTGTTGTTGACTTTCTAGGGGCCACACTTTTAAAGAAAATTGTCTTCCCTTTTCTCAAAAGCTAACAGCTGCCCGTAGCGCCATAGCTAACAGTAGGATTGTATGCCCAACTCTCCTCTGGTCTGGCTTGCTCTTGCACAGGTTTTGTGCATGCTTTCCCAACCACTGTGAGTTCATTCGTGCACTTGCCCTGCTGTGTCCAGAAAACAGTTTCCTTGTTGTCACCAACTCCCTTTATTTAGCATTTTCCCTCTTTCTGCCCCATTTCCACAGTAATCCCTCAGTTGTTAGGTGTGTGTATATGTCTGTGTGTCCTCTCTATTTCCTTAACGGCTGAGCGTTCTGAAGTCTCTTCTCTACACTTTTCATCCCTAGTAGCTTGCATAGCACCCTGCAGCACTATGAAAGCCAGCTAGTGGAGATGAAGCTTCCAGGTGCATACAGACGTGATTTTGCTATGCTTTATGACCTAAGTATGTGGTGTCTCCAGCAATAAGCTCTTACTACAAGTTCTAGAGGGTAAACAAGAGCAATCAGTGACAATAGTCTATAATGTTTAGAGGCTTACTGACCAAAAAAGTAACTCATTCCTGACAATGGGATTTTTATTCTTCAGTCTCTACTGGGGCATTGTTGTTCTGTAGAAGCTTCCTATAGTAGTAGGTTTCCATGTTACTTTTCAAAAGGTCTAAAGTGTTAATTGTGTTAATTATCCACATTTTCTCCTTTATCCTAGTCCTCCGTCACCCTAGTTTAACCATTTCTGTTCCATTAGTCTTCCTTAACCTTTATACCTGATTGTTTTACCTCCTCCCTTGAAAATCCCTCCCTATGACCCCTTAGTAATTTTCTGACCTCTATAGGTATTCTAAATCAAACACATATCTGAAGATTCAGAGCTAACATGCAGAGATGAAAGAAAACATATGGTGTTTGTTTCTAGCTCTGGGTTACCTCACTCAGAATTATTCTTTTAACTCCATTTATTTACAGATTTATAGTTTTATTTTTCTTTATAACTGAATAATGTTTCATTGTGTTAATGTGCCACATTTTTAATGTCTGTTCATCAGTTGACAGCACCTAGCCATTTTCATTTTCTGGCTTTTGTGATTATCTCTAGAGTAGGATATAGAGTTTTTGAGGCATATATATATATCTAATCATGTTATAGTATGGTTGGTTTATTTTTTAGCTTTTTGGAGAACCTTAACAATGATTTCCATAGTGGGAACACCAATTTGCGTTTCTACCATCACTGAATAAGTTCTCCTTTTTCCACAGCCATGCCAGCATTTGTCAGTGTGCATGTGTGTATGTATGTGTGTGTGTGTGTATGTATTTACCTCAGCCATTCTGACTCGGGTAAATTTTTCATTTATATTTTCTTGATGGCTAAGTATATTGAACATTTTAAAAGTATTTCTCAGCCATTTGCATTTCATCTTTTGAGAACTCTGTATAGTTCTGTGCTTCACTTTTCAATCAGGTTTGATTTCTTATTTAATTTTTGGAGTTCTTTATATATCTATTAGATTCTCTCTGTCAGTTGTATAGCTAGAAAAGATTTTTCTCCCCATTCTATAGGCTGTGTCTTTACCCAAGTGATAGGAATCCTTTGTTGTACATTAACTTTTTAGTTTTATGAGGTCCCATTTATTAACGGTTAAGCCTAATGACTATGGTCTCCTGTTCAGAAAGCCAGTCCTTTCCCATGCCAACAAGTTCAAGTATATTCCCTACATTCTCCTTCACAGAGTTCGCATATCAGGTTTTCTGTTGAGGCTATTGATCCATTTGGAGCTGAGAGATGAGGATTCAGTTACCTTTCACATGGAGACCAACACTGTCCGCTGAAAGTGCTGTCTTTACACCAGCATTTATTGCTGGCTTCTCTCGCGTCCCAGTGCCTACATAAGAATGGATGAAATGTGGGTCCTCAGTTCCACCCGTTGATCAATAAGTCGGATGCCATGCTGTTTTCATTACTAAAACTTTGTGGTATAACTTGACATCTGGAAGGTGATCCTGCTCCAGTTTTTATGGTTAGTTAGGATTGTTTTGGCTATCCTAGCCTTTCTTTTCTTTTCTTTTCCATATGAAATTTAAAGTTGTTTTTTCAACTTTTGTAAAGAATTGGGTTGGATTTTGATGGAATTACATTGACTCTTTAAAGTCGTGGTTGGATAGCCATTTTCACAATATTAAGCCCACCAAGCCATGAGAATAGGAGGTATTTCCATCTTTTTTAATTTAGTTTTTCAGTGTCTTAAAGTTTTCATTGTACAAGCCTTTCATGTCTTTGATTAGATTTCTCCTAACATCATACACACACACAGAGGCAAGTGTTAATGACATTATTTTCTTGATTTTTTTTTCTCATTGTGTTTGTCATTTGAAGGCTACTCAGTTTTTGTGTGTTAATTTCATATCCTGCTACTTTGCTGAATGTAGGTATTAGCTGTAGAAATTTTCTGGTGTAGTCTTTATGGCCCTTTACATATAGAGTCATTATCTGCAAATAATACTTTCTCGTCTTCCTTTCCTATTAGTAACCCTTCATCTGCTTCAATTGTCTTACAATTCTAGTCCAGTGCTATCTTAATATAGGAGTGGGGAAGTGGACATCCTTGTCTTATTCCTGATTATATTGGAAATGCTTTAAGTTTTCCTCCATTTAGGATGATGTTGGCTGTGGGCTCCTTGTATATTACCTTTATTATGTTGAGATATCCCCTGTACCCTATTTTCTCCAGGACTTATTTCATAAATGGATATTGGATTTTGCCAGAGGATTTTCCTACAACTAATGAAATGACCATGTGGTTTTTGTCCCCTTAATCTTATTTCTGTGGCAGATTATTTTTGTTGACTTAACATGTGTTGAGGCACCCACCATCCTGCATATCTGGGGTGAAGCTGACTTGACTGTGATAATCTTTTTGATGTGTCCTTGAATTCTGCTCCCAAGTATTTTGAGAATTTTTTTGTCTCTGTTCATCAAAAATAATTGGCCTGCAGTTTTCTTTTTTTTGTTTGTTTGTTCTTTGATTATGGTTATCAGAGTAATAAATGGCCTTGTAAAAGGAATTTGTGAATGGCCCTTTTTTTCTATTTTGTGGAATAGCTTGAGGGGTATTAGTGTTAGTTCTTTGTTGAAGGTCTGGTAGAATTCTGCACTGAATTCATGTGTCATCTGCTGCTTGCCTAAGGAACAAGTTTCTAGTCTGCCTTTCTGTGCCCCTTCCTGCACACCCTCTTCAGGTAGAGAGTTCCAGGTACAACTGGTCACCCTCTTCAACCATTGGCAAGCATGCAAGCAAGCAGAAAAGCAAGACTTCCCCCACTTCAATTTTACCTGTGGTGTTTTGAATGAAAATGACTCTTATGGTCTTGTATGTTTAAATACTTGGTCTAGTGCAACTGTTTGGGAAGGATAAGAAAGCTTGGCCCTGTTGGAGGAACTGTGTCGCTGGGGGCCTGACTTTGAGATTTAAAAAGAACCATGCCATTCCCGGCTTTCTATGTCACCCTCTTGACAAATTAGAGTAATAGGAAAAAGTTTTAAATACCCAGTCAGCAAAAGAGAGACAAGATTTTTTTTACCAGGAGAAAATACCAACAACCTCAACTTCAGATTATCTGGGTTTCATTGCAAATATACAAATAGGAGTAACCAAAGCAAGTCTCCAACAATAGTACCCTCATAGTCATGTTCCTAGGAAAAGATGTTCAAGACAGTGACTTTAGAGTAGCAATAGTAAACATTATCAAAGAACCCTAAAGTAAATATAAATACATGCCAGAATGCCAATCTTGAAAACACACTTGGATGAAATAATGAAAACAATTTAAGATATGAAAACAGAATTTAATAAAGAGATAGAATCTTGTAACAAAAGCCAAAATTAGATCTTAAAATGAAAAATTCAGGAATTCAAACAAAAAATTCAGAGGAAAGCTCAAAATGTTAGCATTTTCTACCAGCTTAAAATTTCTGTTACAGCAAAACAAATTCTGGAAAAATACACATCAGGTTATTAAAGAGTTCTCAGCTCATGTCTAGTGAAAGGAGCCTGAAAGGACTCAAGCTTCTGCTAGAATTGGTGAAGTGGGAGAAAAAAAATACCAGGTCTAGATGACAAGGTAAAGGAATTGGATTTCTTGGTCAGAGAAAATGTCTAATTTATGAAAACCAAGAAGGAAACATGCTGGAAAGAAAGACCCAAAGAGATCCAGGTCAAAGGCATAGAAAATATTTTCAACAAAATCATTGAGGAAATCATCCCCACTCTGAAGAAAGATGCCTATCAAAGTCCAAGAGGCTATAGAACACCAGATAGGACCAGAAATAGAAACCATGGACAGATGCACATAGACGTGGGTACACACAGGTAAAGTCACACCACATATCACCTTTATTATGATTTCTGTGCTATACTGAGCTTATAGTAGTTGTGTTCTGTTAGCTCTTGGTCTGTAGTAACTTATCAAAACATGTCCTACATACAAATTGGCAATTGGAGAAAACTGGCTCTATGAGAGATAAACATTCTGAAATATTAAGTTCAGATTTTTTTTTCAGATTTGTGCAAAATATTTTTTTTTTTTAGTTTAGAAACAGCTTGAATATAAACAAGCCAGTTTAAGATTTATTTGAGCTAATAGGCGTGGTCAGTGTGAAAAGCTAAATTTATGAACTTAGTAATTATTTTCTCCATGATAAAAGCTTTTGCTAACTTTAGGGTTTCTTAGAAGACAAGTGAAATCAACTTCCTTGAGGGAATAGCCTATTTTGAATGTTAATTTTAATAGTTTTTTTTTAACACTGAAAACAGTGTATGTTCATTCCAACACAATTAAATTTGAGTCCTTTTCTAGTTCCTCTCACTAGATGTCTTAATTATAGGTTCCTATTGCTGTGATGAAACACCATGGGTGAAAGCAACTTGGGGAGCAAAGATTTTATTTTGGCTTATGCTTCTATATCACTGTTCATCACAGAGGGAAGGCAGGAAAAGAACTGAAACAGACAGGAACCTATAGACAGGAGCTGATGCATAGGCAGTGGAGGAGTGCTTGCTGTACCCATGGTTTGCTTGCTTAACCTACTTTTTCAGGACCACAGGCCCAGGGATGGCTCCATCTACAGTGAGCTGAGTACCCAACCCCCATGAATTACCAGTTAAGATGTTCTACAGGCTTGCCTACAGCATGTCTTACAAAGTCATTTTCTCAATTGAGAATACCTCCTCTCTGATGGCTATAGCATTTTCAAGTTGACATAAAACTATCTAGCAAATAGACATAAATACTCATAATAAATTGATGTATATTTTTCTAGAGTTCATATTTTGCTACAATGGGCATTTTATTTTAATTTATTAAAATCTATCCAATCTGTATCCCGGCTGTGGCCCTCTCCCTTGTCTCCTACCAACTCCTCCTTTCTCCCTATGCCCCTCCCCTAGTCCACTGATAGGGGAGGTCTTCCTCCCCTTCTATTTGACCCTAGCCTATCAGGTCTTATCAGGACTGGTTGCATTGTCTTCCTCTGTGGCCAGGCAAGGCTGCACCCCCCAGGGGAAGGTAACCAGAGAGGCTGCCACTGAGTTCATACCAGAGAAAGCCTACAATGGGCATTTTAATTTGCTGGACAATGCTAGCACTGTGGACTTAGCCATAGTTTTCCAATAGCAGAATTGGCTTAATTTGAATCCGTTGTGATTTTTGTCTAGTATCTGAATCTTCTCCCTGTCTTCTTACCCTTGTTCTTTCCTCAGTAATTAGAGTTCAGATTAGTGGTATTTTGCTATTCTCATCTGTCTTATAACATTGGTGGTTAACTTGTCAGATTCACTGCGAGTATTAGAAGCTGATTGTGTTACTCAAAGACACTAACTGGCTGACTTTGTGTGACTTAATTGTCTGTGGCGCTAGGAACACAGAAATATCTAGTAAATTTGTAAGATTGATTGTTCTTTTCTTGGATTTTCTTTCTGTTGATCTGATCCCCAAGTAGTTTTGTCCACATAGCTGTAGAGTCATACTGTTAATCTAACAAGTTCAGAAAGAGAACATACCTTCCCAAGAAGGTGTTTAAGGATTGGCTTTCATTGACCCAGATTAATAGACCTAGATCCTGTTAATAAAGTAATGACCTTATTATGTGACCATCTTCACCATAGCAATGTGGATGAGATATATTTTAGAACATACTGGTTTGTACTGGAATAACAACTTCCAAATTCCACGACTAACTGAAAGTTTATTTTGCACTTATGGTTCAAGTCTATGAGACTGTAGGATATCTTAAGCGTTAGCTCAGAAACCCAAACTATTTCCATGTTGGTCTCATCCTGAGGCTTGTACATATGCTTTGGCAGGCATTAAGAGAGCAAGCTTCAGATGGGAATAGATCAGGGCTCATGGCCAATTTTATAGAATTGGCCATGTGATCTTGATGAACAAGGAAGGAAGGTGGAGGTAGCCTGGCAGAGGCAGACAGATGTCTGTTAATTCACAACAGTCGAAGGTGTATAGTGAGAGAGTCCCTATTTCAAAAAACAAAAACAAGCCAGGCAGTGATGCATGCCTGTAATCCAGCACTCCGGAAGACAGAGGGAGATGGTCCTCTATGTTGGAAATGTTGGAAAATGTAGGGTGATAACCAAAATTTGCCTTAATGGTTCAGACCCTTGGTGAATGGTTGTTTTATTGATGTGAGAAAAAAAAGAAAGGTTGTAAAAGGAAATGAATTCTATTCACTGAATTTGAGGTGCCCATTGCAGATGAACATCTATCCAGATAGCCATTCCTTCTTTAACAGAGCTGTGTTAAAATTAAAATGGCAAACATCCATATTATAGAATTTGTCTGTTAAAAAAAATTCAGAGATACTAAGCATATTCTCAGAGATAGGCATCTCTGTATAATGAGAGACAGACAGAGAAAATGAATATATTCCTGGCTGGCCTGTGCATGCCAGGCTGGCCCTGCCTCCTGAGAGATGGGATTAAAGGCTTACCACCTTATTTTTTGAGACAACCATGACTAAATCTGGACCTTGCTCATTTAGCTAGACTGACTGGCTGGCCCCCAACAAGCTTCACCTCTACCATGTCCACCTCCCTAGCAGTGAGATTGCAGGGGTGCACATGGCTCTTTTTACTTGAGTTCTTGAGATGGAGTTCTGGTCCTTGTGCTTCTCAGAACACTTCAGGATTTGGCCATCCAGCCTGCTATAATTTTAGAACATTTTTATCATCACATAACTAAACTTTGTACCCATCTACAGTAATTTCCTCTTTTTTCCTGGTTTGAGCAATGACTAATCTATTTTTGTCTCTGGATTTGCTTATTCTGAATAACTCCTAGATTTGTCATCTCTTCCTCATATCTTCCCTTTCTGGGTTCTCTTTAAGAATGGCGGCAGGTTTCATATAATTACGAGTTTGAAAGTTACAACTCTTTTTATCATTCCAATACCTGAAATAACAAATAATACTTAGTAGTTTTGCTGGTATTTAGGTGAATTGTGAAGTTAATCTAGGTACCACAGTGAGTTTTGGTTATGTTTCTGATACTTGGTTAAGTTGTTGGTTAATGTTCATTAATGTGACTCAGGAGGATTGTTTTGTTGGTGGTGTTCTTTTTTGTTTGTTTGTTTGTTTTTGTTTTTAATATTACCCATTTATCCTTTCTCCATCAGAGCTCGACATTCTCGGTTCATTTTTGATGTGCCAGCAACATAGAGCCCACTTAGAGTTCTTCATGAATTTCTTTTCTTCCTGCTGTTGGCTCATTGTACTTTCTGTTAGATTTCCCCACAGGGCTTTCCAGTTTCCTAATTTCTATTTACCCTTTTAGGCAGAGTCAGAGAATTGGAAATTGTAGTCTTCCCTCTTTATAGGAAGCTGTTCTACGAACAGCTGTTCTAGCTGTTCATGTAATATTGTTTAGAAATATCTATATTTCATAGGTCTAAATCAGCAATATTACTTGTGCATGCACCTCTGTAGTTATTTAGAAATTATATACACATATATGTGCATGTGTGTATGTGTAAAATCTGATGACAGTTAGTTTCAATTGTCAACTTGACACAATCTAGAATTACCTGGAAAATGAATCTCCATGAAAGGTTGTTTAGATCTGGTTGGCCAGTGGGGCATGTCTTGAGAGATTGTCTTGATTACCTTAATTGAGGCAAGAAGGCCTGGTGGCATCATTTCCTGAGTTTGGCTCCTAGACTGCATAATAGTAGAACTAAGGTGAGCACAGGCATGCTGGCTCTTTGCTCTGTTTAGCTGCTTCAAGTGCCTGACTTGTCTTCCTCGCAATGATGGACAGTGATCTGCAATTATAAACTGAATCAACTCTTTCTTCCCTAAGTGATTTTTCCCCCAGGGCATTTTTTCATAGCAACAGAAGCAAAACTAAAATGACTAGTTTTGTGTGATAGTTTATACTTTGATAAAAATCACATATAAAGAATAATACTTTCAAACCTGTACTTTGTAATGATGACTATGGATTTCTTGATGATGGGCACTAAACCTTTGCCTGTTTTTCACTTCATTGGTGGTAGCTTTTCTTTTTTCATTCGTTTTCAAGACAGAATTTCTCTGTGTAGCCTTGGGTTGGTAGACCAGGCTGAGTGGCAAGCTCACAGAGATGTGCCTGCCTCTGCCTCCCAGAGTGTTGGTATTACAGGTGTGAACCACCATGCTCATTGGTGGTAGCTTTTCTTTTTGTAATAGAAAAGCTTTTTTGCCATTTTGTCTTCTTTATACCTTATCACAACCACTTACCACGCTGCACTTTGTAATTACTGGCATACACATGTCTCCTTTGAAGAAAGTATCTTTTGAGCATGAATTTCTCTTTCATTTTCCATGATTTGGTAGCTTACACTGCAGCTTGTACATAGCACATAATTATTTGGAATCAGTAAGCTGAATTCAGTAAACAGGATTAATTTATTCTGGCAATAATTAAATGCTTATGTTTAAATCGTGGTGATGAGCTAGTTTCTTTAGTTTCCATTCGATTTTGTACTTAAGACTTTTGGAAAATATAGCATAAGTTAAACACCAGGAGATTTTTAAAAAAAATACATACCATGACTTTTTAGTTTTTGATTCAACAGACACAAAATTACTCTTCAAAGAGTCTGTGAAGTTGGAGAGATGGTTCAGTGAGTAAAATACATGTTATTCAAGCATGAGAACTGAGTTTGAGTTCCCAGAACTATTGAAACAGTGGACGTGGTATCCTGTGGCTGTTATTAAGCACTCTTGGGGCAAGATGAGAGATGGAAACAGAAGAATCTCCAGAAGTTGTTCAAAGGCCAGATAGGCTGGTATATGCAGTAGTGAGCAAGAGCACCTCCCTCAAACAAGGAAGGGGAGGAGCAACACCTGATTGTTCTCCACGGGTATTCTGCAGCACACATGCACCTGCACTCACATATGAGTGTTTAGAAATATGGACCTTCAGTGGTCCATGCATTGTAGAGCAAACGTATTATACATAAAGCACTGTGGTCAATACGTTAACTCAGTTATTTTTCAAGATCTGTGGGGTAGGTTCTGGTGACATGATATAGGAATCTAGGGAACAGAGAAATTAATGTAAATTGCCCTGTGTCATGTGAACATCATGAAGCCAGGATTAAAGCCCACATAATTCAGTCTGCCTCCAAAGTCTCTACATTAGCTTATCCCTTATTTTATAAATATAAGATAAGGTATTTATTCTAATATAAGAATGTATGGATAGACAGGGATGTAGGCATATATAGTCACAAGTCAGAATGTAATTATTTGCCTAAAGAAGGGGATGTTAAAAAATAGGAGAGTGTGTTCTTTCCAGCACTTTAGCATGAAGGAGCCCCAGGACCGGGAAGCTGTGGGGAGGGCCCCTGTGTCACATGATGATTTTCGTAGTAGAATAGGATGGTAGGGGATGGTGGCCAGCTGTTGTGCCAGCTGTTGTTTCATCCCTTTAGTCAGCATCTGTTTATTTTGCCTCAATTAAAATATAAAGTTATAATTTAAAATACCTGATTTATTAAACAAAACAGTGAGCTTTGGAATGTGTCTTTGTTCCATCATTCAGTTTCATATACTGAATATTGTTTTTATACTATTCCTCTTAGTTTATAACATAACCTAATTGTGATCACAATACCATAAACAGAAAAAGCATTAATATTTTAAGGTCAAAATAGAAATAATGACTATATTATTTTATTGTTTGCAGATAATTATGTTGCTGTTCTTGGTGTTTTTATACAGTACTATTTTCTCAAATCTTTAATGAAATTGGAAACTTTTAGGATATTTTTATTTTAAAAGTGTTGTTTATAAAATTAAAACTTTCATTTCTCTAGAAATCTGGTTAAGAAGTACTGTCCCAAACGCTCATCCAAAGATGAAGAGCCAAGGTAAATTTAACTTGTTAGTTATTGCAACACTAAAAATATTCAGGGCATATGTAAGCTTTGTTACTTTGTAAAATATAACATCATCATCTTGTGAAGTTTTTCTTTAAAGTTTGCTTTAATGAAAACAGCACAATATTTATAAAAAAGAAGGAACTACTATTTATCTTTTGAGGATAGATATTTTAATGAACTTAATCAATAGTTAGATATTTTTAAAAAGAATAATTGAAAGGGGAATTTTCAAGTAAGATTTAGACCAGGATTCTACTTGAATTGTTTAGTCTTCATAAAAAAGGAGTGTTCCCCACACCTTACTGTAGAGTGTATTGTGAAGTTATCAGCTTTCTAAGCGTTTTGCCTTTCAGGTAGTGAAAACTGCTTAGCTGGTTCATTCATAAGGATATCGAAAAATTGGTTTATAACGATAATGAAGTTAGCTGGGCGCAGTGGCACACGCCTGTAATACTAGCATTTAGGGAGGCAGAGGCAGGCAGATCTCGGTGAGTTCGAAGCCAGCCTGGTCTACAAAGCGAGTCCAGGACAGCCAAGGCTACACAGAGAAACCCTGTCTTGAAAAACGAAAACAACAAAAAAGTGATGAAACTTAGAGAATAATTTTTGAATCTTGAATAAAGACTAGAAATTTCTTTTGGCTTTTGGAGGTCTTAAACACTAATATGCAGGTGGTTGTAAACTGCAGAAACTAAATGAGATTAGTCTCAATAGCTTTTTGTGTATATATAATATATACACAATATATATATATCGGTTCTTAGCATTAAGGGAGTGTTCCTTGGTATGTTCCAAGACGATATATACATTTTAACCCAGTAATTTTCTTTGTTTCTCTCCTTCCCTTCACACACATTTTTACCCTTATTTTTGCCCCCTTTATCCCTCTTTGGTGCCAACCATAATGGTACATTTTCATTCAGGATGTGGGCAGGCTTACAGGCAGCTGTATCCAGAGCTGATAGCAAAGTTCTGTAGATCAGCCATCAAGATGCATTTGAGTGGTATGATTGGCAGGTTCTGTCCTCGAGAACAAGCACACCATCTCTGCAAAAGGTTCAGCTGCCAAGCCTAGGAATCCACTCAAGTGATTCCCAAGTTCAGGCCAGTCAGTTGGCAACCTAAAGATTCCACTATGTCAAAAGAGCATGCAGGTAGTATTCTTGTTATATTCTGACCCCAAATATCCCTTTATTTATAAATTAAAGGCTATGTAAAGATACTTAACCATGTACAACTTGAGCTTAATGTAGGATTCTTTTCATGTGGAGTTAATTTAGAACCAGTAGCTGGGCTTAGGTTGAGTATATTAAAACTTACCAACTTTTAGACACCAAAAATACCTCATCAAAAAATGGTAATGGAAGCAAAAATAAATCTCATTATTTTTAATATGTTTTGCCAGGTTTACTTCATGTATCGCCTTTTTTAACATCCTTAATGAGTTAAACGACTATGCAGGACAACGAGAATTAGTAGCAGAAGAAATGGCTCACAGAGTATATGGTGAATTAATGAGATATGCCCATGATCTGAAAACTGAAAGAAAAATGGTAATTTTTATAATTTTTATCTAGTTACAACAGTCTTATGAAATATTTCAGACAAATAATTATTTTTATTTTTAGAAATAATGTTCAGTATAAAAACTGATTTTTATATTACTAAATTTCTTTTCATTAAAACTTGTGAGATCAGAATAAACTGTGAAAAGTTGTTTTCAAATACATCCTGTCACTTATTTTTGCATCCTAGATTCCATAAACTAAGAATACGTTGCATATTTAGGTGGTTGAAAAAGAATTAAAAAGTAAATATTCTATGTCATATAAAATTGGAATTTTGGTGGTTGGTAAAGTTTAACTGGCATTCATTGAGTTTGATATTTCCTATGGCCTTTTTTGCATTGTGTAAGCAGAATACTTAGTGTTTGGCTTGGAAACCTAAAATAAGTATTACTTGTTACCTGACTATTATAGAAAACCCCTATTGAAAATGATAATTTCTTAAAAATATTAATCTTATTAAAGAATATTTTAAAATAATAAAGCAATCTATAAAATATATCTTAAAGTCTTTTACTCTTATAACTCTAGTTAAAAATGCATAACTATATATGTATATATTTTATCACCTTGACAAAAGTGAGGAACCTTTTGAAGATGTTGGAATTTAGTTAGTATGTACATGTAATTATTTTTGTTTGTTTGTGTTGTCTGTCTGTCGATGGCTATAATCTTCAGCATCTCCAAGAAGGACGAAAAGCTCAGCAATACCTTGACATGTGTTGGAAACAGATGGATAATGTGAGTTAGAGTGTTTTCATGGTTAATCAAAAATGCACATACTGACTATACCTAAGCCCCATTATGCTATACATCTGAGTGTATATTTCCCACTGTTACTATTCATAATTTGCCATTTGCTTTGTTGTATAATAACCAAAAAATATAACTGGAGGATGTTATATTTCATTTTCTTTTTTTCCCCTATGTAAATACTGGGATGAATTCTCTAGTCTTCATATTATGGTAAACATTAGGCATATTTGTCCAATATCAAGAGGGGTTTGGAGTAGTAGGAAACAGACATCTTGGGGGACTCTTTACCTGAGAGGTAAAAACCAAGATTGTTTCTCTTGACCTTTTCAGCATATGAATACCAAAGAGAAAAGGCTACCTTATAAGAAGTGTTCCTTTTAGCTCAGTAGTCTAGCAGTTCCGTTATCTTCTAACTGTAGAAAAAGAACTTATAGGACAGAGTTAAAAAACATACTGTCTACTTAACATGTAGGTCTTTGGTGTAAGGTCTTTGATAATGTGGATTTTCTTAGGGTTTTGTTATATATAAATAAACAAGATGTCCACATAGACACTATAGTCTTCATCACTGGAAATGCTGGATTGAAAGACTGTAGTATAAGATAGTCTTTTTAAATGTTGAGGTTGCTAGGTGATTGGCTGTTTGCTAGCATTTTTTTTTTACAATAGATGTTATATTCCTTAAGAATTGTGCTGAAGAAAAGTATGTATGTGTGTTTAATTTGTTTAGTTGTGATTGTTGAAAGGACTTTGAAACTGAAATTTTACAAGCGCATGCAGGGAATTCTAGTTTCTTTCCATACTGTGCAAATCTTTGGCATTTTGAAAACCTGTGCATGTATTTGCTGTTTTTACGTTTTCCTGTTACAGTGCATATTCAAAATTTAGATTCTGTTTTTATTTAACTTTTTATTTTATCAAAATACATTTATTTTAATCACTAGTGCTGATTTAGAGTTCTGAGGTATATTAAGTGTGTTTTCATTTTCTCTGTAATTGGTTTCACCAAGACCAAGACTTTAGGGGAGGTTTTTATTTATTAAATTTTAAATTGCTGTCAGTAGCATCCTTAGTGTCTGCCATCTAACAAGTGTGAGAGAGAATGCACATATATTTTCATTCACACAGAATAACATACTCCTATACTCAGGAGGTACTGGTTCCTCTAGAAATTTGTTTTGACATAAATCTGTTGACAAATAACTTGCCTTTTAGAACAATTGGCAGTTATTGAGAAAAGTAGCAAATGTGATAAGAAAAAACTATTACAAAAATAAGGCATTTCAAATGTTTGTATTTCTTCAAGTCATTAATATCATGAAAAGTATATTCAACCTTAGTCAATCTTTTACTTGTATTGGTCCCTATATGTTTATAAGTAAATATGATAATGGTTTTTATTTTTGGTAAAGCTTGCAGTCCAGTGAAAGAGACAGGTATAATTCATGTTTATTGTGTAGAAACAAATGTAGGATCCTGTTTCCTAATTCCTTGTCTTTCTTTTTAGTCAAAACAAAATTACAGAAAACTAATATATCTGAAGTAGGTGAAAGGAGCTATAACGAACTGGGAGAAATAAGGAACTTGAAACAGTTTTAGGGGAAAAAGTTAGAAGATAATTCCTACTCCCAGGATGAACAATGGCATTTAAAAGGAGGGCAGAAGAGAGTAACCTATGAAGGAAATCTTGAATTTAAGAAGATTAATGTCAGGTTGCTAGCCATGTCAGTCAGGAGGCTCCAGATTGACAGCATACAAGAATCTAAGAACAGGGCTCAGAAACAGCAGCTCCAGTGGTCAGTAGTGGAGTGAGATCACTAGTGCTACATGTCCTCTATGCTTGCTTTGCGACATGGAGTGCGTTGCTTCTATTCTTCAGCTTTGTGCCTTATGCTCGGAGTACCTTATGCTCTGCAGAGCCAGACAGCTGCACCCAGGGACAGGAAAAGGGAACATTTCTTTTCTCACTGTCCTTTTTATTTTTTTATCAAGGACATAAAACTGGTAGAAAACCCCAACAGACTTCCTCCTAGGTACCTTTGAGCCTGTGGGTCGAATGGGACAGAAAGGCACAGGTATTTACAGCCTCTTTATATTGAGTGGCAAGTTCTGCTAAGGAAGAATAGGGAATAGATGTGGTTTTCTTTATTGTAAAATGATACATAGGGAAAGGAATAGTTTTAGTTTATTTAGTTTATTAAAACTAATCTCATGATTGCTTGGCTGTTGCGAGAAAAGTATATGTTTTTTTGGTTTTGTTTTGTTTCACAAATAAGATACTTAATATAAAACATGTGGTTATAAGTAGCCTTAATTTGTATCAAAATATTAAGCATAGCTAATGGCTCTATAGTGAGATTGGGTAAATACAAAATACTCAAGTCTTCTGCTTTCTTTTTCTGAGTAGTTCTCAGAACAGAGACAGCAAAGCATTTTCCAGGCAAGGACTTTGTAGAGGCTTCATCCGGGGATTCTCACAAGCTAGAGTCTCTAAATGGGGGAATTCCACAGGGTTTTTTTCAAGGAAACTGCCTGATTGTTTCACTCTAGAGGGAAAGACCAGGCTTAGCCAGCCCCACCTATAGAGTTTTTAATGGGCCTTTAAGATACGAGCACAGAGACAAGAATTCCCCAAACATTGAAAGAAAACATCAGATCAGAAGCAACAATAAAATAGAGGAAAAAAGCAACTTAAGAGAAACAGCACCCATGAAAGGTAAAAAGTTTAAAAACAAGAGCATCCAAAACTAGTATTAATTAATTGTCTTTGTGGAATAGATAAAGGAAATACTATCTCCATGGAAATAAAGGTAGGTATTATTAAAATGGAGGGTATAGAGAGCAAAAAGAACTAAGTGGAGGGTGAAATGAAGTTTTTAGAAAGAAAGATAAAATTGACATTTTTCAGAAAGTAAAACAGGGTAATAGAGGTTAAAAATATAAAACAACGTAATTAGAAATTTTTATTTAGCGATTTCTTTTCCAAAATATTAAACATGCTAGATAGAAAAGAAAGATGGATGATAGTCCAGAAAAAATGCCTTCAAATATAAAGTTATGAATTTCTAGAGGAAAGAATTGCTCAGCATCCAGTACTATGAGAAGTCATCAAAGCTTATCCTCACAAGGGCTGACAGAATAGCTAAGCACTTGCTCCCAGTCCTGACCTCAGGACCAGTGGTGAAGGAGAGCGCTGACCCCTGACGTCTGTGGGTGCACCCACTTTAAATAAACACATAAACACATACAACTCTTAGGAGAGGTCCCAGCTACCTGAAAGAGAAACAAATTTAGTCACGGTGGCATGATTATGCAACAAATGAAATAAACATTCCTTTTACAGTGAATCAGGGATTAGAAAAGGATTGGGCATATCTCAGTCTAATAGTAGACTATTACTTTTAAATTTCTGAAGGAAATTTTTTCCAATTAAGGTCTTTGTACTCAGCCAACATCTGTTAGTTACAAGTAGTGTTAAAAGCTGTGGGCTGTCACGGTGGTGTGCGTTCCGCGACGGGACAGGATGGGGCGACGACAGTAACCTCAAGAATGATATTTTACAGACCTTCAAGGACGCTACTGCTTTGAGTCTTAACGGGTCCAGATAACAGAGGTGCAAGGCATCCTTAGGATTATAGGAAAGGAAAACACCAAGAAAACAGCTATGTGCTAGGAGAGCTGCTGTGAGTTCAGATTTAAGGAGATTAAAAACCATTAAAGAGAAAATAAACCTAAAAAACAAAATTGATAGAATTCCTAACGTTAGAATTTACGATGGAGAGAGAGATTTAAGCAATGTGGCAAGAGTGGGGTTGGAAATAATAAGTGTATATTGGAAACCAAATTTGTGTGACATGTATATATCATGCCTTAGTTGTAAATAGCTTTAAATTTTTTTAAAGTGTTTGCTTTATGTATTTTTGTGCCCATGCATGTGCCTAGTGCATTCAGAGGCCAGAAAGGGCTATTGGTTCCCAGGAACTGGAGTTAGTGATGGGTCTAAGTCAACCTTGTGGGTGCTGGGAGTCAACCCAGGTCCTCTACAAGAGCTGCAAGTGCTCTTCACTGCTGAGCCATCAGAAATAGCTTTGTAAAAGGCATAGTAATTTGAATTAGATAAAAGTTGGGTGTGAGGCACATGCCTATAATTCTAGCACACCAAAGGCTGAGGCAGAAGATTAAATAGTCAAGGACAGGTTACACTACGTAGAAAAACCTGTTTTTGCTTGTTAAAGGGAAAACAAGTAAGTTTGTGTCTGTGCTGATAATGTTCCTGTGACCTCTGACCGAAACAACATAAAAAGGGATTTTTACATCTTAACTGTGTTGGGGTCTTATTTAAAAAACAGAACAAAACATGGAAGCAGACACCAAAACCAACCACTGAAGCTTCATTTAAAATAAAAATTCTCTTTTTTTGAACAGAATGATATGTATATTGAGTATTATTATCAATAAATAATACCTGATATTTAAAACACATAACCAATATAAATTGGTTAAAATAATGTATTTAATTTTCCACATCAGAAAGGACAAGTTTTACTTTTCGTGTTTAGTTCATTTTTACATAATACACACTGGTAACATGTAAGTTACTTCTCAAATAAGTTACTTTTTCTTCCTTCCTTTCTCTGTCAGAGTAAGAAGAAATTTGAAAGAGAGTGCAGAGAAGCGGAGAAGGCTCAGCAGAGCTACGAAAGACTGGACAATGACACGAATGCGACCAAGGCAGATGTGGAAAAGGTCAGACACCCAGACTTGCTTAAAAAGTTACTGATGCATGTTCATTGCACACAGCAGTCCTGCTTTGATATCCAAGTATTACATACATGGAAAAAGGCACACCTTTTGTGTCATTATTCAATCAAAATCCAAAATGTGCAAATACTGCTTACTTGAAGTGCTATATACTAGTCTGAGAAGGAAATATGATAACATAATGTCTTAGTTACATTCATAATGTTCAGTAGAAACTGGCTACTAGATTTTTTTTCTTTCCTATTCCAAAATTGGATAAAAAGACCAAGGTATAGAATCAGGTAGTCAGATTAGGACTTACGAGTAGTACTCTTCAGCAGCTGTGCAGAAGGCAAGCCCTGAACTCTGTACTCACGGCAAGTCTTGTCACTGATACTGGACTGGCTGTTGTCTAGCTTAGTCTGCTGCCAGGATTGGCTTTATAACTGCTGTTTCTTAGTGTCTCCTTTGAGAATTGATAGAGTACAGTTGGTTCCTCACCCCCTATCTTTAGTATCCCTTTATATTGGCTTTACTAATCTATTTCATGTTGCTTATACTTTTTAAGTTGACTATTTAGGTTATTGAAAGAGGAGGGCTTATTATAGGGACAGAGGGATTATTGTGCTAAGGAAGCCATATGAGATATGGAAGCATCTTTTTTACCTGTTGCATTATCCATTGACAAAATCTAGCTTTGGTATAATTTTCAGAAAAATGAATTACTTTGTCTTTGGAAATCATTTGGACTATTTTTGCCTGTAGGCCAAACAGCAGTTGAACCTTCGTACACATATGGCTGATGAGAATAAAAATGAGTATGCTGCACAGCTGCAAAATTTTAATGGAGAACAGCACAAACATTTTTATGTGGTGATTCCTCAGATTTATAAGGTAAGTTTAGTTCAAGGATTTTTTTTTTTTTTGGAGACAAGGCTTCACTGTGTTCTCCCTGGTTGGCTTGCACTCTGAGACTCACTTACCTCTGCCTTCCCAGGGCTAGGATTAAAGGCAACACTATTCCTAGCTAAAGAATAAATTTTGACTTGGGGGAAAGAAGGTGGTTTGTTTGTTTGTGTTTTCTTTTGTTTTTCACTTTGGAAATAAAACCTAGGGTCTTAACTTACATGATCTAAGAAAACATTTTACCCCTATGATACATCTCTAGTCCCCAAACTTCAAGTATTAAATCTTAGAAATCAGAATATTTCTAAATTCACTAGTTACTAAGACTGATGATAAATTTCATTCTATTTATATGTAAAAAGTAGATGTCCTTATTTTTAAACCACTGACCTTTCTCTAAGTTTATTATTAGTGGTGTACATAACTCACTAAGACAATGAAAATTTTGAAATAAACTATTTTGACTGTAAGGGGAATTTACTGAGACTGGATGTTGTAATCTATTCATGTAGACTTAGGATTTAGTGGGTTGGTTTGTTTTTTGACACCACACTAGAATCATTGGCATTATTGCTCGCCTGGTTTTTCTGTCTGTCTGCCTTGCTGGGTCTCCTACGACACAGTTGTCGTGTAAGGCCTTGAACTTGCTTGTTAGTTCTGTGTACCATTGCTTAATGATCACTGTAGCAAATCATGAATCTAGAGTTTTCATGGGGGTTAAATTGCTGCTTTTTCTAGAAAGAAGAGAAATGAACAGAAAGTGAGTTAGGGAAACAGTTTGGAAGGCAAGGGTGCAAAGTGAGAGTTGGTGGGCTAGAGTTCAGTAGCAGCTTCTGGTCATTAAATCCAGAGCAGCAAACTTATGAACCCTCTCAGTATAGTATTAACTAGCCAAGTCTTCATATTCTGCAGCAACCTAAACTTAGAAGTAAAGCACCCTTTGTATTCAGGGTCACTTTGGAGATTGCTTGCCATTTTGTGACTGAAAAAACAAACCAAGTCTCAAAATAAGTCCCCAGACTTTAGAAAGTGACAGCAAAAAGTGATACAAAGTAGAGTTTGAGAAAGTGAGGAGAAAGACCAATGCTAGCCATGAACAAGTGAGCAAAGACAACTTGAACTTACTGAACACATCTGTCTCGGTATATTTCCCATAGTAATAGAACATTTGTAGTTAGAGTGGCATAGCATTGTCAAATCAATCTTGAGTTGTCAGTCTTGAATATGAGTTTGTGTTTGAGCTGAGCAATATGGAAAATTTGGACTTGCAAATTTTATACACGTGCTACCTCAATGATGTGACTTCCTATTTTCCTCTCAGATCCTCAGTTTTGAGCTGCAGACTGTAGTAAGATCTAGCTAGCCTTACTTGTCATCAGTTCTGGATATTTCATTTAGCTAGGCCTTGCTCAAGTTCTCTGAACCAGTTTAAGGAGTACATCTCAGATTTATATCATATGGCTAATGAAAGCTAGAATTTGATTTTCAACAAGAACATTTCATGAAATCATAAAACTACCCTAACTGGAGAGGAAAAGGTGGGAGAGGTATGGAACAGAGACCTGGCTGCCAGTTTTAGATAGTAGCTAAAATCATGTTTTAGATGATTTTGAATATCAGAATTAAAAGCCTTGTTTTTTTTCCGCTTCTTTTATTATTTAACAGGCCTCAGACTGTAAGAACTATTAAGTCTATATAATACCACCGAAAGGTCTTAAAAAATAAAAGTGTACTAGGGAAGAAATCTTTTTGGGGAGGTCACTAATTGTTTCCTTCAGAACAGAAAATTCAGTTTCCCCTCCTTGTTTGAATTCTGAATTATTAGCAACTACAAGAAATGGATGAACGAAGGACAATTAAGCTCAGTGAATGTTACAGAGGATTTGCAGACTCAGAACGCAAAGTGATTCCTATCATCTCAAAATGTTTGGAAGGGATGATTCTTGCAGCCAAATCAGTTGATGAAAGAAGAGTAAGTGCCGTGTAATTGTCTCTGAATTAATGCATGTGGTATAGTTGTACAGTTGAAGTTAATAAGATGGTTTGGGAAAGGAGTAAAGTAACCTAAAGAATATTTGGTTCTTAATTATACTCTTTATGAGAAAGCCTTGGCATACATTAGGGTCCTACAATGAGTTGAACTCTAAAATTCTCCTATAAAAGAAACTCATAGCCCTTTCCTTTCCACTGAGTTTTTAGTTCTAATCCAAGAGCATAACCTTTGAACCTTAATTTAAATTATATTTTGCTGTTATTCTAATGAAGGTTTAGAGAAGGATGTAGTTAGAGTGAATATAGCATTATCAAATCAACCTTGAGTTGTCAGTCTTGAATATGAGTTTGTGCTTGAGCTGAGCAAGAAACATGGGAGTGTAGAATAGTGGTGATGAGGAAAAAGGGCATCAGGAGGACACAGCACAGTCTTGTTCTTGAGGACCTTTGGTGATTACGATAGAACTATTTAAACTTTCATTTAAATTATTTTTGAAAGCTATTGCACTATTAACAAATAAAATGGTTTAAAAATGTGGTTTTTTTGTATATAGGATTCTCAGATGGTGGTAGACTCCTTCAAGTCTGGCTTTGAACCTCCAGGAGACTTTCCATTTGAAGATTATAGTCAGCATATTTACAGAACCATTTCTGATGGGACCATCAGTGCATCCAAACAGGAGAGTGGCAAGATGGATGCCAAGTCCACAGTAGGGAAGGCCAAGGGCAAATTGTGGCTCTTTGGAAAGAAGCCAAAGGTAAAAACCATAAAATCTCCATATGCTACTCAGACTCTTACTTAGTTAAGTTGAAAAAGACAATGAATGGATAATAATTTACCACTAATAGAGGAATAGTTTTACTCAGCTTGAATGATTCTATTACTCTTTTGCTAATTAGAAAACAGTCTTGTACCTTGAGCACTTAATAATGTGGAAGAATATTAACTGAGTTTTAATATCTACTTAAATTACACGTTTTTGCAATTTCATTTACATATAGTATCTGTAAGAATCCTAAGGCAGTGTTTTATAATTACTGTGTACAATGGAAATTCTTAGTTGGAATGAATGATTAAACTCCTGATAATAAATGTCAAATTAGTTGTTATAGCTTATACTACTATAACTTTTTATTATCCATATGCAATTTTAATGAGAAAGCCTCAATGTTCTTGATTAACTTCAGCTTTTAGGAACCTGTAGTTTTCTAGGATAATCTTGCTCTTAACTTTTTGTTAAACCCCAGGTTTGGATGTGCTGTTAATTTTAGGAAGCTAAACATTGCTCAACACATGAGCAAATGAAATAGATGAGTGCTTTGCCTTTCTTGCCTATTTAGTGATTGTGTCAGAACAGTAAGGGGAGATGTATTCCTTCAGTCTGATATACTGTGCTTTAAAAAATGTGCTTATTTAATTTAATTCATTACTTTAATCTTGGCATATGAAGGTATATAAAATTCATCTCAAATTACTTATCTGTAAGTATCTCTAAAAACACATTTATAAGTAATTCATGTTTACCTATGCTTTTAATAATACCGTCCAGTCAAGGATTGAGCAGTGAGACCTGCTCTGGTCACAGCAGAGCAGCTTAGAGAGACTGAGCAGACCACTGCTTATTTAAGAAGAGATGCCTAAGGAGATGCCGGGAAGCTTTTTGCCTTTTGTGGTAATCAGATCCAGGTTTAGAGAAATTATTTTGTGTAATAACTTTAACTATAGTTGATGCCTTTATCTCTTGACAAGTACAAGTTAAATATAACTTGTATAGGAATACATTATGGTGCTAATATGCTAAAATCCAGAAAAATTTTTAGTTGAGGTTATATTATTCTCTATAATAATTTATACTCTATACTTTTAATCTATCAGCTTATACAAAAAGTGAAATGGTATTGTTTAAAAGTAACTGACTTTTAAAAATAATAGTTTTGGCAAAACTATGTTTACTCTATTTTCATAGAAAACTTTATTTGAAGTGTATTTTGTGAAAAATATGTTACCAGAAATAGAATTTTCATTTAGGAAAAAATATGCACATTTGGCTTATTGATTCCTTTCTTTATTTCCATATTAGCCACAGTCCCCACCCTTAACCCCTACTAGTTTATTCACATCCAGTACTCCTAATGGGTCCCAGTTTCTCACATTCTCCATTGAGCCCGTGCATTATTGTATGAATGAAATAAAAACAGGGAAGCCCAGAATTCCTTCTTTCAGAAGCCTCAAAAGAGGGGTAAGTTTAATAATGGGTTGAAATGCATGATGGCCTAATTGTGTGTGTAGTGTGGCTTTTCAATACTCTCCACCCTCATTATAAGGCTCTCCTATAAATACATAGTTTAAAATCACCACAGAATTAAGTATAGCTGCCCTCAAGTAAAAACAACTCCTCTTTATAACATTTGAAATGTTCAACCATAAAAAAATGGTATTATAAAGAGGGTGCTGGGTACAATCATATTTTAGCTTTTTTTTGTTTATGTGAAATCATATGTCCACCATTGTCTTGTAATGTATTTACATTTTTAAGACTTTCAGTAATTTGTCACTGGAGTTGCTCTTGTAATGATTTGTCATTAATGATGACTTCACTTACCAATTTTATAAAAACTTGTTTTGTTGACAGTAAGATGTCAAGCTTGATCTTAATTACCCTGCTTACTTTTAAATGCATAAAATCCAATTTCTAGTACCTTAATAAAAAACTAAAAAGCCAATGTGGTAATGGAACACACCTATACAATTATAGCATCTGGAAGGCTGAGGTAGGAGGATAGAATTTGAGGTCAATATGGCTTACATATGAAGTTTAAAACCAGTCTTGGCTATACAGAGAAATGGTATCTCCAAAAGTTAGCTAGCTAGCTAGCTAGAAAGACAGAAAGAAGTTAATAAGCATATTAAATACAAAGTGTTAAATATCCAATTAATATACTAGAAGATATTATTAAATTATAAAGCCTATAGAACACCTAGGTATTCTTGTAATATTCATATGGAATTTGTTTTCTTAAACTAAATAAAAACCTTTTTACAGAATTTTTCCTTTATTTTTTTAATTGATCAACCTTAGACATCTACTTAGTACTTTGCAAAGGAAAATTTATAGACTAGTAAAATTCAAAATTAGGCGGTCTTTTAGCAATTACTGTTAAACTACTAATAAACTAACAATAATCCATTATGTTAGTAGGACTAAATTTTCTTGGTTCTGAAGATTGAACCTAGATCTTTGTGTATATGGAACACTTATTAAACAACTCTCCCAGCTTCCTAGTTTTTCATTTTTATGTTTGATTTGTAGGTAATGTTCTTAATGATACAGCTGTAATTCAGTTTATGTGACTTTTGGGCCTTTGAAAGACATAGGTGTGGTTACCACAGATAGCTGTCAGATTATTAACAGTGACTCAGTACTAGTGTGTGTGCTCACTTTCCATTCTGTAGCTTTTGAACTAACGTGCATTTCAGACACCTGAAGAACAAAATATATATTTAGGGCAGGATCGCACTTTATTTTTATTTAAACTATGAAGAAATTGTGACAAACTTCACTGGTGACAGTGATACAGAGACTATAGACTATCCTAGTATATCATCGTCTTCCTTCAGCTTACCTAACTATATGTGATAATAGAGGCAATTAATGGCCTATAGGAAGGTCCCACAGATAAGTTTGTGTTTTGAGGACAAGCATTCTGGCTGTTCACTGGCTTTTTATACTTGCGTGAACGATTTCATTTGGATTTTTTTTTCTTTTTGCCTTAGTTATGAGGTAAATTTTTAACTTGCTTCTCATACAGATACAAAGTAAATTTAATTGTTTGGAAAAAATATAATGCATTTAGATCTATGAGAAAGAATCTTAAATGTGTAGCATTCTCATTGAACAATTTACAGTTAGAATTTTACAACTGCACCACTTAAAAATTGTTAGCTTGCTCTTTATCAGTGCTACACTCATAGATCACTTTAATTTAAATAGTCACATGTCTTAGTCAACATAATAACTAGCTAGAGGATTAGAAGACAGAGCAGGAGGAAAGTGTTTCTTTGGGAATGAGAAATTTTTATATTCTGACTGATCTTTGGGCGTTTACTAGGTAATATTTGAAAATATTTTGTTTCCGCTCAAGAACTCCACAAGGAAAGTAAACCTCAATTAACTGGTATTTTTATGAGGATTTACATGGATTTTCAGTCCACTGAGCTTACAATATAGGTCTTGGGACAGCTTCTAGCTGCCAAGTTGTCCCTTCAATTCAAAAGCTATTTTCTGTCTTGTTGGATATTGTTATTCCTAAGTGGGCTGGTATACGCAGTCTCATAATTAAAGATTTGAAAAATGTCACATCAGGACGATGTTTCTGAGTTTGACAGTGGTGCCCCTGTTCTAAGGGAGAAGGTTCTATAATTGCCCTCTGTGATGACAAGTTCCAAGCTTGAATGGATGTTTGGAAAATACACCCAAACTTGACTGCTTAATACACAAATTAACATTTTTTAACTCCATAACTACTTTCTTTTGTTTTCGTAGACATTCCTTTTTAAAGTAATAGAATTACCTAGCTCATAATAGGAGTTCATGTTTGGTCTTACAGAGTTTTAAAGTTACTCTTTTAAGATGTTATGTGTTCAGAACAGTTCCCGGGGTTTGGCCATCTAAAGATGAAACACCTAATTGCTTTCCTTTTTTTGACTTAACATTAGCTCTCCTGTGCTTGGCACTACCGTAAGGTGCAGTGGTTATATGAAATTTTCTAATTTGTAAACTATTTCTATATGAAATCCTGGTATTTTTGCATTGAACATGTATTAAAAACAATGTTTCTGTTCTTTTTACAGAGAACTTTTTAGTGAAATTTAAATTTATTTTCTACTTAGTAAAACTAGATAAGCTAAAATAAAAACATTTGATATTTTATATTTATCCTGTTTCTCTAAAAGATTAAAATATAAGTTAGGAAAGTAATTATTTCACTCAATAGTGAAAATTCATCTAAAAGATAAGGCAACTCATTTGACTGTTTTATTCCTTGTCATATACAATTTAACAGTGTTTAAAGAATACCATAAATATCTTTCCTTAATTTAAATCTGTCTACTTTTCTCACTGTGATAGCAAAATAAGTTGGTCTTTTTCTTCTTTAAACTACTGACAGTCTAAAGAATGTTAAGCTTAGTTTAGAAGGACAATGGATAGCAAATGTCATCTTTTTGTCATAATCATTAATATACATGGCGAATTCATCAGAGATAAGGGGTAGATATTTTTTGCTAGATATTTATTAAATTTCTTTCAATTTTTATGTGAAAATTTTATCTGACATGTATTACTGTTCCTTTAAAAAATATGATTTAGAAACAGGGAAAATGCTTCTTTTATGAGGGAGACTGAGGGTTGAATCCGTGGCCTGGCACAAATGAGGCAAATAGTCTACCACCGACATGCGTCTCCTGGCTCCCCAAATGAAGAAAGTTTAAGACTAGCTAAATGTGACGAGTGTGAAGATCTGTAAAGCATATTCCAGGCTATTGTATGTATGTGCTTGTGTGTGTGTAGTTGTGTGTGATACATGCTGTGCCACTTGCAGAATCCTATTGTCAAACGGTGTATGATGTTCTTGATTTTATAAAAGCACCTGTAGTTGATCTCTTCAGACTCTGTTTATCTTCTGAGAGGATAAATCTTTATTCAGTTTTCTGAAATTGAAGTGAATTTAATACTGTTTTTTAGGCACATTTATTTCAAAATAAAACCTGAAAAATAGGAAATCTGTTTTCAAAGCAAAACTCAACCTATAATCTTTGTGTCTAATAGTATGTAGAGAGAATTTGATACAGGGTAACTGTTTGTTACTTTTATTTTTTAAAAAACCAGCACCTTAAAGATATTACCTTTATCAGACTTTCATATATTTAAATACAAAATAGTCATTAGGATTATGAAACTTCAGGAAATTATGCTTTCTGAAGTGCATTGAGACGGCCATTCTGGTTTTTAAACTTTTCATAAATTTCCTTTTGTATGGCTAACATTAGATCTTTCTCATTCAACACATTTCAAATGTTAATGCTTCTGAAAATGAATGATATGAAGAAATGCCTTCATAAAATTCTCTTTAAGAAAATAGATGGTAGGATGATTTACTTTTGAGTTTTATTAAATTTAGAAAATATCTGCCCATTATCAGTGTGTGCTTTCCTTTCTTTTTTCTTTGTTCTTTCTTGTGCAACTAATTTGCTTTCCCAAGTGTGCTTAATTTTTTTTTCTGGCATAATTGTTTGGATCGTAAAGTGTACATAATTTATTTTAATATTGTAAAAAATATAGGTTACTGCATCTTGTGTATTATGATTTCATGTGAATAATTTACCATTTCTTTCTGTTTTCCATTGAACTATTCAGTGGTCGATGAAGATGGTAAGCCCCGTGTGCTGATCTATATATTTTACCAACATTAATCACAAAACATTGTTTTATTTAGTTCAGAAAAAGTATATCACATTTTCAACTTGCATTTTTAATATATATAATTTAATCCATAATCCAACATATGCCAGTTCCTTTGGGGTGTCATAGATTAGTAATAATGTGGTTAACTGTTACAACCCATCGCGTTCTTGAATGTTACTGGATGGAGTCCATGTCGTGCTAAAGAGAACTCGATCTTCAAGGTTCCACAGTGGAGCAAATGCTGATGTTTACAGAAGTAAAATTTAGAAAAACACATTCTTTTTTAAATTTACTTTTAAAAAGTCATACACATTTAATATTTACTTTATTATAAGAACTCTTAGGTTTGTCCAGAAAAGAAAAAAGTTTTGTTAATTTTATTATGGATTCAGTGCTTGTTGGGAAGCACAAGTAATCTATTTTGTGTGAGAATGTGAGTGTGTTTGTGTCCCATCCCTTTGTGTTTGAAGTGTTTGGCATGTACATTTATTTCATACAAATTGATGAATTTACATTATGAAGAATTAACCTCCAAATTAGTGGGCACTTACCTAGAAAACTATGTACACAGATGTAGAAAGCAGATCACTGTTCTAGACTTTTCTGGTTGAGACTTTTATACGTTCCTTGGTAGCAAGAGTGGCTGTTACATGCCTTGTATGGCTTCTTGAAGTCCATGGTAAATGGAATGGGATTGCTTTATGTGCTTATATAAGAATGGTTTATAATGTAGATAAGGGGTTTAGAAATAATAGTCCCTTGATACCTGTTGTTAAAATATTTAAAATATTTGATACCAAAGTTGCATTAGGATTAGACAAATAATTAGAGATTTACCCATGGATAATGGCCAGTTTATTATATCTTCTCCCCCCCCCCCGCCTATTAAACTAAAATGTATTTCTTTATTTCCTTAAATAATTTTCAAGCTTTTCAAAATTATTTTTTAATATAAATTGGGTTATCTTTGAATTATTCCCTGGGCTTCAAAAAAATTACATTTGTCATTAACTAGTAAATTTAGAGGAAGTTTACATAGGAAATTTTGCTATTCCATTATTTAGTTTAGGTTTGGTTGATTGACACTGCCAGTATATATTGGCGTCTGATAAAAACATGGGCCAATGGGAAAAGATTCCTAGAGGTTCTTGTTATTAATTAACAGTTTGTTATTAATTAACGTTTGATTTTGTTGTTTTCTGTAAGTGACTTTCCTTTTGTTTAAAAGTAAATGACACAAGTGTGGCAAGGTGGCTTGGTCATTAGAACTGGCTGCTCCTTGAATCAGTTCCCAGCAGTCAAATGGTAGCTCACAACTGTCTGGAACTTCAGTTCCACTGCTCTCTCCTTGGCTCTGCAGGAACAAGGTATATAGAGTAGATGCAAGCGGGCAATAAAATGTCCTGTGCATAGTGAAATCAGGCCATTAAGCAGAATACTAAAGATGTAAGTAGCCCAGACAGAAAGAATGCATTTTATTTTGTAAGCTTGTCTCAGTAGCACTTAAAAAAATTGAGAATAATATTCAACCATTTTAAAGAAGAAAAATGAAGGATAGGTATTAGATTTTAGAATGTGATATGTTAATATAGGTTGTATTAAATGGATTCAGTAGTTTATAATGGTTCTGTTATAATCTCTAATAATGAGGCTGAGGTAACAATGAATAAATGACAGTCAAGAGGAGAATGGAACTGATTGTGGTGACACACTCTTGTAACCGCAACTCAAGAGGCCTGGGAGTTTAGGACTACAGAGAGAGGTGTGGTTTTCAGAAGAAAGACCTCAGTAATAGAAAAGCGTACACCTATACTAACATTTATTTACCTACATTCGAAAGCATTGAAACCTTTCTAACCAAGAATCCTTCTAAGGACTGTGTCAAGGCTGGCCATGGTGTCACATGCTTGGTATAATAATAGCACTTATGAGACTGAGGGTCAAGTTACAGACAAAAGTTAGAGCCTGCTGTCAAAACCAACTGAAGTGAGAAAAGTAGGTTATATCTTTCAGAAACAGCTGAGGCCTGTCATTTGCTTTTACACAGGGAGATTAGAAGTGTATTCCATGTATAAATATGATTTCTGATCAGTAGACTGTATTTAATGATCTGAGTATATTTTGTTTTCAAAGAATGGTGTAAAACATGTATTCATTCAAAAACTAACTACAGCATTAAAGTATACTTCTTAATTAGTTGTCTTCATGCGGTAAGTTGCTTATGTTGCTCAGTTATGAATTTCATGTTTATTTTGCACATTCATGCTAGTCTAAATGTCATGACGTGGATTTTATTCCATAAGATTCTATGTAAGAGTACATACCAGCATAATAAGATAATGTGAGAAATGTTATGTGTTCCCATTTTGTTGTTGCTGTAAGAAAACTCACATGTATTTATTTTAACTCTGCCAAGACTTGAAATAATGTGATAGTTACTAATTACCTATATTTGGTGAGATTTCTTTTTTTCTTTCTGCCTGTTTTCATGTTTTTGTAAATATTGAAATTTAAGCTTTTATTTTTACTAATACATATATATATATAGGTTTTTTTAAAGGTTGAGGCTAATTAAAAATTGAAGTTAGTTGCTTATTTTATAAAGGTAAAGTTAAAGATCAAGATATCTGAAAATGTCTTTAATAATGATTTAGACTCTCTTTTCAGGGCCCAGCACTAGAAGACTTCAGTCATTTGCCACCAGAGCAAAGGCGTAAGAAGTTACAGCAACGCATTGACGAGCTTAACCGAGGGCTGCAGAAAGAAGCAGACCAAAAGTAGTGTTCTCTTAAGTCCTCATTGGTTTTGTTTGTTTTTTGTTTTTTGTTTCCTAGGAGTTAATGAAATATGGCCACACTGATATACAGAATGTTTCAAAATCAATTCATTCTGGGCTGGGGTATAGTTCAGTGGTAAGAGTGTGTGCTTAGCATTCATGGGGACCTGAGTTCAATTCCTTTCATTGCTCCAAAAATCATATATCCCACCTGAAACACTTTTTAAAACTTTTAAAAAAGATTTTTAAAAATTTTATATGTATGTATGTGTTTGGTCTGCATGTATATCTATGTACCGCCTGCATGAACTGGAGTTAGAAATGGTTGTGAGCCTTTACGAGGGTACTGGGAATAGACCCCAGGTCCTCCAGAAGAGGAGGAGTCAGTGATCTTAACTTCTGAGTCATCTCTCCAGCCCCTGAAATATCCCACCCCAGGGAAAAATACACTACCTAACTAGAAAACTTTGTGGCTTACATATTATATAAGTACAAACTCAGGTCTTTGTTTGGTTTTTAGTTACAGAATTTTGTTATATGCTATTGGAATTCCTTTCACAAATTTGTAAAAAACAAAACAGAAATCCAAAACATGGTAATTCATTATTAAAGGTAGTTTTACGAGCATCCTCCTATTTTATACCTCCTGTATTTTATACATATTTTAATGTATAAATTGAATTCAGTGGAGTATTAATTGTGGGATTATATCCACCACACATGTAATCACTTTACATGAAGCATATCATTAAATTCTTCAAAATACCCATCTGAGTTATATGAACAGAGAAATGTAACTTGGTTAGAAATTAGGTAACTGTAGTAATAGAATGAAGGGAAAAGATGAGTTAGGAAAAGTCTTAACTACTTTCTTGTAGCATTCTGTGGGTAATGGGGGGTGTGGGGGTCTTCAGAAGTTCCGATTAGCAACTGTTCTAAAGGTCACTGATCCTTGTATAATGAGATCAGAGATCAGGAGACTTGTGTGGGATTGACTTGTAGATACCGAGAGAGCTATAATATTAATTGGGGGAAAAAACAAAATAAATTTGGGTGAAAGTAAAGATTTTGCTTATGTTTTGTGAAAAATTCACATGGAAAATATTTACTTGAAATTTGGAAATACACATCTAGAGCTTAAAAAACTGGAGACAGACACTGGAGAATCATCTGAAGATCAAAACATTGTAAAGAGAAGTGTAGGATGAGATGAGCGGAAACTTCTTGTCAGTTATGTAACAGACATTTAAAAGTTGAACAAAGTAGAAGAAGCCATTGAATGATGGTTAAGAAAGCAGAGGTGAGCAGAAGAAATGAAAAGTGTAACCCCTTAGGTCAAGAAGAAAAAGATTATTAAGGAGTATTAGTCAATAGTGTCAGGTGCTAGCACCAGACAGCACTGAGTGGACATAATCTACAGTAATGGGACTAGAGGAGAGGAGGTAGGCTAACGGGAATTGGCAAAGAACCGAAGGGGGTGCGCAGTTAGAGACGGCATTACTATTTCTAGCACAGAGGAGTGGGAGGACATTGATGCTGTGGGAAATGAGATAAGGGATTCTGCTGGAATAGAATAATGTTAATGGGTGAAAATATAATGAATTTGACTTCGAGCCGGACATGGTGGTGAAGATCTGTTATCCTAGCACATAGAAAGATCAAGAGTTTAAGGCTAGCTTGGACTACCTAGTGAGACCTTGTTTCAAAACAAAGCAAAGTAATGAATTTGATTTGGGAAACAATATAAGAACAGTGTGGAGCGTTATTAAGCCCATGTATGTGTAAGTTATGTAATAAGATGTGAGAAACAGTGTGGGGTTTTTTGTATTAGAAGTCTTTTAATTGTAAACACTCAAGCACACACATTTTAAGAATCTTTCCGTAAATTACTGACTATATATACATAGTCATATACATATATGCTTTACTTTATACACATTGTCTTTAATTAGGATATATTTGTCTAAACTTAAAAATGTGACTCTTTAGGGTTCAGATACTTTAGTCCCCAAAGACAAATGAAACTCTAAAAGCACATGAAGTGGATGTTTAGTTTTGTGGTTTCCTTCTGTCTCTCAGAGAAGCACTCAACAAAATGAAGGATGTGTATGAGAAGAATCCACAAATGGGGGATCCAGGAAGTTTGCAGCCTAAATTAGCAGAGACAATGAATAACATTGACCGCTTACGAATGGAAATCCACAAGAATGAGGTACATTTGTTAATTCAGCAGTCTGAGATAAAAGTATATTTTTAAATATTTTATAAACTTTATTGTGATAGATTGGATTTTGCCAGTCATATACCGATATTTATGTTTAATTTTAGAACTTTTGAACTGAAAGTATTGTTATGTGGTATATAATTATCATATTAACAGCCTACTCATTTGTTATTTGGACCATCATATAAAGCTAAACATACATGCTTGCTTCAGCAGCACATATACTAAAATTGGAAGGATACAGAGAAGATCAGCAGCCACTGAGCAAGAGTGACATGCAAATTTGTGAAGCATTCCATATTTTAAAAAGAAAAAAAAAAACCCTAAACATACTGTTTTAAAAATTCAACTATAAAGGGCCTGCTGGGGTAGTGGCACATGCCTTCACTTCCAGTGCCGGAGGCCGAGGCAGGTGGATCTATGTGAGTTCAAGGCCAGCTTGTTCTACAAAGTGAGTTTCAGGATAGCCAATGCTACACAGAGAAACTCTGTCTCAAAAACCAAAACAAAACAAGTCAACTATAAAGTTAATCACTATATACATTGAAATAATTCTCTACGAATTATAAAGTCTCAAAGTGCATTTAAATTCAGGGTGCCTTAGGAGGTTTTGAACTTATTTAACTGTCTGGGATTTTTGTTGTTATTGTTTGCTTTTCCTGAAGGCATGGCTCTCTGAAGTTGAAGGCAAAACAGGTGGGAGAGGAGACAGAAGACACAGTAGTGACATAAATCATCTTGTGACACAGGGCCGAGAAAGGTCAGAATTTTGTTTTGTTTCATTTTTATTTTTATATCAATAATCATTTAATTTTTTTCTCAACTTTTAGCTGTTACTATGTTTGTTGTTAAATAACTTCAGTCTTTTGAAACTATTCTGAATCTTAGTTATTAGGTTTCTAGGTAAAGTAGCAAATTTAATCTTCTTCAATTATAACTTATCATCTCCCTGAGCAACTAAGAATAAAAGAAAACAACAACACAAAACAAAGCAAACAACAACAACAACAACAACAAAAAACTAGCAGACCTAAGGACCTCAGGGAAGGGAAAGAGTCCCTTAAGGTTTTTGTGGAGTTGGATAGCTTATGGTGGAAGAAAAAAAATGCTTTCCAGTTGCTTACAATTTGGTGAAGAAGAAAGGGGACAATGTCTTATTAGTTTGGACAGTTTTCAGCTTAGCTTTTGCAAGGTCTCCATAGTGTTGTGACATTTCTTCCTTAGTGTAAGGTCTTTAGTTTTTGTTTAGTTTTGTTTTCCTGTCATAAGATAATCTGTAAACTGCTTTCCTATCATAAGATAATCGATAAACTGCACTTCATCTTTGATATATTATTCTATTAACATAGCATAATTTGAGCAAGTTTTCCTTTTATAATTCCTTAATCCAGTTTTCTAAAAGCACAAAATGGAAGTTAAAATGCCCATTGTACAGAGCTGTTGTGATGAAGGAAATGGTCTAGTGGTCTACATAGTCACTCATACACAGATCAGGTAGTAAGTGTCTCACAGGTGTGAGCACCTCCTTTCAAGTGCCTGTCACTTTAGGAAAGAGTTATCTTTAATTTGTCAAGAACTACCGATAACTGGTTTTTGTTGTTAGGTTAAAAATCCAGGTTAACTGGGTTTAGTTTTTCTAGTATGTTTAATTTAAAAATGTGGGTTTTTTTTTTTTTGGCTTACTTAGGAGTGCTGCTAAATCTACTGCAGAGAGAGTGTGTTTTAAGGCTCTATCTGATTTTTTTTTTTCCTTACACTTGCAATTTTCCTTCAGGTTCAAGGAGAAAAGGAACTGAGCTTCTCTTGGAGCAGTCCTGGGCAGAGCACTTCTGTGTGGTGGTTTGCAGGACCACTAGTGAACTGCTCACCTCCATGCACGTGCTATGCTCATGGCTTCTCATGAGTTGAATCACAAAACACTTCACTGTGGACTGAACATAGATCTGGGTGATTGTACAAAGGGATATCTCTGACATTAGAGAACTACATTGTTCCATTTCCTCTTTAGATCCTTACATAATGAGGAGTGTTTACTTAAGTGTTTACTTCAGGAAATTAAATGAAGACTCATTTTATATTACTACAAGCAATTTACACAGTTAATGTTTAAAAATAGAGCTCAATATGGAAGCATGTCGTTTATTACTAATTTTCCCTGAGATCAACTTAGAAATAATACACAAAGTGCTCTCATGTTTGTGATACTTGATACTTGATCAGAGATACTTTCATGGTTTTTAGCCCTGAGGGAAGTTACACTGATGATGCAAACCAAGAAGTCCGTGGGCCACCCCAACAACATGGTCACCACAGTGAATTTGATGATGAATTTGAAGATGATGATCCCTTGCCGGCTATTGGACACTGCAAAGCTATCTACCCTTTTGATGGTATATGTTCTTAATATATAATATTTGATAAAGTCAAAATAGGTCATCACTTATTTTAGTATCTTGGCTAAATGGTACATTGTCAGAAAATTACATTCTTTGTTCAATAATTGCATAGATTTGTCTTACCTATGTTACATAGTTTTACCCCTACCTCTCCACACAAAGCTGAATTGAAAGAAAATCTTGTATGCTGCCAGATCCTAATATAGATGATTACCTACCAACTCTAGATAATAGAGAATTTTCACTTGATTTTAGATCTTACTCAAACTCACATGTGCCCAACAGAGCTGAAGCAACTTCAGCATGTAGCCCGAGCCAGGAAGTAACTTGTAGATGTCATTTCATGCTCTCCATTGCAGCTATAGTATAGAGAGAAGGCACAGCTGCATGTTATCAATTGTATCCTGATTCTGTAAGCTTCCCCTTCAGATGACAGCAGCAAAGAAAGTGGTAGCTCCTGACTGTGGTTCCTTCTCCTGTGGTGTGATGGCTGGAGAAAGAGGTTTTGTGGCCCTCTCTGCTGACTTTTAGTTTTGTTTTTTTTTTCCTTTTCTGGGACTCTTTAAAAAAAGTCTTCTACTTCAAATACCAGAAGAGCAGAGTAACACCTTCATCAGCAGTTATAAAATGCTCTACAATTTAACACCTTTCTTCATGTATTGGTTTCACAATTGAGTGAAGTCGTTACTCTTCATTTTGGAGCTCTCCAAGTGAATAAAGGCAATTGCCAACGTTACTGGGGACCTGTGTTTCTTCCACAGGATCCACATGGTAGAGGAAACTGATATGTAAAGTTGTCCTCTGATCTCCACACTTAATTGGCATATAATAGCACATTTGCTCTCTCTCACATACATAATATATTTTCCATTTTCATGTGTATTTGTGGTATACATATGCGCATGTTTGCACATATATATACATGGGTACCTATTCATGCAGAGGCTTGAGACTAATGTCAGGACCCATCCTCAGTTGTTCTTTGGCCTTATTTAGGAGTCTTAGTAGAGCCCAAAATTCACTGATCTGGCTGATCTGGCTAGCCAACTTCTCTGAGGATTCCCTCTGCATGTATTCTTTCTTTCACTCTCTGTCATCCTACTCTTTTCCTGATCCATTCTTGATGAAGTTTTTAGTTAGTAACTCTGCTCAAATTTGGAGAAAGACTTAGGATGGTGAAGTAGTGCTTAGATTACACCGTCAAATTGTGTAATGCTGTGGCACATTGCTGAATCTGCTCTGCTGCAGGTGATTATAACAGACCTCTCTGGCTTATTGCGTAGTTCAGATGATTGTGTGTGATGTGTTGAATAAACTAGAAAGCATCACAGAAAGTGTGTTGCTTATAACAGCCAGTGGGCTTTTGCATCTAGATACAATGAAATTTGGTAGTATTTCATGTTTGCTAGTATATTGTATTTATAACTTTTTTAGTTTTTATTTTATTATCATTTATTACAATTTATGCAATCTGTATCCCAGCTATGTCCCCCTCCCTCATCTCCTTCCAACCCCATCCTCTCTCCCTTTTCCCCCCTATCCACCTCCCCTAGTCCACTGACAGGGGAAGACCTCCTTCTCCCTTTCCATCTGACCCTAGCTTATCAGATCTCATCAGAAACGGCTGTATTGTCTTCCTGTGTAGCCTGGCAAGGCTGCACCCCCCAGGGGGAGGTGGACAGAGAGCCTGTCACTGAGTTTATGCCAGAGGAAACCCCTGCTCCCGTTATTAGGGCACCCCCTTGGAGACTGAGGCTATGGGCTACATCTGAGCCAGGGTTTTAGGTCCTCTTCATGCATGGTCCTTGGTTGGGTTATCAGTCTCTGCAGGGGCCCCCTAGCTCAGTTTTTTGGGGCTTTGTTGGTCTCCTTTTGGAACTGTCCCCTCCAGGTCTTTCTGTCTCCCCTTTATTTATAACTTTTATTAAAAATTATTGCAGTGCTTTAATGTTGCGTGTGCTTTGAAAACTTTCACCTAGGGCATAATGAAGGTACTCTGGCAATGAAAGAAGGTGAAGTTCTGTACATTATTGAGGAGGACAAAGGAGATGGATGGACAAGAGCCCGGAGACAGAATGGGGAAGAAGGCTACGTTCCCACAACATACATAGATGTAACTCTAGAGAAAAACAGTAAAGGTGCAGTAACTTATATCTAAACTAACCAGGCAGCTTTGTGCCGTGCATAATGTAAATGACAACACATTCAACAGGTCAGAAAAAAAAAAAGTTAAGGCATCCTGATGCATTGTTCACTATGTGAGCTGATTGCAGGCTTGATCAGAGAGTGTGAATACTGCCACAAGAAACTCTTTGACGCCTTACTGTTCACATGATGTTGGTGTGGAAGCTTAATTGATGCCTTTTGCTTTCTGTCCTGCCTAAGTGTGTGTAAAGGATGTGTGCTTTTCTGCCTTATAAATAATAGATTTGATTATTAGGCAAGAATCATAAGTAGAATGTTCCCTGCCCCCTTTACTTCGGAAACAACAGTGACTGATGAATTGAAATAAACAAACCTGCTCTGAACTGCAAAAAGCTGATTCCCAGGAGTGGCTCAACCTAGGAGCTTGAATTTATAGTTTCAGGTTCTAGGAAGAAAAGTAATAGTTGGATAATTGGGTAAAATGACAGTCATTTTCCTTGCTATTCTTAACTTGGTTTCCTAAAGAAAGAAAACCAATACCTGGTGTATAATCTATTTAATATGAGCTCATCTCAGGATCCCAGGATAAGTCACCTGGTGGAGCTTGTATGTGAATACAAGAGCATTGAGACCTGAAAATATTTTCAGGCTTGCTGGTAATTTTCAATGATGTACAAAGTTCATTCCTAGCTGATCTTATGCTTCTACTTTTCACTTGAAAGTGTCTTTTAGAAATATTACATTAGTGCTCTTTTAGCATTTGGCAATTACTCATAGGAGGAATTGCATCTAATTCATTGAAGATAGAGGACAGCCTGGAATGGAGGAACATGCTGGCAATGCTGACTCTTAGAGGAGAAACATTTTTTTTTTTGCTAAAATGAAGACCTTCCTACCACCATTGAGGGCTTCATTTTAGCTAGACTGTCAACTGCCAGAGTAGATACCTTTTTTCCAATGTATCACCAAAATTATCAGTTGGAATTGTCCAGTCAAGAGCTGTATAGTGTAATAGTCATGTGGCCGCACCCCAATTAGTAAGTGGGGTATAAAGGGAGGGGGCAGTAACACTGGCCTTTGATCGTCTCATGTTTCCAAGTTCATAGCTGACTATAAAATAATTTTAAGAACATTTGGGACAGACACTTTAAACTGAATGCCCCTTTTAGTCTTACCAAAGGTCTTCAGTAATTGTTTTTTTCTTTTTCCTCCTGGACTGCAGGTTCCTGAAGAGGGTTTCTGAGGAAATGGGCAAGATGTTGAAGGAGGTTACATGCAGCTGCTTTTGGGGGGAGGGTTTTAGAGTTGTCAGGCTGAAAGAGAAAGTGAGAGAAGCAAGTTGCATGTATGCATGCAGAATTTTTTTTACTAACTTCATTAGCATTTCCATACATAATACAATAGTCATTATAGTACCAGTCCTTAAATTCGTAGTTCACAGTTGTTCACATGGAAGAAGAAAAGAAAAAAAAAAAAAGCCAGCAATGGCTGACCTCTTTTTTCATTTATTGTACCAAATCAAAAAGAATGCAGAGCTGTCTTAAAGTTTGTCTTATTTTCGGCTGTCCAGAAGGACTGTCTTCATCCAGCTCTGTTTCAATTGGCTTTTAAACCTGTTGTCTTTTAGAACGCTTACCATTTGTCAGTGTCTGCCTGCACCACCTCCGTGCTTGCTTAACATCCTGTTGCATGTCTAGAGTGACCTGGGCTTAGATTTTTCAGGCATGTCTCTGTAATCAGTCCCTGTTCTCGTCAAAGCCTTTGTTTCATTTTGCATTTGTAGTGCAAATCACTTTTGTCAGACATCCTAGTACTAATGTTTCCATCTTAGTATTTGTGTATGCTGCTAAATCTTCCCCACTGCAAACATTCCAGTTTTGGCATTATGAAGACATAGTCTGTGAACCTGAAGTATTTATGATAAGAAAAAGAAAACGTCTCTGCTCTAGCCTACAGCCCAGTTAAAGACTCTGAAATGTGACACATCTTCAGCACCTCAGTCTGGGAGAATCTGGTCAGCACTGAAGTCCTGGCATAATAACACAGGATACGCACCATCGAAGGGACTGTTGTCAAAAGTCAGCTGCTTCCATTCAAATGCTGCCTTAAACTCGAGTGCCTAAATCTGTTGATTGCCAACACTACCACTACAGTATCCCACAAAGGGCTTTGTGTGCCGGCTCAGTGCTCCTAACTGCGGCACCGTCGCAGCTGTGATGTAGCCTCGGTAGGTGGCTTCTCGAGCTCTACCATGTGCAGTGGTGCATCTTCAAATTTATGCATCAAACTAAAGACCTGTCCGAGTCCATTTTGCTTTCATCAGTGTATTTATGAGAAGTTTGATGGACCTCCCCCCATCATCTTTCAATGGAGTGATGACGATCTCATTTGATTATTACAATGATAGTCTCTTTCCAAGTGATGCTTTTGTTTGAACCAGATAAAATTTAGTGAAACTTTGTAATGATCTATGTGCACTTTTACTTGTAAAATGGAAATTTCTGTATGTTTATACTTGTAAATACAATTGTCGTTAGTACCTTCATTGCTCATGTTGTCCTGCCTCGCATTTGTGATTCTGTTAATGACTTGTATCTGAACTAATTTCTTAGTGGTCTTGTAACAGGGAGGTGGGTGGGGTGGGAGGGTTATTTGTACCACTGAAGCTCCATTAATTTGGTTCTTTACTGTTTTGAGGGGAGAAAGAGAATGTGAAATGTTCTGTGTATTATTGGATTTCAAGCAATATTTTAGAAACTGTGTGACTGCTTTAATAATTTTTCCAGTGCTATTTGAATCATACTACCAGTTATACTAAAGCTGAATGACAATTGTGTGAACATTAATGCCTTCATAAGATCACGTACACCACTGTTACGCAGCTGACATGTAGTGTATTACCTTTGAGGCTAGTAAACTAGACAGTTTTAGATATTAAATCTCGTTACAGGGTTATTTATATAATGTGACATTATTCTATACTGACAGACTGCATAAAGTAGTTTTTAAAAGTAGTGCTATTTTTATTTCAGAAGTTAGCAACGAGGCAGAAATGTGACCTGGCTGTGTTTGTCTCTGTACAAAGCCTAGAATGCTTATGTTTTTCTGACTAACAATCACAGAGGGCAGAGTTCAAAGCTTTCATGTAAGGACTGTTCTTTTTGAGCTACTGTGTGTTTTTCTAAAGCTGGCGTTTGCTTTCATAGGAGGCAGTTTCCTTCTTGTGGAGTAGTGCAACCTGTATAATGGTTAAAACATTTGAAAAACCACTTGTACTTGCACAGTTTAAGTCATTCTTAAATCATTCCTAAACTTTGAACATGTGAGCTTTCTAAAAGAAATCTTTTAATTTTGCAGTAATTTTCACTCTGTGCACATATTGATTTCTTAATGGTAAAATGCCTTGTTTATTATAGTGTTCTCTGTTGAGAATATTTTCATGGAATAAAACAAACTTTTCATGTCGGCTAACATGTGTACTTGTCTTTTACTACTTACTGTTTGAATCAAAGAGACTTGAAACTTTTGTTCTTAAGTGTGATAGAGTTCAGATAACACAAAGTGGATGCTAAGTTCCTAAAGTGGAATAGCCTTTTGGGGAAGCCATTTTAGGCACTTTGTTCATTTCTCCCAAGCTTTTTTAAAGGAAAGACTAGATATTTAATTAGAGTGAATTTAAAGCTACTTTAATCATTTGAATTTATTTTTTACTCAGCAGCAGCCATGTGGCACAGACTTTCCTTTGGCCCCATCTTTTCTCCCCTGCATCCATCTGTGAGCTCTAACCCTGGACCACACAGTCTGATCTGGCCACTGCACATTAGCTAGCCTTTCCTTCTAGACTAGTTGCAGAGCATCTGTGCTTCCTGGGAAAAGAAAATGCATGGAAAGAGAGCATTTGCTGCAGGTAGTGACACATCATCTGTAACTTCCAGGAAGCCTGATTTCAGAAGAGTTGCTTCTTAATAGGCAAGTGCTCAGCCATGACCACAGGTGTTTAGAAGTCCAAAGGGAATAAAACTTCAGGAGACACTGAGCAGTGAGAGGCTGGGATTTTAAGACAACGAAAGTTGGAAGAACAGCGCCAAGTTTCGAAGTAGACACATGTAAAACAATGAAAATAGCAAAATGGTGTCAGGCATTACAGCTTCAAACAAACAGAAGTTTTAGAAACAGGGTAAATATCCAAGAGGATGAAAAGGACATTTAACTGTCTGAGCTGTGCTCAAGGAAGTCAAATTCCACTTCCAGGGAAAGAAAACAGCTTTATAACAACACTAATAAAAGGAGATGGAAGCCAGCCCTGTGCAGAAGATGTCACTGTGTAGGTTTTCCTAGAGGAACAGAACCGATGGAATGAATTTATAATACATTAAAAGGAGATTCATTAGAGTGCATTCATTCATCAGGCTGTGGTCTGACTAGTCTCACAATGGCCATCTCATGGAGAGGCCAAGAATCCAGTAGTTGTTTGCTGGATGTCTCAGCGGGTCTTTGGTGTCTGTTGGAATCCTGAAGTAGTAGGTTCTGATACCAGCAAAGGAATGCCTCAGCAGGAGAGAGGAACCTGTTAGAGTAAGGACAAGCAGGCAAAGCAAAAGCTTCCTTCTGTGTCCTTTTATGTGGGCTGTGACCAGGTATGGCCCAGATTTTGGTTGGGCCTTCCAACCTCAGATGAACCAATTAAGAAAATCCTTCACTGCTATGCCCTGCTGCTTAGATTTTAGTTGATTCTGGCTGTAGTCAAGCTGACAGCCAAGATTAGCTCAGTCACTGTTGACAGTTATAGAGATCACAGAAAATAGAAAGGCACCAAGAGGTTGGGGAATGGGTAAACATAAATTTTTGGATAGTAATTTCTGATACGTTTGACAACCCTTAAAGGTACTACGTAATGTCAAGCTTTCAAGAGAAATTTAGTAGGCAACTGACTTAGGTTCCTAAGAAGTCAAAGCCTCATTGTCTGCTGCTACAGAAGAAGTCTAAGACATACTTAACATCTTGATTTCAGCACCATTTCATTGTGACAAAATGTCTCTTTTTTTTTTTTTTTTGTAAAATGGTATCAAGGATGGGGGCTTTTATAACAAGCTAATTTGGTGACCCAGAAGGTAAACCCTCAGGAGAATTTCTAAGGAAAATGTATCTGTGTGGGCTTTGAATCACACTGAATAGGCATCTGTCCTACAGCTTAACAAGCAGAAAAGAACTATTACCACCTCTTCTATGAAGAACCATTGCCTTGCATTTGAATTTTGTCTGTCTTCGTGGGTTTTTCAAATGGTTCCTTGATTTTTCTTTTTTGTACCCTGGATAAATGATTCTACAGAGATGTTTAATGTGAGCAGAGCAAGTGTTGATGCTGTGTGTACTCATGCATAGCTGTAGTGAGTGCTAAGTGGTGAAATGCTCCATGCTGCTCAGTAACTCAGAAAAAATCATAAAATTTATAAAGCATCTCAGTCCCCAGCTCATGTGGTCCAGCTGAAAGTAGGCACGGTACCCACGTTACTGAGCGCATCGGGTGTGAACACCGGACACAAAGCTAAAGTTTACTATGGTTTACTGTTATTTTCTACACGTGTTGAGGTACTCTTGTGTCATAAACTCTTGGATAGGAGGGGAGAGGGCCTCTACTCTGTTCACCGCACAGAGAAATCCCTTGTTTGCTCACAGACCAAAAAGCTGGATCTCAGCTTTCATTGCTGCTGGAGACATAGAAAAGGAACACAGGTCCCACCATGATGCAGTAATGCCCCTTAGAATGGTCTTTTGAAAACTTTGCCTTATTTGATAATATCAGTGCAGTGGAGAGCAGGCCCACCTTGTGCCTCTCTCTGTGTCCACTTAGAAAGGAGCTGTTGAGATGATAGAGCACAGCTGTCATGTTCTCTTCCACTGCCTGGTTGGTCTCCAGAATATTCTATCTCTCGCAAGTCCATCTCTGCTGACTTGGTGAGAGGACCAAGTTGCTGTGGCTCAGAACCCAGAGCAAACGCTAGTAAACTTGCATGCTGTGTTTTTTCATTTGCCTTCTTTCCTTCTGGCATTTGTCCTGCGTCACAGCAGCTATTTGACAGCTCAGCGGCTTCCCAGTTGGCTGGTGTAAACGTAGTCTGGGTGTGAAATGAGACATGACTCCAGCTGATCAGTCTCCACCATCTCGCTGTCCCCTCTCTGCTGTGTTCTGCCCATTGCCCTGCCCATATAGTCAGCACCTAGATGGTACTATGTTGTCTGGGGGGCATCACTGTATAGCTCTTCTGCAGGTGCCAGACAGCACATTAGTAAATTCATGACTGAATTCTGAGGAAGAAATCACTGAAAAAATGGTTCCCTGAATAGAGGTCACAGAAGTGCCATGTCTTCTGTCCAGCAATTGCAGACAGTAGTCTGCTCCCCACTGGCGAAACAAAAGATCTGAAGATTACTGGCAATTTGGGAAACTTCTGTCTCTTGATAGTTTTAGTATGTAGTTTATTGCAGAAGTGAAAACTCATTTGGTTTTCCCATTGGCTTATATATTTATGTTTTATGGATATAATGTGGTAACAGCTCATTTGTTATATACTTTCGGTATTCCTGTATCTTAAGATTGATTTTCACCCAATGTTCACCATGAGATTATTCACTTAACTTCCATAGTTCATTTACTGTGTATAGTCGTCTATTACCTAAATACACATTTACCTATCATCATGGTGAACATTTTGGCTTTTTCCTGAACTTTGTCTAGACTAAACAGCATTGCTTGAGAATATTCACACATGTGTTTACTGACATAGGACTTTCTCTGAACTCTATACCTAGATGTGGTATTCTAGTTTATATATTTATAGGGGTCTGAATGAGAATGGTCTCCATAGGCTCATATATTTAAATGCTTGTCCTTAGTTGGTGGACTCTTTAGGAAAGATTATGAGGTATGGCACTGGGGATGGGCTTGGAGGTTTCAAAAGCCCACAGCAGACCTAGTCTTTCTGCCTGCAACTTACAGATCAGGTGTGAGCTCTCAGCTACTGCTCCAAGCATCATTCATGCCTGCCACTGGCCGTTGATGGTCATAGACTAACCTTCTGAAACGGTAAGTAAGCACCCAATTAAATGTTTTCTTTTATAAGTTGCCTCGGTCATGGTGTCTCTTCACTGCAATAGAACAATAAGTAAGACGGTGTTAAATTAATTTTCACTTTTAAAGATAATGCCACTTTTAAACATGCTACGTTCTAGCAATTTCAGTGTAAGGGTTATTTGTTCCACATCCTGACCTACCCTTGTGAGCCAGACATTCTAATCTTTTTTCTTTCCAATCTTTCTTTTTTCTTTTCTTTTGGTTATTTTACATATGAGTGCTCTGTCTGCATGTATACCTGTGTGCCAGAAGAGGACATCAGATCTCATTATAGATGATTGTGAGCCACCATGTGGTTGCTGGGAATTGAACTCAGGATCTCTGAAAGAGAAGGCAGTGCTCCTAACCACTGAGCCATCTCTCCAGTCCCTAACAATAGTTTATTTTGAACCGTAGCTTTATAGTGAGTTGTTATGTCTAGCAAGACAAACATGTATCTGTCTAGTAGGCTGCATCAATGTGGGATCACAATAAATCAATATCTTGGTTGTGATATGTGTGTTGTGTTGCATTGTCAGAGCTGTATAGTGAGAGCCGTGGCTGTAAAACCTCACTGAAGGTCACAGGCATAATTTGTGGGATGGTGGATAATGCTAGGTGTGGGTTTGCCTGGATTAAGGGATACCTAGAACACTGGAAGGAAAGCATTATTACTGAGTGTGTCGGGTTGTTTCTAGAGGTTGGCACATGAGTTGTTGGGAAATTTTCAACCTCAGTATAGATGGACATTAATTGGGCAGAGAACCTTGACAGCATGTAAGCACAGAGGAACAGTGGATTCTCTTCTGGAGCTGGGATGTTTTTCCTGACCTTTTATGACTTCTCCTTTGGACTTTGGACTCTAGTACTGACAGGAGGAACTCCCAGAGTCTTAGTCCTTTGCTCTGGACTAAAAGAATACACCATTGGTTTTCCTGATTCTGAGGAGTGGGACTGAGAGGCTGCAGCACTCCAGGGTCTCCAGTGTGCAGATGGCCTGACAATGGGACTTCTTAGTTAGTCTCCATAATCCTGTAAGTCAATTCTACAATCTTTGAATAAGTATATTTTGGTTCTGTCTCAAGAGACCCAGGATATATCTGGTAACCAGTTCTTATCTTCACTTTCCTGATAGATGCTCCCTCACAACCCTATTTAGTAACTAGGACTCCCACTCATGGGGCATTTCAAGTTCAACAACTCCAAGACATTCTTCCATTCATTGGGCAGACTTCAGTGTTTTTCTTCAGGTTTACTTCTAGGTGGTTTGTTGTATCCGCCTCGACCAGCAAGGAAAGACACGACACACGAGCTCTTCTTCAAGCAGTTTATTCAGGAGCCTTGAACAATCTTCTGCCCCGAGTAGAGCCCGTCCCAGGAAATAAGTACCCCTGAGCCAGCCAACCCCGGGTAGCCACGTGGGAAGTGCGGATATGCACACGCAAGAGAAGGCAGATCATCAGACACAGCACAGCCAAATAAGGAGTTGTTTATCACAAGAGCACTTGCCATCGGGGTGGCAGAAGGCGGAAACCGGCGCCATCTTTAAGGCACGGCACACGCAGCTCTCCACAGTGGTTAGCTTTTGTTGTACCTTTTGGGGTTGAGGAGGGGAGGGAGTGTTTCAAGATAGATTCTCTATCATTGAGCTCAAATTTAAAAGAGTACATAAAAATTGAGTTCATTAAAAGACAATAACCATTATTTAGGGTTCTTTTATGAAAGAGCTTGTTTTTTTTAATTTTTTTTATTTGCCATGTTTTTTGGGGGTTTGTTTTGTTTTGTTTTGTTGAGACAGGGTTTCGCTGTGTAACAAGAGCCTTGGCTATCCTGGCCTCACTCTGCACCAGGCTGCCTTCAAACTCACAGAGATCCGCCTGCCTCTGTCTCCCGGAGTGCTGGGATTAAAGGCTGAGTTTCACCGTGTTGTTGTTGACGTTATGTAATATCTTCACCTCCCTCCTCCCAGTCCCCACCCTTTTATCTCTCCTCACCCACATCCTTCCTTCCTTTTCCTCCTTTTCCCCTCAGAAATGGAGAGGCCTTCCAGCCTTGGCATATCAAGTTGCAGAAGGACTAGGGTATCTACTCCTATTGAGACTAGTCAAAGCTGAGAGTTAGGGAAAAGGGATCCAAAGGCAGGCAACAGAGTCAGAGATAGCCCCTGGCTCCTGCTGTTGGGTGTCCCACCTGAAGACCTAGCTGCACTGTTACATGTGTGTACAGAGCCTAGGTCCAACCCATGCCGTCTACTTGGCAGGTCAGTCACTATGAGCCCTTGTTGGCCCAGGTTAGTTGGTTCTGAAGGCTTTCTTGTGCTGTCCTTGACCGCTCTGGCTCCTTCAATCCTTCCCCCTCTGCCACAGTGTTCCCCAAGCTCCACCTAATGTTAGGCTATGGGCCTGTTTCCATCAGTTGCTATGTGAAGCCTCACAGGGAACAGTTAATGCTAAGTGCCTGTCTTCAATTATAGCAGAATATCATTAATAGTGTCAGGGATGAGCTCTCTTTCATGGCATAGGTGGGCCAGTCATTTGTTGGCCCTTCCCTCGATTTCTGCTTCATCTTTACCCTTGTACATCTTATAGGTAGAACAAATTGAGGGTCAAAGGTTTTGTGGCTGGGTTGGTGTCCCAATCCCCCCATTGAGGGATTTTTGTTGTTGTTGTTGTTTTGTTTTTCTGGTTATACTCGATGGCCTTTTCAGGTTCCATATCCCTCATTGCTAGGAGGCTTAGCTAGAGTCACCCTCATAGACTCCTGGGAGTTTCCATTGTCTTAGGTTTCTGGCTCATCCCAACCATTCCAGATCTCTCACTCAGTACTCTCCATCCATCATCCCTCAACTTGATCCTTCCTGCTTCCCTCCCCAGTCCTCCTCAACCCAGTCCCCTCCCTCCATCAACCTGCCCCCATGTCTAGTTTATTTCCCTTCTCAGTGAGATTCAGTTGTCACCACTTGAACCCTACCTGTTACTTAGCTTCTTTGGATCTGTGGATTGTAGCATGAGTATCCTGTACTTTATGGCTAATATACACTCATAAGTGAGTACATACCATGTGTGTATTTTTGGGTCTGGGTTACCTCACTCAGGATGATCTTTTCTAGATTCATTCATTTGCCTACAAATTTCATGATGTCATTGTTTTTAATAGTTGAAGAATCCATTGTGTAAATGTACCACATTTTCTTTATCCATTCTTTGGTTGAGGTACATCTAGGTTTCCAGTTTCTGGCTATTATGAATAAAGCTGCTATGAACATAGTTAAGCAAGTTTCCTTGTATGGTGGAACATCTTTTGGGTATATGCCTAGAAATGATATAGCTGGATCTTGAGGTAGAACTTGCTAATTTTCTATCCTTTGCCTTACAGAAGCTTTTCAATTTCATGAAGTCCCATTTATTAATTGTTGATCTTACTGTTTAAGCTGCTGGTGTTTTCAGTTCAAGAAGTGGTTTCCTGTACCAATGAGTTCAAGGCTATTCCCCACTTTCTCTTCTCCAATTTAGTGTATTCCAGTTTTATGTTGAAGTCTTTGATTCACCTGAGTTTTGTGCAAGGTAACAGATATGGATCTATTTGCATTCTTCTACATGCAAACACTCAGACCAGCACCATTTGTTAAAGATGCTTCTCCCCTCCCCTCCATTGTATAGTTTTGGCTTCTTTGTCAAAAATCAAGTGTCCATAGGTATGTGGGTTTGCTTTTGGATCTTCAATATGATTCCATTGGTAAGCCAATGGTTTTAAACCAAGGTTTTCATTACTGTTGTTCTGTAGTGCAGCTTGAAATCAGAGATGGGGAGGCCTCTTGAAGTTTTTATTGTACAGGATTGTTGTAGCTGTCCTGGGTTTTTGTTTTCCCATATGAAGTTGAGCATTACTCTTTCAAAGTCTATAAAGAATTGTGTTAGAATTGTGTTGAATCTGTAGATTATTTTTAGTAAAATGACCGTTTTTACTATGTTAATCCTACCGATCTGTGAGCATGGGAGATCGTTCCATCTTTTGATATCTTCAATTTCTTTCTTCAAGACTTGAAGCTCTCGTTACACATGTCTTTTCACATGTCTTTTCGTTAGTTACACCAAGATATTTTATATTATTTGTGGCTATTGTGAAGAGTATTTTATCCCTAATTTCTTTCTCAGCCCGTTTATTGTTTGTGTACGGAAAGGCTACTGATTTCTTTTTCTTTTTCTTTCTTTTTTTTTTTTTTGAGTTAATTTTGTATTCAGCCACTTTGCTGAAGGTAAAGCTGTAGAAGTTCTCTGATAGAATTTTTGGGGTCACTTATGTATACTATCATATACTTTTTTTCCTTTCTAATTTGTATCCATTTGATCTCCTTTAATTGTCTTCGTGCTCTAGCTAAAATGTCAAGTACTATATGGAAGAGATATGGAGAGAAGGTCAGGCTTGTCTTGTCCGCTTAATTGTGAAAGAGCTTTCTAAAGGTATCTAAACCTTTATATTGCCCAAAGCAGATGTATCCTCCCTGACCCCAACAATTAACAAGTGTAGGTTGGATGTGTAGCACATGCTTGTAATCACAGCATTTGGGAAAGCAGAAGAATTAGAGTTCAAGGTCACCCTTGGCTGCACAGTAGGCTGTAGTGCAGCCTGAGATACAAGAGACCCTTTCTTACTAAGAACAAACAAGCTGCACAGAGGTGGCTCATTCCGTCTACAGAAGTCCCAGCGTATAAACGGGTGCCCGAGCAGTTACTCATCACTCATGTAAAGCCAGGCATGGTGAAGGATGGATTCCTAAAGCTCCTTGGTGAACTACTGTAGACAGATCAGCCCCAGGTACAGTGAAAGACATCTCAAAAACATTTTTTAAAAAAGCAGTGTCACAAAACACTCAGCATTGACTTCTACCCTTCACATGCAAACACACACACAACATGCACACATATACAACACAAATGCAATAGCACCTTTAAGAGGTGGTAAGCGCTTATGATTCTAGGATATAGTAATGGAAATAGAGAGTCTAGGATTTGAAACTAATAGTAGCTAAGAGTTGGGTTAACTGTAATACAGCTAACAGTTGCATTAAACTGACCACAACTTGAGTCTCATGTTTGGCTCTAGTAGGTAACTGTGTTCCTTTGTCAGCTTCACACAAATAGAGTCACCCAGGAAGAGGGACTCCCAGTTGAGGCATTGTCATCAGATTGGCTTGTGGGCATCTCTGTGGGACATTTTCTTGATTAATGGTTGATGTGGAAGGGCCCAGCCCACTCTAGGTGGTGCCACCTCAGGCAGGTGGTTCTGAATTGTATAAGGATGCAGAGACAGGAAGCAAGACAGTGTTATTCCCCTATGGCCTCTGTTCCGTTCTAACCTCCAGGTTTCTACATTGAGTTCCTGCCCTGGCTTCCTTTGCTGATGACACTAACCTGTAAGTTGTAATAGACTCTTTCCAACCCAAGTGTGTTTGAATCAGTGCTTAATCACAGCAACAAAAAGCAAAGTAGGACAGTGTATTTATGTGGCCATGTTATGTTGTATTTTTAAGGCCCTGTTACAGTGTAATATCTGTAAATGATCAATCATTGCTCTAAGGACTATTTATTATTGTGAAAAACTTCATGGCTTGTTTTATGGCTGTAAAATGTGGTGAGATTTAAATACTTAAAGATAGAAAAACAAGTCAAGTGTGATGGCACATGCCTTTAAACCCAGCACTTAAAGGCAGAGGCAAGAGGATATCTTTTAAATTCAAGGCTAGCCTTATAAAGTGAGTTCTAGGACAGCCAGGCTCCATAGTAAGACCCTGTCTCAAACAAACAAAAATAGGAAAACAAATAGTTAACTTTGATAGTTGATGGCAGAATAGTTTTAAATCTTGTATTCTAAATTTTTTACAATGAAAAAATGAAGAGTGTATTTAAATGCTAGACAGTATTGTTTGGGGGGAAGCCAGAAACCTAGAAAATGAGCCTGTCAGGTTTGTGTATTTATCAGGTAGAGGAAACAATTGGTTTACATGCTTTTTCAATATATTTAAGTTCATTCAAATTATAGTAAATAATGTATATTGTAAAAGTGTTAAGGTTTGCTTTCTCATGGAGATTGGTGTGGTGAAAATGTCCTCCAAAAGCTCATGTATTTGAACATTACATCCCAAGTTGGTGGTGCTGTTTGGGAAAGTCACAGAAGGTCACTGAACCTTCAGGTGGTGGAGTTTTGCTGGAGGAAATAATGTCTTACCTACTTCCTGTTCTTACTCTGTTCCCTGTGTGCAAACAAAAATGTGATTATCGCTTCCTGCTGCCAAGCTTTGCCCTACTCTTTCCATGTCGCTCCTGCCATGGTGTTCTCTGTCCCTCTGGAACCATAAACCAAAGTTAGCCCTTTCTTCCCCAAGTTGATTTGGGGCACAACCACAGAAAGTAACCAACACACAGTTAAGAGAAACCAGAAGAACTATGAAGAAAAAAGCACTGTTCCAAGTGTGCCTGGGAGGATTTTCCAGGGGAGCCACGGCATTAGACCAATTGTGTCATGAACTAGAACGGCAGCTGCCATCTCGGGTGCTCAGTCTGACTGGTGGCAAGAACTTGCCCTTGTGTTTGAACCTAGGTCTTTTGAAGCAGGACTCCTGGCTCATTATTCATTCTGTATCTTGCAGCAGAACTCTTATTATTTCCAACCACTTTTGTTACTTTTGGTTTAATATGGGGATAGGGAAGAAAGTTCCTTAGAATCCCAGAGTTAGAACTGTCATGTTAGGTTGAGTCTATATTAATGAAATAGGATACAATTATTTCACAAAAAGATATATTTTCACTCATGGCTATTTACAGTTTCATATTGAAAGAATATCATATAACTGATACCTTCTGCACTGTTTCATGCTTTTCTTTTAAATGCCTCTATTTACATTTATCTGACATGGAATTAAAAGTAAGAATGGTCAAATACCATGGTATTAAACAACCAGCAACATAGCTATGTCCTCTTAAATTTGCTGATCAACATTAGCAATAGTTATCTTAACAATAAATTACCATTTTAAAAATCAGTAGTAATTTTAAACAATTTATAAATAAGTATGCTCTGTGCAGTTTACACATTTAATATCCTGTGGATATTAAAAGCTTGTAACTTGTTAGCCTTGCACATTATCACTTTGTCGGGTGACAGCATTCCCAGCAGGACTGGAGAAGCTCGGTATTGGACCTAGGTTGTCTAGACGGTTCTCACGGCTCGGCCTGCTTCACAGAAGGCGGTTCCAGCTTACGCGAGAGGGCGGTTAAAATCTGGTTGAACTTGTCATATCTCTCGGTCTGGTTGACCTCGGCACCCTTGCTGCCCCACAGCAATCGCATCTGAAACTCAGTCTTCAAGATTTCACTCATTTCTTCATCTGGTTGAAAATCTAATCAAAATAAAACAGGCAAGTTCAGTTCGTTCTACCTAAAAATAAAAATTCAAAAATGAATGAAAGTTTGTTTTAAAGCAGAATTCCACCTCTCAGTATTCTAAGAAAATGCTTCCAAAGAAAAATGCAGGACCTCCTCATTTGACCAACTTCAAAGAATTCACAAGGTAACTCACTAAGCCGGATGTATCAAAGCCTTTGTTCACTGTGGGGTTGTGGTGCTGTGTAAGGAGTGTTGTTGGCTGGTGTCTTGTCTGGGGTTGTTTGTAACAACTTTACTGATGCAGAATTTACCTGTCATATGATTCAACTGCATTCCATGTGATTCAGCTATCTTAGCTGTGGTTTGATTCATGTATAGTTTTAGGATACATCCCTCAGCCCAGGAAGTCCCCGCGTAGTCCCAGGCAGCTAGTCTGTGTTCCTGCTTTGTCCTATACAACCACTAATGAGCCTGGGTGCTCCTGTGCTTATTAGGAAGTCTGATAGGAATGGAATCACATGGTGTCGTGCACTGTCCTGTCAGGCTCCTTTCACTGCGTATGATGGTTTTCAGACTGGTTCTGTGTGGTGCATGTTAGCAATGACACATTCTGTTTTATTGCTGGCTAATAGGCATTAATATGGACATAACAGATTTTGTTAACCCATTCACTAACTAATATACTGTGATTAATGTCAACATGTACAAGCCCGTGTGAACATTTGTTTTCCTTTCTCTAGGAGAAACTGAGTCATACAATAAGTCCATGTTTATTTTTAAAGAACTAGTCATAAATGCTTCAGTTATATATCACTAGTAATACATGAAAATCCCAATATCTCTGTGCCCAAGTTTTATCAATAGTCTATAGTAGAACCATCTAGGGAATTTCATTGCAGTCAGAATTTCCACTCCTAAACAATTTATTGCCTTACCACTTCTGTGTCTTCTCTGATGTAGTGTCTATTTAAATTACTTGGTGAGTCTTAAGAGGTCTTTAAAAGTCTTATGTTTAAGATACATGTTTAATACTATTTCCCCTGCTAGTATCTTTGTTTTTCACTTAAAGTTTTGAAAAGCAAAAATTAAAAATCATGATTAATCAGTGTTTTGATTAGGGTTTACACATTATATGTCCAAAGAAATATGCTTATTAGGGGCACTATGAGTTTCTTTTATGTTTTCTTACAAGTACTTTTTATACTTCAAACGTGAAAAAGAAAATAAGAGCTAAAGTGATTTGCTATATGTTAGCTTCAAGTATGGTTAAGTTTATCCAAATACACTGATTATGCCATATCAAATGCCATATATAGTATGTTTTAATATCTATTTAATTGAATTGTATACTTTTGTTATCTGAGTTACACTACCAAACCTGAGGACTTTGTGTTGAGTGTGCATGTGTGTAAAAGTAAGGAACTATCTGCCTTATTTCAGAATCTTTTGTTGGCCTGGATCTCATCAAATAAGCCATGCTTGCTGGCCAGTGGGCCCCAGGGAGTCTCCTGTCTCTGCCTCACCGATGCTGAGATCGCAGGCATGTACACTAACTACCATGCCTGGCTTGACATCAGGTTCTCTGCTGACTGGGCCATCCCTCCAACCCCCAGAACTCTGTGAGGAAAAAAAAGAAACAATTATATGGCACTAACGACTACTACACTCACAATGCTGAGTCTAGTAGTACTCAAGTGTAGTTCTGAGGTAGCAACGTTCTTTTAAAATGAAATAGGCCTATTCTGTCCCACACAGTGTCTTGAAGAGCTTGAAAAATTAGTCATCCCCAATGCTTTGGCTAAAGTTCTTGGTCCAGCAATTGATTCCTAGAAGGTTTTTTTTTTTTCCTCCATTCAACTTTGCAGCCATCCTCCCATGTCATTAGGATGACTCAGTTTGAAATGTAAATATAACCAAGTGACTGTCTCCCATGTTTAAACCTCTCCTGAGCTGCAGCCCTCCATTTTCAGTGATGCTGGCCATTCTTCAGGTCACACTTTACAATTCCGAAGCTCTCTCAGAATCTGGGGGCTTTACTCTCTGGGTAGAATTCCTAACTCAACCCATCTCTGCGTTCTGCCAAATGTTTTAAGAATCGATAAAGGAGGCTGAGGACATGGCTCATTTGGTAGAATATTTACCTAACATAAAGCCCTGGGCTCACTCTCCAGCGTAAATCTGGCATGGTGGTGTATACCTGTGATTCTAGCACTTAAGAGGATGGAAGCAGGGGGATCAAGAAGTTCAAGGCCATCCTTGGCTGTATAGCGATTTTGAGGCCAGTGTGGGATCTATAAGACCCTGCCTCACAAACAGCACAAAAGTAACTAAAGCCAGTGGAATTGTTTTCCTTCTGGGTTATCCCTACTACTGTCTCTCTGAGCAACTAAGTCAGTTACTCTTCCTAAGTGTTCCATGGTGCCCTCTACGCACGCTGTGTGCTGGGATGCTCGTTCGGATGCCTCTGAGCACCTTGAGGATCACTTAACTAAGTGGAACACACACACCTGTGATGAACAGTTATCAGTCTGTCTGACGAAGCTGCTCTCTACTACAGAGCTTAAAGTTCAGTTTACCCAGCCCTCCCCAGAATGTGAGGGACACTTGGAGCAAGGAACACAATGAAGTCTAGATAAAACACTTATGGTGGCTGCTGCCTTTCCAGGTGTTAATGGTGCACATTCTTCTCAACTCTGCTTTTTATTTATCCTGTCCCTCGACAGACCACAGAAGAAAGGAGATACAAGACCCCTAAATTACCTGGAATTACAGGATACAGTGTGGGGATGAGTTAGAATGATAATTCCAGGTTGGGAAAGACAGCTCAGTCAGTAAAGCATTTGCTGTGTGAGCACAAAGGCCTGAGTTCAATCCCCAGAATACACTTTAAAAAAAGCTGCACATAAGCAGTTGACAAATGCAACATCCAAACACACAAAAAAGCTTCTGACAGAGGGTTAATATCCTCTTTTGAGGAGAACTCAAAAAACAGTCAAAAAGATAAAAAGTGAAATTTTTAAAAGGTGCTATTGATTTCTCAAAAGAAGAAACAAAAAAATGGCTAAGAAATACCTTTATGCTGGTCCAACTGGATATCTGTATGCAGAAAAATGAAAATAGATCCATATTTATCACCTTGCACAAAGCTAAAGTCCAAGTGGATCAAAGACCTCAACATAAAACCAGACACACTAAACCGGTTAGAAGAAAAAGTGGGAAAGACCCTAGAACTCATTGGCACAGGAGACTACTTCCTGAATAGAACACCAACAGCAC
>CM053744.1:74265786-74334456 GCA_028658305.1 Pachyuromys duprasi
AATGTGGGGAAAAGGGAACTCTTATTCACTGTTGGTGGAACTGTAATGAAAATTAACATGACAAATTCTCAAAAATCTCAAAATAGGTCACTGTATGATCCAGTTATGCCACTCCTTGGCATATGCCCGAAGGACTTCACATTGTACTACACAGATACTTGTTCAGCCATGTTCACTGTATGCTACTCACAATACCTAGAAAATGGAAATGACCTAAATGTCCTTCAGCTGATGAATGGATAATGAAAGTGTTGTGCATATACACTAGAAAATACTATTCAGCTGCAAAGAAAGTGGAAAATGAATTTTTTAGGTAATGAAATAGGAAATACTATTCTGAGGGGGATAACCAAGACAAATGCCTCGTGAAAAGGGACCATGGTGGGTTGCGTGGAGAGCTCTGGAGAAGGGAACGTTAGGACGCAGGTGCTATGAAGAAGAAAACTGGGAGAGAGGCTTTATCCTATCTCCCTCCCTCGTTCCTAGTTAAAAAAAAACACAAAACTACGGTGATTGAAAAAAAAACTATAGAGAAACAATTTGCTTGCATATGTATGCACATATAAATAATTTAAAGGAAGTTACGCCATTTGGGGTGATAATGTCTCCCCACCCCCAAGCGCCAGCCATTTAACAGAAACCCTAGTGCCAGGCATAGGAAACCTTTTGAGTCTTTGGGTCAAAGGGGTTCAAGAGACTCCCAGAGCTTGAAGGCAAGACCCTATTGCTGAAGACAGCAGTCTTTAGACAGGGACCTGGATGAGTGGAGCCAGAATTGACCTGGAAGCCTTCGTGAGAACTAGCCCTCATACCATCTGTGGGTGCTATGCAAGCTGTCAAAGGAGAAAAGTGATTAAAAGTCCTACTCAGCTTTAAAGCCTTTGAGCCACAACTATGACTATCACAGCAAGATATTTACAAGGGTGCAAGAGTGACACATATCTTCGGAGTAACCAACAGCCATCTAGTTGGATTTAAGGCACACTCAACAGGAGGGAATTCGTGCCTGGTACTGTAAACCTAGCCAACTGCCTGTGGTTGATGAGGTCAGGGGAAAACCTACTACCACCATTTTCCTAAACCACTGTAATTCCCAATTGCATTCTAAATATCTGCCCTTTTATCCGCAGAGAGGTGTAGTTCTCGCCCCTAATCAAGGAAGTTGTTTTTTGCAGCAGAGAGTGACTATCAACAAAAATCCCCAAGTAGTCAAGATGCAGAGAAGAATTTACTGTGGGCTGCCCATCCCCCAATTGATACATCTACAACCCAATCTCTACACCTAAGGTTCAGGGAACATCAAGGAAGAGGGTGTGGAAAGATTATATGAGCCAGAGGACCAAGACATATGTCTTCTACATATGAAAGAAAATTGCACCCATGAAATCTCAAAAATTGGTCACCTAAACCAGCCTGTACAATGACAACACAAGGTCATTAATGGCAGCTAAGAGAAGAATCAGTCACCTCCAGGATAAGACCCTGATGGGTGATCCAGTCCTAACTGGTCATCCCTACACACATATACATATGGACTCAGGTTATATTTACAGATACATACTTGTGCATGTGTAACTAACAGTAATTAAAGCAATCTACATAGGGAGACTTAGAAGGAGGTGAAGGGAAGGGTGGCAGAAATTACACAAATATAGTACTCGTGAATGAAATTATCAAAAAATATTTTTTAAGCTGGTCATGGTTACCTGAGAAGTTAAGTGGTAAGAAGTAAGTACTGTGTAGAGGACCTGAGTTTGCCTGCTAACACCTATGTCGGGTAGCCTACAAGCCTCTAGCTAGCTTGACAGAATGATGCCTCTGGCCTCCCTGTGCACTTTCACTCATGCTATCTATCTATATCTATATCTGTATACCTACACATATAATTTAAAACTCTGTAGACCAGCCTGGCCTTGAACTCACAGAGATCCTCTACCTCCCAAGTACTATGATTAAAGGTTTGCACCACCACTGCCCAGCTTAAAAAATATATATATATATATGTATATATATAAGTATGCTTGTATATAAGTATGCTTGTATATATGTGTGCATGCACACACACACACACACTCATACACACACACACACACACACACACACACACACACACACACACTAGTATGTACTTCTAATCCCCACACTGGGACACAGAGATAGAAGGATCCTGGGACTTGTTGGCCAGGCAGCCTAGCCTCCATGGTAAGCTCCAGGCCAGTGAGAGACACTGATTTAAAAAAAAAGGGAGTGTATGGTGCTAGAAGAAAGACATCTATGGTTGACTTCTGGCTTCCACACAGGTGCACACACACATCACAGTGAAACCCATTTCTTTGGATGCTCTGAGACATTCTCGAAATAGAAAGTAATAAGCAATAACATAGGAAATGTAGTATCCACACCTTAATCTTTTCTCGTTGGTCATTTTTCTAACTGAGAGCGTCTATGTCCTTTCTTTTATTCTTTCCTCTTAATCCGTACATAAAGAAGATTCCAGAAGCTAGTTCCTACCTGCCAGGATCCGCTCGGCATTCATCCTGTAGCTCTCCCAAGCCTCAGCCATGAATCTGGCTGTTGCCAAGTGGTTGAGCATAATTTCACAGCTCTCATCATTTTTTTCCCACATGTCAGTTCCTTCAAAAGTGACCGACTGGCGTTCCATTAACGTCACAAGAGGCATCAGCAGTGGGACTGATACACTGCTTGGTGAGACACAGGTAGACTCTGAGGAACAAGGAAGAAAGTCCCAGGTCATGTGTTATTGACAGTTATTCACAGAGCCAACTGGTCATCTGTGCTTCACGTAGCCACTGCAGATCTGTCCATGCAATGCCACTGTGTGATTATAAAACTGCATGGGCCAGCATCAGCCCTGCAGATGGCAGGGTCTTAGCACATACCCTGTTTGAAGCTCTGACAAAAGAACGGGAACCACTAACACAGAGAGAGGGAAGCAGCCCTGGCACGCAGTCCTGGCACACATCCTGCCCTCCTGAGCTCACCTCTGCCTTCATGCAGGACTTTGCTGAAGGGCTTCAGCTGCTTTTCATAGAGGATGGCTGTTTGGGTGTAGTGGTGTCTCAGAGCAGTCCATGTTTTTTCTAACCTTGTGATCTACAAGAGGGAAAGGTTATTGTTTCAGAAATGCTCTTTTAGAAACTTACCTTTCGGTTTACATTTTGGGATAGGTGATAGATGAGTAGGGCACTGTCAGAAGTAGCTGTGAGTTGAGAGAAAAATGTAACCCTAAATGTACCTTATTCTTCATTGTTCTGATGCCCCATCCCACAACTCTTAAATGCTTGTATATGTGTGAATACATTTAAAGTATACATACTTTAAACGAATAAATGTCTAAAGTAACTATCATATTGTAGTTATTTTGTGTGCATGTCAGAGGACAGCTAGTGAGAATGGGTTCTCTCCTACCACATGCTTACTCTGTTCAGCATCTTGCCTTTAAGGTGGCCACTCATGTTGTCATTTGATTTTAATGAAGAAAAAAAAAGTGTGTGCCAAGCATGCTCTGACTTCCAGGACATATGACTGCAGATTTGTCCCTCAGTGGCAAGGATGGATGTTTATGAGCACCTGGCAGGATTTCAGAGATAATGTGTGTCTAGGGAAACGGCTGAACTAAAGGCCCAGCAATGTTTATGCTACTGGCCTGACTGGCTTGCAGGACTTCACTGCTCAAAGTCCTCCAAGCACTCACACAAGGGAAAACAGACCCGAGACAGACAATAGACCTCACTTCCCTCTAGGCCTATTGTGTTTGACAGGCTGCTGACAGCATCCAGCATCTGCCGATGCAGACGAAGTCATAGACCCAAACTCAGACAGTCTAAGTGGGGAGCAGTATGACAATGTGAGGGAGCTAGACAACTGCCTTGGATAACTTAAGGAAGATGCTTTGAGACAAATCAGTCTAGAGCAGTAGTTCTCAACCTTCCTAGTGCTGAGACCCTGTAATACAATACCTCATGTTGTGATGACCTCCCCCCCAACCATAAAATGCTATTTCATAACTAATTTTGCTACTGTTACAGATCGTAATGTAAATATCTGATATGCAACCCCTGTAAGAGGGTTGCTCAACCCCCAGAGGGGTCGTGACCCACAGGCTGAGCACCACTCTTTAAATTCCTTGGTTTCACTAGTCATTACCCAAACTACCACATTCCTGATGATCCAAATGGATGCAGCCTCTACCACGCCACAAACTCCAGCATGGTATCTTGCCCTAACTGTTAATATTCACTAACAAGGAATATTGCTTGTTAGTGAGGCTAACTCTAGCTATTACACATCAAAGATGAGATGTGGTCTGTCAGCAGTTACAGTGTTCTTATAAACAGAATCAAAATAGGAAGGACCATGCTCTTGGCTGCCTATAACCAAGGCAGCCTTCACTAAAATTCAGTTTATCTTTAGAGGCTGGCTGGGGAAGTCAGAGACAACTCTCTGCAGTGTTGAATGCACACTTGTGTGGGAGGCAGCACAAAGCCAGCGTCTCACCTGAGGCATCTCCAGGGCTTTCATGATGGCCGAGAAGGAATAGAGGTCTCCCATGGCGTCTTTTAGCTCCACCGCCACCTGGATAATCTTATTGAGGGTGCTCGCTCGGTTCTCCAACGTGCCTGTACAGCCCAGAATGTCCACAGCAATGCCAATGGCCATGGTGTTGTGTCTAAGTGGGAGAAGACCAAGGGTCAGGCTCAAGTCAACAAAATGGGGAGAAAATGGCCGTAATCATCCAGAAGGAGGGATATTTGTGTGCCACTGGCTGGGAGCCAGTTTGGAAAGCTGCTCTCGGTCAAGTCCATTCCACACCAGGCAGAGGATGCACTGTGAATTCAGAAAAGGAGATGCTCTAGGACATAGCCAGGTCCAACCCTGGATGTGGGAGCATGAAGGGGACCTCCTGGTCAGCAGGACCTCAGAAGCGCAAGTGGCACATGTTCTCTCTCCTATCATGAGAGGCTAAAGGAGATACCAGGTCCCCCACCATACAGGGGATGCTATCTCTGTGGAAAACTGGGCCTCCACTTAGTGGGGAATGGAACAGGGGAGAGGGAGAGACGGACTCTTGATCCAGGAAGATGCTATGGGTATAAGAACAGGAAGAGGAGAAGAGACAAGAAGGGTGTCCTGCAGCCCCAGTACGGATGCCACAAAGACATGGAGCCACAAAGACTGAAGTTGTAGACAGGAATTCTCTGTAAGGTCAGACCCTAATAAAACAGAGCATCTACTCCCCCCGTAATTCTCCCTTTTCTCACCCTAAACTATAAGGGTCAAACTCAGAGACTCGGGCAGGAAGCAGGGTGATTTTCTGTACATAACAATGGGACCCTATGAACAGGGTCAGCCAGCGGCAGGAAGCTTGGACAGTGGCCTTCTTTCCCTCTGTAAATCTGAACCCAGGAATTTACTGCACTGGGTCAAAATTGCCTTAGTTTGCCAGGCTGCTATGCAAGTGCTAAAAGTAAATTTGTAGCTGTGATTCCTATGATACCATATGTGCCTTTGAAACTCCAGGGTCACACTATCCTGAAAGGTCATAGCTGGGGCTGCTGTTCTCTGCTGTACTCCTGTGCAGAGGTGGTTGGTCCCTCACCCTTCTTAAGGGTGGCTGTGACTCAGCTTCTGCCCCTCCTTCCCAATCCCCTAACGCCTGTTAACTGAGTAATGAGCTCTGCTGTCTCCAAGTGTCTTTACCAGAAGGTACATGTTTGCGTGAGTGAGTGTGTGTGTGTGTACACTCACTTGTAAAGCAGGGGAAAGGTTTGTGAAATAGAGAAACAAAATGTGGCACAAAAATAACTTATCACCGCTGTCTTTATTTGTAAACCACGTTCTCTCTCTTTTGCTGGGGACTGAAGCCAGGGCCTTGCACATTCAAGGCAAGCACTCTACACCTGAGTGTAGCCCCTCTTAACCTTTTACTTTGAAACAAGGTCTTATTAATTTGCCTATTCTGGTACTGAATTTGTGGTCTTCCTGCCTCTGACCCCTGTACAGCTGTAATTGACAGCTATCTTGACTCATTTTGTCTGTTTGTCCTATCTCTTGCCTTTTCTCCCAATCATGGCCCACTCCTGATTTCTTGTCTTTCTAACTAATGAATCCAACCAGATACCTAAACTGTATACTTTTTGAATTTGTTGAAGAGTTTTATCTCATAGTAAAGTATTAATGTTAATTCAGCCCAGTACTGCAGGTGTTCCTTTCAATCAACAGTGAACTGATTGCCCGTTTCACTCATGTTCCTCCCTATGTTTCCACACCCCTTAAGAGGTGGCGAGCCATCAGTGGCTAACTGGGTAATGATAATCACTTGCTCACCATCTGCTGGGAACTTCCTGGTGGTGGTGGGTAGGGAGTGTGTGTGAGTGACTCAGTCTGTGGCTTATATGTTAGTGGCCAGAAACTAGCCATACTCACGTTATCAGAAGGATGTTTCCAGCTTAGGCTGCCCAGGAATGAGGTAGTAAATTACAAGTCAAGGGCAGTTTTGATTCAAGAGCAAGAAAATGAAGTCATTGTGTAGGATTCCTTATACCTTGGCCTATTAGTTAACACACCGTAACTAATCAAACTATTCCCCAGGCTCTGTGGGTAGATCCCACAGTCGGAGATGGATAGGAAACAAATTAGGGTGCAGCAAAAAGAAAAGGATGTTAACAAGAGTTTAAGTCAGAAAAACAACAAACAGAACAAAACAAAAACCAAGAGCGTGTCTCTACAGCTGCTGACCATGGCATAGACCCAGGGCTCCGGCCCTAGCACACCTCTCAGGAAAAAAAAGTCTCTGGAGATTTCAAATTGCAGCGTCTCCACTAGGAATGAGGAAGTGAATGACCACTCTGCCCAGACAACGGCACAGGGGAAGTGAGATGTGCTGCTGGGCATGAGGAGGAAGAGGAGGCTAGAACGGAGCCGTCTGGTCAGGAAAAGTGGGTAGCGTGGAAGTTCCACATGCAGCTCCCCAGAGCTTTATACCATGATCCTGCCTGAACAAAGCTGGGGGGCACTCTAAACATTTATCCTCCTTCTGACCCCCACCCACCACATCCCACAGCCTTTGCCTCACTCTCTCAAAGCCATTTGTTTGTTGAGACCATGTCTCCGGCTGACCTGGGGTCACTGTACATATGACAGACTAGCCTGGAAACTGTGACCCTCCTGCCTGCACTTTGCCTGCCGGGGTTACAGGCATGTAACCCCACGCTTATCTCTGTGAAGTTCCGTGAAACGCAGGCTTTACTTCCAGCGGCAACAGCTGCTAGCACATATGGATATTCACATGTCAACCTAAAAATGTCTTCTCTCTCAACCTGATAAGCTAGGGTCAGGTAGAAGGGGAGGAAGTCCTCCCTTATCAGGGGACTAGGGAAAGGGCATAGAGGGAGAAGGGGGGGGGGACTGGGAGGAGATGAGGGAGGAAGCTGCAGTGGGGATACAAAATGAATAAATTGTAATTTATAATATCATAGCAGAAATGAAAAAAAGAACACCTAAAATTAATATGCAAAAAATTTCAAGGTCACAAAACCATCATATGGTTATAATTCCATATAGTGCAAATAGTCTTAGAACTTGAAAAAAAAATTTTTTTTTAATCTCTCAGTTGCATCTGCTACCCAGTGGCCACCGCAGTGATTGTTTTGAGCACATTCTTGAACCATAGAAAACTCAGTCGGTCAGGGCTGTACCCAGGAATATCATGGAGGCCGCAGCAGTCATGGCTACTGAAAATAGTGGGGAATGGAAAAGGAGGGCATGGGAGGGAGGAACAGGAAGGAGGGAGGGGAATCGAAGGGGCAGAGAGGGAAAGAAAGAACGGCTTTTGTGATAATATGAAAATCTAGTCTTAAAAGCATGTCTCATACGAGGCATTCCATGGTCAAGGGCGTGCTTTTGTTTTGTTTTGTTTTGTTTGTAGCCTGGGCTGGACTCTATTCTCCTGCCTCAGCCTCCCCAGGACTGAGATACAGGCATATGTGTTTTAATTGGCATCTAGTGTGATGGCAAGTACTGTCAACTCACCATCTCAAATCAGCTGGCAGATGGGCCTCTGGGGAGGAGGTTTAGCTGAGGTATGAAGACCCACCTCGGTGGGTGGCGGGCCCCCAGATGGGATCCTGTATAAATGGAGACAGAGCACTGAGCAGCAGCTCAAGTTCACTGTTCTTTGCTTCCTGACTGAAGCCACAATGTGGCAGATCTTTCAAGCTCCTGGTGTGTAGGCCTCCCCACCATGAAGGACTGTGGACTAAAACAAAGCCTTTCTTAGGATGTATTTGCCAGGGTAATTTTAGTGCAGCAACAGGAGAAGTTGCAGTGTTTTTGAAAAGTGTCAGCTTGGCTTCAGAATCCTGAGATTCCTAGTCCATCGCTTAAAGAAAGAGGTCAGGCTGTGTCTGGTGGTGCACAACTTTACTACCAGCATTTGGGAGGCAGAGGCAGGAGGATCTTTGTGAGTTTGAGGCCTGCGTGGTCTACAGAGCAAGTTCCAGGACAACTGAAGCTGTTAAACAGAGAAACCCTGTCTCAATAAACAAAACAAGAGAGAGAGACACACACACACAGAGACAGAGAGACAGAGAGACAGAAAGAAAAGCAAAGAAAAAAATAGAAAGAGGTCAGAATCTGTTCTCAGTCCTTCCCAATTCTAACAAGCGGTCAGCAAGTAAGTGGTCTTAAACTGCATAGACAAAGTGAGAGAGATGGAAAGCAGCAGGGAGGTGTAGTGTCCTGGCTGAAGCCACGCCAGTTTCAAACAAGGCCACGCTCCAGCCACTACTCAGGAACAGGCCAGGAAGGTGTGATGCCCCAGGCTTGCACTGCGCTGTCTGCTCATCTCTGGGTATTCTGCAGCTCGGGCTTGAGAGGAGTCGTGCTGGCCCCGGACTGACAGGACAGTCTGATGCTGTTCCTCTCTCCCTCTGCATCCTGCCGCACAGACACCTACCAGGAGCTCAAAGCACCTGCTCACCTTTCTATAATGTCCAGGCGCAGCTGGCGTCCGTGAGGCAAGGTAATGAGTTCCAGTCCTGAGCTCACACCCATGCTCCTCTTCATGTCTTCAGAGACTTCTAGTATCCTAGCAACCTGTCAGGAGCCAAGTAGAAATTCGCTGGATCAGGAAGTGGATTGGCCCCAGTTGTTAATTTAGCATGAGGAAAGAAATGGAGTGCACAGAATCCCTGTGGCTGTGGATGGAATGTGCTTGTATTGAGTGACAACAAGCAAAATGTTTCTTACATATGATATTTGAAGAATCTTAATAGACATAATAAAATATAAAACTGGGTGAGGGGCTGGGGAAACAGTTTGGTCCATAAATTGCCTGCTATGTAAGCATGAAAACCCAAGTCTGATTCCTAGTGCCCATGTGAAAACCAGGCAGCCTGGTACGGGCTCCTAATCTTCAGCACTGAGGAGGCAGAGACAGATGGATCTCTGGCTCTCCTCAGCCAGCCAGCCTATGTGGCAAGCCCCAGGTCTCAGTTAAGAGGGGTCTCTCAAACAATGACGAGTACAGCATCTCAGGACACCTGAGTCTGTCCTCTGAGCTCCATAGACTACACATACATGGGTACCCTCATACGTGTACTGTCTCACACATGAACATGAACACACACAAAGCAAAAGACTGAGCGAACTCCTAAGTGGTTGTTACAGCCTGAAGATTTGGTACACATTCATACCAAGCCAGGGAACTCATCATTTATTCCAGCTTTGGCCTGACACAGGCTGGATCCTGGTGAGACATTTTGCTGCCAACAGCAAGGCTGCGTGTGTGCGGAGCCTGCCAGTCTCTTTAGTGGAAAAGCAAAGCGCCGTCCAAGCTCCCCTCTGCTCTGGGCTTTGCCATTCATGTTCTCACTTAACAGCCATGGCTGGCTGCTATTGCCCTTAATTACGCCTCTCCTGGGTGCAGTAAGTGCACCTTACGGCTGGAAGCCATCAAACACATATGTGGCAATTTGAAACCAGCACACCCACATCTCCTCCAGAGAGGTTTCCCTGAAAGAAAACCTTGTTTCTCATCCAAGCCAGCTCTCATCCTAACCCAATTCTTTGCTATTTTCTTCATTGATTAAATTTGTTCTTGACTTTCTTATACTGCATTCTTTTTCCCATCTCGTTTCTAATGTGCATAATCACAGTTTAATAGGATCGGAGGTTGGACCTGACTGTTTCTTAGTACACAGCATGCTGAGAGGTTACAGCGGAGTCAGCATGTCTCTAAGCTGGAGCCATGACGATGGCTCACTGACATACTGTAGTGTGACAGTATGGGATTCAGTGGGTCTAACCACGTCTGGACATGTGGCAGGCACCAGATGGTTCCTGTTCTTCACCTGGTGGACTGACTCTACCATAGTCACTCAGGCATGTAAGCCGTGCAGAGATCTTCATAACATGTCACACGAGAGATCTGGAAGTTCAGCAGTTATTAAACCTGACCTAAAAATGTCTGTAACTGAGCAGGCAAGTATCGTTGGCCTTGGGGGATGAGCCTGAGGAACTGGCTGTTCAGTGGTGGCACCCAGGACAGGATCAGGATTCGTTCCGGACCGCAGCAGTTTAGATTTTACTTTCTCAAGGCCTTTGTCAAGGATTCAAATGACTATTTGAAAATACAAATTATGAATCAGTGGCCATGTGGAAAGGGGGCAGTTCTAGCCAGATCTCAGCAAAGAGTTCCACCTTGACCATGGCAAGGCATTACCTTTCGCACATTTAGACCATTATCCTGCCAGAGTTTCTAAGCCCTATATCTCTTTGGGGTGCACTGTAACCCACACCCTCTACATAATAAGACTGAAAGGCCCACCACTGACAGTTTCCTTCTGGAAGCACCAGTAGGCATTCGGAGGGCTCCATTCTGAGAGCAAGAAGCCTCTACTGTAACTTTAGTGTCTCATCATCAGCTCCCTTTCTTGGGAGGGCTGAGCTAGAGGACTGGGGGGCACTGAGCCCACACTTGGCCCCATACTAAGCCCTTTGGGGATCAGAGAAGGAGGAGGTAGCAGCGTTCACTGTGGCTGACCTTACGTTGGCAGGGCGGGATGTCATAAATGCCCTAAGGTGAGGCACTCTAGCTCCTCTGTCCTCCAAATCCTCCCTGCCACCATTCTGTGAAGCCTCTGCACACTCCAGCCTCGGCTCCCACTCCCCCACACTCCACCGCCTCAAAGGCCACTGTGGTGTCCTAACAAGACCCAATGGGTACCTGGCCTGGCCCTCTTCTAAGATACCAGGAGACCTAAAATGCATTGAGATTGCCAGGTCCAATCACCGGGTGTTCTGGCTGTGCTGTTCACAGCACAGAGGACTCAGACCTGTACCTTCATATACATGGGTTTCCCTAACTTGATGGTAAAGTGCACAGCAAGATCCTGTATGAGCCGGGAAGCGGAAACTTACAAACACTGGCAAAGGCAATGAGGCCTATCTAGACCAACCCCTCTCCCCATGGCTTCTGATACAAATCCTAGCACATGTGGCCTCCTAGCCTGTAAGACACTTTCTGCATTCACCTTGCCAACTGTTCAGCCTTCCAGATTCCTCTCAGCTGGCCCTGATCCCTAGCTTGAAGCCCCAGCTCAAGCCTCGCAAGTCTACCCACCTCTGCCAAAGCTTTTTCCAGCCAAGCTGTGGACCAAGTCCTTGTCTCACTTTCCCTCTCATCCCATTCCCACCAAAGAGCAGGTCCATCTAGGATAGAGATGCCAGCAAACCTGGCATGCAACAGTTGCTCAATCAAGGCTGACTATGTAACACTGATAGACACTTAGTGCATACTCTGGGCCAGGCCAAGTACGCAGAGCTTCCCATGTATTCTCTCAGTCGTTACTGACCACCTGGGTAGGCAGTATTCCATTGCACAAATAGAGAGAGAATGAGGGCCATGCAGCCAGTGGACAGTGGTGCGGTTTGGACTGATCCCTAACGGCCGAGTTCTTAACTATTGGACTTCACGTCCACCTTTAAAGACAGTAGGAGAGTGGCTTTACGTGAGAAACAAGCAGTGCCCGTCGGCAGGTGGGAGGGGCCCCAAGTTGAATGCTGGGTCCTAATAGGTTCCAGCTTCCAGGGTACCCAGAACCACCCACTGTCCTGATGCCCTGAATAAGCGGCTGCTCCTGACCCATGTGCCAGGGGGGCAACGGGCACATGGCCCCAGAGACTGCTCCCTGCCTGCTTCTGGCTCCCGGGTGACTCCATCTCATTGCTGCTATGCTGGGGGGTGGGAAACAATTTCCTGTTGGAGATACTGGCTGTGCCTGGTACTAGTTCCGGGAAAGAAGCAAGGAAACTGGTGGAGAGAAGTATTCAGAGGGCTGAACACAGCCTTGCCCGTGAGGCTAGGGTGAACAGTCTAGGCTGGCTTTTCCTTGCTTGCTGGGGACTCCCTAGAAACCTATCTTCCAGCAAAGCCTGAAGACGGATGCGGGAGGAGGCCCCATCAGGAAGACAAAATGCACAGGGCAGGAAAGAAGGAGAACTTGTCACATGACATCAGACTTGGGCCCTCCTTTGAAGGCTGTCAGAAGCAGTGAGCAGGTTCCAGACCCGTAGAGAGTGGGCAGAGATCCCCTCTTTTCCCCCTCCATAGACACCCAAGGGTTTGGTGCCCCAGAAAAGGCACTGTCCAGTAGATACAGACCCGTGTGCCTCTTCCTAGGGGTTGGGGGGAGCAGGCAGGCTCACACTAGGTGTGACTGTCACCTCTGGCCTACTGGCATGGCACTGAACACCCAGACCCAAGGTTCAGCCTGGCCGGCCAGCTGTGACAGAAACCCTCAGTGCTCTTGCCACCAGAGAGTAGGTAAGGATTTAACATGGCAAATTATCTGCCCAAGGATACCCAACCACCAGAGGTAATAGGTCTTGGTCTTTCCCAGCATTCCCATTTCCGGCTTTCCCCTCAGGGCCTGCTTAGCAGGGACACCCCGCTCCTTCCTCTACCAGCATGAATGACACCCCCAGCCACAGACACTGACTTAGCGTGGTCATCTAGGTACCCTTCCAGTTGTGAATTGAGGAAGAGGGTGTTCTCGACCCAGGCTATTCGGTGGCTTGAAGAGTAGTTGTTTTGGGAGTCCTTTATCCTCTCCAGAATTCCCTGGGGGATTGCTAGAATAGATTTCCAGCCAGGATTCCTGACACGGGAAGGAAAATCCAGCTTTTGAACAATCCCTAGCCCCTGAGCTGAATGAAACAGGGCTTCAGATTTCACCGAAGCCTTATCTGTCACGCAAATGCCCAAGTATCAACTGCTATATGCCAAGAAGGTGGGCTACGCCCAAGATGCCCATTATCTAAGGGATACTGAGAGCTTATGAACACAGATCACCTGCTCCTGAAACAAATATCCCTACAAAAAATGAGGATGATGAAAGCGTGCGTAGATGTGGAATGAGAGTAACAAGCCTGGAACTGTATCTCTATGTGATAAACAAGTCTTATTTACAAACACCAATAGGCCTAGGATTCCACATACAGTGTTGTCAGTGGTGATTATTAGGAAACTAGATGTTTTTAAATTAGCTTTTAATTTAGTTTATGTGTATTAGTGCCTTGACTACATGTATGTCTGTGTGGTTGGTGCCCATAGACACCAGAAGAGGGTATCAGATTCCTGGGACCTGCTGGTACAGATAGTTGTGAACTGCCATGTGGGTGCTAGGAATCAAATTAGGGTCCTCTGGAAGAGCAGCCAGTGCTCTTAACCACTGAACCATCTCTCTAACCTGAGTTTTGAGATTTTTATTACATTTTGTGTGTGTGTGTGTGCATATATAAATGTCGTGATATGTATATAGGTCAGAGGAGTTGGTCCTCTTTCAACCATGTAGGCTCTGGGGAATATATTCAGGTTGTGGCTTGGCACCAGCTGTATCTACCCACTGAGCCCTCTCTTAGGCCCAGGAACCTGGATTTTGTAAGATTTTTATCTCATCTTTGAATCTGCATCTCATATTTTTTCTAACTTGGACAATTCTTGTTAAAAAAAAAATCAACTTGAAGATGATTATCCCAGTAAAAAAATGAATGTGATGTGTAGGTAAGTATAATGCAGAATAGAATAAAGTAGCCAGGGTCCTGCACCTCCGGCAACCAGGCTTCCAGCTGCACCCCTTTGCCCTGAGCTATTCCACTTCTGAAAGGGCTGAGGGAAGGTCTTAAGTGACGAGCAGGGAGGAGGAGGTGGAAGAGAAAGAGGAGGAGGAAGAAGGTTCACAGAAGCTCTTGTCATCAGCAGGCTAGGTTCAGGGGCCTGCCCTCACTCTGTGCAAGGTGAAGTTTACCAGTTTCCTGCTGGGCAAAGGTTGCCCTGACAATGGTTCCCACCCTGTAAATAAACCGCCACACCTGTGTTATCGTCTGGCTTTTCCCTATGACAAAGCCATCTACCGGCAAGGTAAGGCAGAGCATAGCCAGGTTTAAGAACCTTCAGTGGCAGAGGGGGCCAGCCACAGAACACTAACCTTGCAGTCCACGCTCAGCATGTGCTGTGCGATGGCCCTGGCATCGTTGTTAGTGAACAGTTCTTTTGCACGCTTCAGCATGGCCGTTTCCAGGGGCTTGTTCTCTGGAGGAAGGAGCTTGGACTCAAAGTCATTGGGTCTGAATGAGGACACAGTCTCCATGAGAGGTGGCACAAACTGGGCCTTGTCCTCCTGACCCTCATCCGTCTGTGCTGCCAGTGGATCCCAATGTCTCCCTTGGTCATCCCCATCGAGGATCAAGTAGTTGATGCCAGAGTTCCGGGGACCTGATGCCCCGTTCTGTTTGGCTGTCAGCAGCTCCTCGTGGCTGCCATGAGCATGTGCGGGAAGCTTGGCTCCCCTGTCGCAGCCCACAGCAAAAGCCGGGTTCAGTTCACAGTAGTTGGCCTCTGAGTTGAGCCAGGCAGATGGAGAAGGAGGAACCTTGAGGAAGGGCACCTTGCAGGGCTTTGGGGGTGGCTTGGGGCACAGCTGGCTGTCTGATCCCCGCAGTGCCTCCCCTGCCCTGGTATCTGAAGAGAACCTTCGTACCAGTGCCGGGCTCAAAGTGGGCTCGCTGCCAGTCCTGAACACAGGAGAGTTGGGACAAGGGCTTGTGTCCATACCTGGAGACTGTGGGGGCAGCTTGCAGCCTGTAGAGGAGAAGAGAAGGTCAGAGAATCGTCTGGAGATGAGAAAACAAAATGACAGGGGAAGGCTCCCAGCGCTCACTCCATGTCCTTGGGTTCCCCTCTCTGCCACAAAAGAAAACCACTGACTTTCTCAAACCCCATCTGGTTTGTGGCAGGCTAACACTATAAAGGCTCTCCTGGCTCCACCTCACTCTAGGAGTGATTCTGAAGCCCAGGGGCTGGACTCTAACACCATTTTATGGTCACAGCAGGTTGGGACAGTCAGAACAGGGAAACACGTCTTGGTCAGTGAATAACACAGTCCTGCCTTAAGAAACAGAAGCCTTCAGCCACAGAACATTAAGGGCTCTGAGTCACAAAGTCAGGGTGGGGATTTCAGGCAGCATTAACAAGAGAGCAAGAGATGCAGGGAAGGTAGACGGACTCACTGAGATAAGGCACACAAACAGCTTACAAAAGGGGCAGTGGGAAAAATCACTTTGTGGCCCCATGGAAGGTTACATATAAAAGAAATGAAAAACCATACCACTAGCGCTAAATGCTTATGGATTTCCCAAGTCCCACACCCCACCACTCTCCTGGCCATGAAAAGAGTACAGAGAAACAGCAAGCTGTCCGTGGACAGCTACTTAGTTAGGGGCCGTGGGACCAATCGAGCCCACCTCCTCCTATCAGGATAGCCACCACTTATCAAAAGGGTTTGAAATGTAAGAAACCTGGTTGCAAACAACAACAACAAAATGCTAGGGGATCCTGTTACTTAATACCTTAATTCCTCAGTTTCCTCAGTTGCAAAATGAGGATAACTGTGCCCACTTTGAAAGCTGGTTATGGGACTGAAACACTTGGATGCATAAAGCCCTGAGCTCGGAGTGCCACACCAGACAGCTCTGCCAACCTCCCAAGTCTTTAAACCCGCTGGTCTGTTCAGGCGGGAGAAGCCAGAGGGCACCCGGGGCCACACTGCCACCCTCTTCCCTGAGACACCCCCCCACACCTACCTATCGGCAGGTGACTCTCCGACTGGTGGGCTTTGAGGGCTAAGGCCTTCCTGTCCTGCACGTGATCCAGGCAGGCGGGCTGGCTGCCACTCTTCTCTTTATGCCTGAAGCCAGAGACCAGGCAGAAACGTGTCATTAAGTGGTAAAACGTTCTTTAGGCAGTGTCTCGGAAAGTTGAGAAAAGAAAACTCCCAGAAAGGACGCAGCGCATACCCTAACACTAAAGGCAAGGCCGCAGAGGAGGAGGAGCTGATGGGGTGTGTCGAGTCCCCCAGGGCCAAAGCAGCTGAGCCCTAGGATGCCTCCTCAGCCCTTCCATCCTGTTGAAGAGAGCAGGGTGGTTGGGTCACCATCCTCTGGGGAGTAGTGGGAAGGCATCTGATGAACTGGAATGTGTACTTTTTAAAAAAGCTCTAAGTGAGTCTCATCCCCTGGGGGAATGGCTTATTTAACTAACACAACTTTTCCACAATGGATCAATGTCAGCTAGAAGGAAGCTGGAGGCCACTTTCTGTTTCTATGCACCAGATCAGCTCTCCCTTCTCCCTATCCCCAAACGATCTGCAGATCTCAGGGGTGGCTGCCACACCTATCTTCCTGGCTGGGCCCGGAGCACCCACAGATGACCTCCAACTGCTGAGTTTCAAGCCAAGTGGCTAGTATGGTCACCAGATGGCAACTTGGAGGTGCAGTGCACGGCCACCCAGGGAAAAGGTAGAAACCTGAAACACTTTCTCCACCGCGCCCACTGTCCTTTCTGATTCGGGTTGGAGATTGTTTTAATTACAGCCTGCAGTAAAATGTATTCTCTTGATAGAGGGAGAGATATACAGTACCGGCCAGGCCACAAGGAACGAATTCCCCTGAAGCATAAACCACTCTCACACAAACCAGAAGCTCTTCCCTACCTTTGGGTAACAAGACATAACAAAATTCCAGCAACCTCCCAAACATAAGTAAGTCGAGGCAGGGCAAATTACAAAAGGAAGTGGCTTCTGAGAAATTGCATTTGAGCAGTGCCCACCACGATCAACGATCAACCATTCGGATTCCAAGGGCCCAGAGCATCTGGCTGGACAAGTGGAATGCAGCGTGCCCGAGAATGCACACCTTTGCCCAGGGCCTGGTGCTGCCAGCCAAGCTTGCAGCATGCCCAATGTCAGGGCAGTTGGCAGTTGGCCAAAACTGACGTGGGGAAACTGTTGGAGGGCGGCAGGGTAGTTGGTGACAAGCCTGGGAAGACCCCTGGTCACCTTGAGGTCACTCTTCCCCCACCCAGAGTGTGTTGGCTGTTTCCTGTGGGAAGCTGTTCCAGTACCTCTACATTCCGGGAGACAATCAGAATTGCACCTCCCATATCCTTCCTTGCCTCCCTGCTTGCCCCTAAGTCTGGCTTTTGCCTCCCCTTCAGAGAATAACAGCTCCCAGGAATATTAGCAGTTGCCGTAAGTAAACACTTTCCATTCCCTAGTTAACCCTCGTGGCTTCCAGATGAAGAAAAACAGTCCCCGAATAGTTAAGGTCTCTGCCCAAAGCTGCACAGCCAGCCGCATGGGACCAGCATGGAGCCACAGGTTCTGAGTCAGTTGCTGACTAATGCATACCGGGGAACAGCTGTAATTTATGTTACTCACGTAGACCTGTATTTCATAAGGCGTTTGCACTAAAGAAATTATAGTTTACGCTTTCTCTTGGCCCAGACGGAAAAGCAGAGAGGAGAATGGGTCGCTTATACATGGGAGCTCAGAAGCCAGGAGTGGAGCGGGGGCGGGGCTCTGCACACTAGGGCGCCCAGTATGCAACCCCGCTTTCCTCCCAACGCTCTGTCAGCTGGATCTGTGAAGGAGTCTCAGCTCTGTGAAGCCAGGTCAGCTCACCTCTCGGCCCTGTCCTGCCCTGGTCTCTGAAGGTTTTCTCCACTCCTAGGGGCACAGGGCACAGTTTCCTCCCTCACACCTCCAGTCCTTCCGACTGGATGGGCCCCCTCACTGCCTTCCCCAGCCCTCAGCACTGACCCCTGCTGGATGCCGACAGTCAGCAAGCTCACAGTCCCTGCTCGGATGAAATGACTTTTTCCTCCAAGGCACACTAAGTCCCTGGTATATCGTCTAGGTGGTCTTCTCAGTCTCCCTTCAATCCGGAAGACCTTGAAAGCCCACCCCTCCTTTACAGCCGGGGTCCTCCCTGAAACCCTAGCTGGCTTTCCTGCTTCAGTCTCTCTCCTCCGTCTGTGCCTACTGCTCCCCGGTTCTGCTTCAGGATTTTCTGTTCACCATGCCAGACTCTCGCAGCCCCTTAGCCTGGCACAAAGGCCTCCGCCGCTAGCTAGGGTTCTCTCCTCCCCCCACCCTTCCCTTACACAGACCTGCACAAGTCCAGCCTGACCAATCAACCCTCCAGGCTCCTCTGGCCCTTGACTGCATCACACTGCATCACACTGATCCCTGGAACACCCTCTTCTTTGCTGTATTCCCTCAGACACCACCCTGCCCTCAGAGGAACCTGGCCCCTGCTCAGGCCCTGCTGTTGTTTCGCTGTCTTTTATTTTAGAGATGGGGGTTTCATTATGCAGTCTGCAAAGGCCTTGAACTTGGGGCAATCCCCCCACTTCAGCCTCAAAGCACTGACAGTCTTGCATCCCATGTTTGTGCCCAGCTCCACCATGTGCTTTGGATGCACTTTAACAGGAAACTCGTCTTGCACACCAGCTGTCCACTAACAGCGAGTGTAGCAATAGCCTCTCCTCAGCCTAAGCCCGGCCCCCAGCAGCCCACAGACCTACCTGAGGAGGTTTCCGCGGGGCAAGCTGTGTTCCCGAGCCTGGAGGCCCGTGGTGAGGCTCAGCCTCTTAACAACGTCCGGCCTTCCCTCGGCAAGGCTGCCCTCCCGGCCTCGGCCCGGTGAGGTGCCGTACCGCTCCTCCAGACACCAGAGGGGCACTGTCCTGTTGATGGGCTGGAAGATGATGGCCCCGCTCTGCTGGGAGATAGGCCGCCGGTTGCCCACATAGCAGCGCACCAGGCCAGGGATGGAGTCGAAGCTCTCCATCTCGAACTGGTACTGCACCCGGCTGTAGGCCTCGCTGAGCCGCAGAACAGTCCGGTTGATCTTAAAGTGCTGAGCGAGGTTCTTCCACTGACAGGTCAGGACAAAGTTTCCAGGGCTAGACAGGGAGTCCCGAACCAGGAAGTCACCGTCTCGCTGCACCAGGTTTTCCGATACCTGCGTGAGGAGCAGGAAAGGCTGAGCAGGAAGCAGTGCAGTTACGTCTCTTCTGTGTGTACACATGTGTGTGCACGTGTGCAGAGACCAGAGGACAACTGTGGGTGTCATTCCTTAGGCACAGCCCATCTCTCCTTTTCAGACAGGATCTCCCATAGGCCCATCTGCCCCTTTCTGGCCCCCACTGCAAGTATCAGCATACCCAACTTCCCTGCTTTTGTTTGTTTGGTTTTTGTTGTTGTTTGGGGGTCTTAAATCAGGTTCTGGGGATTGAACTGTGATTCCTGTGCTTGCAGGATGAGCATTTTAGCAACAGAGCAATCTCCTAACGCTCCGTCGTTAGTTTGTTAAATGCCACACTCGAGAACTATTTACTAGCGGGCTACAACCATGCACAAGTGTACTGAAACAGGAGGACTGTGATTCTGGGGCCAGCAGGGATACATATGTTTGAGGTCAGCCCTTCTCAGAAAAAAGAAAAACAAAACAAAAACACCAAACTATCCATTGGCCCTCCTCTGAACACCCAGCACTACCGCAGGCTCGGGACACAGCGATGACTACATGTCCTTCATAGGAGGCTTTGTATGTTTCGTGTAACACTCTCAGGACACACAGCCACAGGTATGGTGTGTCAGATGTTATGAAGCTAAGGAAAGGGAAACTTCAGAAGGGAGATGGGGTGCTTTCAAATGAGGGTGGCCCAGAAGATGGCTCAAGAAGATGACATCAGCACACACTTGAAGGGTGTAAAACAGCAGGAAGACATGGGACTGTGTACTCATTGGGTCTGATTTTTCTTGTAATCAGTGAAGGGCGGAGGAAGAGGCTGTATGGGTCCCCAGACATTCTCCTAAGAGTCCCACCTCTAAGAGCAGGCTGAGACTAGGGATGACACAGTGGATTCTGGACATGCTAGGAGGCTAGGGGGAAAAAAACTCACTTGAGGTTCTCTCTCACACAAAGTTATTGTAAAGCTAATACGTTTGCATATGAAAAATACATTAAATAGTAGTCCAATGCCTGCAACACAATGGAAACCCCCAAACAGATAACCACTATAATGGCGATGTTTACAGCCAACAATTACACTGTGATACAGTCAATCATTTTGGAGCCTGACCACCCAGGTTTGCATTCTGCCCCAGCTGTGTGACTAAACAAAGCATGTAGGTGCTTTGTGGCTCAGTTATGACATCTATAAGATGTAGATAATGATATCACGTAAAGAGCGGCTGGGAGTTTTAAAGGGACAGGATGCTGATATGCTGCTAGCACTGCTGTGGAGGTTACCGAGAATCCACCCGCCCGGCACACTAGGAAGGACAGCAGCGATGGCGTTTTGTTTTGTTTTGTTTTTTTTCTAGGATATTCTAGCATCCAAGTGACGCTAGACTTCTGCCAGCTCAGAACAGTATGCTGCCATGGTTACTTGAAAATTGCATCTTTGCCTTAAAATACATTTTCACGCAGAAATTCCATTTCCCGGAATTGAGCCAGTAGAAAGAATTATAGGGTCTGAACATGGTAGTTATCTTACAGGATGCTGCTCAGACTGCTAGAAACACTCTAAGTACGCCATAAATTGTGATGCGTGTGTGTGATGGACATATATGCGGTGTGTGCTGGGGCAAGGGAAGATTTTACAGTCAGAGCGAATTCCCAGGGCGAATCATTAAGTGAAGAAAGTGGGCCACGGAAAGCAGTAAGATCTCTGACTTGACTGAGGAGGTCTGGAGGGATATACACCAAAGGGTTTGTAACAGCTATCTCCAGGGGCGGCAATTAAGGATAAGAGCTGAATTTTCTTTTTTTTCTTATCTGTATTTTCTACAATCAATTTTAAGATTACAAAAAAAAATGTATATATCTCAAGATCAGAATAAGAATTATTTCTTTACTAGTGAAAAAAAATGTGGGGCTGACAGACAGCTTAGCAGGTAAAGGTACTTGCTGCCAAGCCTGAAGACTTGAGTTCGGATCCCTGAGACTCACGTGGTAGAAAGAAAGGATTCCCCCAAGTTGTCTTTTGTGCTGTGGTGCATTCCACGCACACAATAAGGAAATAAAATGTAATAATAACTTTTTAAAAAATGAAATCTGATACACCAAGGACAATAGTTACAACATGCTACCATTCTCCTTAGTCCTGGACATCCATTTCCTGTCACATTGTCCTTGATTAATGACTGGCCAGATCATGCTTATAATAAAACCAATATGTACACTTCAATTCGTCAGACTTGGTCTGTTTTTCAGTCCTTACAGTATTAAATACAAACATTATTGATGACAAGCACAAGAAAGATATCCTGGGCTGTGACGCTGTGGTCCCTGGGCTAATCGCTTTTCCTCCCCATCTTTGAGTCACAGGACCCAGGAAGGAAGGAATAGAGACAGTGGACATTTTGCTGGCCCCACTGAAACAGGGGTGGCCTTGTCAGTCTTTGCCACCTGCCCTGTCAACTGAGATAAGTCACAGCTTTCAAAAAAAGGTGGTAGGAGGCTCTGGCCACTGGCCAAGAGCTTCATTATCTGAACCCCAGCCATCCACTTCCTTCTGGCAGCTGCTACTGCGGCTGCGGCCTGATGCCCATATGTATGCAGACCCCAGGAGCATGGACCTTTCCTCCGTGACTGGAAATGTATCTAGAGTCCCACCTTCGGCTGTTCCCAAAGTCTCTTTAGAGACAGGTCTAAGTTACGTCACTTTACAGAACTGGAGTTTTGTGGTCTTTGAACAGGACGCAAACAGCGCCATCAACGTGACATGGCCCGAGGAGAGCAGAGGGCGTACCTGTCGCGGGATCCGGCCGTGGTACCAGGCGTGGCTGCGCAGGTCCTCGCTGCTCAGCAGCAGCTCCTCCTCCAGTTCCTTTTTCAGCCTCTCGGGGGTCCTGTCCATGACGTGCCTCTCCTTGGAGAACTGCAACACAGAGTCCACACAGTGACCTCACCTTCCCCGGGCCAAGCCAGGCCATGCCAGCCGGAGAAGACCACCACCTCGCCGGTCCTCCGCTCTGTTGCGTCAACCAGCGTAGGCCCAAAGGTGCATTCAAGAAGGGAACTGGAGACCGGTTACAATTAGCCGTGACCTTTCGCTTCTCCAGCTGCAGGTTCAGAGTGAAACCTTCACCTGCCCGTGGAGCTCTGGCAGGGGAATCAGCTCACAAGGCAATGGGCTGAGCAAGAGGTGTGAGGGACGGAGGAACACGGAGAGGCTGCTCTTTTCCTGTGGAGCTTCCTCGTTCCCTTTTGTAACTGCCCTAACATGGAGCTGGGAAGGACAGCAGTTCCCCAGTGGCCTTTGACCCTGGGCCTCAGGGGCAGCCTGGCCCAAAGCCCAGTCCTTGAGGCTGGTGGCAAAGGCTCTGATTTTCCTACCTTTTTTTTTTTTTTCTGTAGGCAAACTCCAGTTCAGGGAATTAAAGGTAACTTATAAAAGATGTCTAAGCAGAAGGAGAAGTTTTATGCCCCTTAAATCTAATAATAGATGTCTGAGTTTATAATAACCTTTAAAATGATTTTTAAAGAATTGTTTTCTTAAAGCTTCTATTTATTTTAATTTTATTTGTACAGTTGTTTTGCCTGCCTTTTTGTTGTCGTCATTTTTGACGTGTACAGTCCCTGTAGAGGCCAGAGAGAGGGCATCAAATCCTCTGGACCTGGAGTTACGGATGGGGATGAGCCTCCGTGTGGGTGCTGGGAACCAGAAATGGCTCCTCTGGATGATCAGCAAGAGCTCCCAACAGCCTGGCCATCTTTTTTGCACATGTATGTGTGGACGAACATTTGAGCCTGCATGTGAAGGGCGCATGCATGGTGCCCGTAGGGGCCTGGGGCTGCTACTGGGTGTCTTCCTGGAGTAAGCTCCATCTTATATATTGAGGCACGGTCTCTGACTGACTCCGGAGCTCACTGTTTTGGCTCCAGAAAACCCATCTCTACCTCCTGTCAGGTTGCCATACCCAACCTGCTTTTATGGAGTTCTGGGCATCCAAACTCTGGTCCTCCTATCTTCCTAACAAGAGCTTTTTTCCACAAGGCCATCGCCCCAGTCTGATTTTTTTTTTTTTATTTTGTTTGAGGCAGGGTCTTGCTGTCTATAACCTTAGCTGGGCCTGAATTAATAATCCTCCTGCCTCAGCCTCTCAAGTGATGCCCACCGTGCTGGCTAATTTTTGTATCAACTTAACACAAGCTGCAGTTGTCTGAGAGAAGGAACTGCAATTGAAAATAAATGCTTCCATAACACTGGGCTGCAGGCAAGCCTGCAGGGCATTTTCTTAATGAGTGATTAATGTAAGAAAGCATAGTCTATGGTGGGGGGTGCCATCCCTGGGCTGGTGGTCGTGGGTCCTGTAGAAAAGCAGGCTGAGCAAGCCAGGAGGAGCAGAGCAGTGAGCAGCGCCCCTCCACGTTCCCTCCATCAGCTCCTGCCTCAAGGGTCCTGTCCTGCTTGAGTTCCTGCCCTGACTCCATCCTTTGATGGTGGACTGTGAGAAGGAAGAGTCGGCAAAATGAACCCTTTCCTTCCCAAGTTGCCTTTAGTCATGGTGTCTCATTACAGCAATGGAAACCCTAACTAAAACACCCAGATTGAATAACATTTTTGTTTGTTTGTTTAACTTTTCTAAGGCACTATTCCATTTTTAGGGCAGACTGGGAACTCAGAGTGAAAACTTAAAGGGAACTTGGAGCAAAAAACTGGTCCTTCACCCCAAGTAGCTTAAGAGCATTGCACAGCAACGGCAGCCGGGTTTCTAGGCGGGAGGCACTGGCTCCAGGTTGGATTTAGAATCACTCCCACCCATCCAAGCACACTGAACATGGCCCCTCCTGGATTCCCAGCAAAACCAGGTATGGGGACCACTCACTGATGGTTATATGAAAAGAGAAGGGCCAGATCCCTGGACTTGCCCAGATTGCCCTCCAGATTCCTCGAAGAGCCACAGAATTACTCCTCACATACTACTTAGCAAAGAAAGATCCCCCACCAAGCTAAGCAAAGTCAGATTTAGGATTAACCGCGTACACAGCCCCTCATGATACTGGCCGGTGTGACGCGGGTGGATTTCAGGGTCGACCTTCACGTCTTCCTTTCTCTTCCCACCCTCCTCCTCTCTCAGGACCTTCGGACAGGCATTCAAAGGTGCTTTTGTTCATTTGGTTTGCTTGTGTGAGACAGAGTCTCATGCTGTAACCCAGGCCGGCCTTTCCATCACAGCAATGCTTTCGCTTCTGCCTCCAGAGTGCTAGGATGAGAGGTGTGAGCCACTATGCCTAGTGAGGGGCAGCTGATGAACGGAATTTATATCAAAGATGTGCAAGGCTGACTGCTAGGACTTTCGTGGACTCCCACACAGCAGCGTTTGGCACTGACAGCTCTCGGCATTAATTATGGAAAGTTACATCTGAAGACTCATGTATGGATGTCACACTGATGGCTGCCTACTGTCCGTCTCTCCCCTGCTAGACTCTGAGTTTCATGAGAAAGGAACCTTTTCTCCCTTTCCCCACAGCAGGGCCTCAGGCAGAATCTGAAACACCTCAAGAACTCAGGAATGCTGCAGGGACAAACATCCCAGGGTGAGGCTTCCATGGCTTTTCTCCCAAATCCTCTGCAGTTCTATTTTACCCATGTTCAAAGATGGCGTTCCTCAGTTTGTCTTTCATAAGGTGCTGCTCTGAGGTCTAGCCTTGGAAGACCGAAATGCAGAGCTAGAGGGACACCTGGGGTAACGCGTAAGAGGCAGCACCTCAACCATATCCTGGACCCTGGGGGAGAAGCCACAGCTAAGAACAACAGTGCAGAAGGCTGGAATAGAGCTGGGGCGTTGCTAACCACGGCCTCACACCCCAACCTGAGGAAAACTGCTCCCCGGCTGTCTATGCCTTCGTGAAGCCTTAGGAACCTATGATTTGGGGCTTCCCCTCAGGGTGGCTGTACTGAATCCTAACCCGTATTACGAACGGAGCTTCTCTTCCATCACCCCGACCAGCAGTCTCACACCCGTCCCTTGTGCTACACCCTCTGCCCACTTCTAGGTCTGAGCTGCGACATATGGAGATCTAAACATGTACAGCCAGCTACTAGAATCCTTGGAAATTTTGTTTGCACTCAGAACGCTATTTCCCTACTTCCCCGTGTGTTCTCCTCACTGAGGCCCCGATATCCAGACCCCTGCAGCACTGGCTACAGTGGGCGTTCTCTTTTAAAGCATTTTACACCCTTACTTGCTGCCCAAGCTGTAGATTCAGCTGGCTCTCCTGTGACTCTTGTCCTCACTCCTTAGAGGAAAATCCATAATTAACGCTCTTTGCATCCACGCTCACAAACAGGCTGTGATTAGGTGCCGCAGGAAACAGGGGTAGCAAGGTGGCACCCAGAGACGAGAGAAAGGGGGGTGTGGGCATGGACCTTCCCTAATAGCTTGACGGAGACCAGACTTTAAAAACACAGATCATCATCGCTTCTCAGCCTTTTGGCTAAGATCAAGTGTAGTATCTGTTCTTATCAGTAAACACACAGATCCTACACTCCTGTGGGGAATCTATGCGGTAACTCTCAGACTGAAAAGGAGATGTCGCAAGATCAACACCAAGGGCCACCACACGAGTGTGGTGGTCATTTTGGAGGAAGTGGGTACTCTCTAAAACTTTCACTTACTGTTTAATCACATATAGTAATTGACACAGCTTGCTGTTGGAAAAAGGTCTTGTATAGCCCAGGCTAGCCTCAAACTCACCCTGTAATAGACGATGACCTTTAATTTCTAGTCCTTCTGCTTCAGCCTCTCAATGGCTGTGGGTTACTGACATGTGCTACCATATCCAGCTTGAATTTGATACATCTCAAAGATGGCTGGATAGAAGTCATCCTCATCCCCTCTATCAGCAAGGGACAGCAGGCACTGTGACACAACACCCACTGGGCTCCCTTCATTCACTGAGTAAGCGGGCAGCGCACACCAGCCCTTTGAGGTGTTTCTTCTTCAGCTTCAGACAGAAGCAACACCAGGAAAATTCAAGAACCACTCATCTCTAACATGATGGCCATACTGCAATAATGCATTTTTTTCTCTCTAGGCTCAAACTCTCTATCTAGCTGTGTCCAGTTCTGAAATTCATTCTAGAGGTTTCTGTTTCTGACATTCTCCTGAAACATTTTACTTTTATGTATTCCTTGGAATTTTCACACGTGCACACAGTACAGTGTTATCTCTGTCGTATCTACCCTTGAATCTTACTTCCAGCGTTCCCCAGCACCCCACTGTCACCATCCTAGCTTTATGTCCTCCTTCTCATTTACTTTTTTACTCAATGAGTGTCCATGTGCACACGAGCATTTGGCCATGGGGAACCTACCAGTGGCCACACCAAGAGAAGTGACTCTCTCCACGTCAGCAGCCATGGGGGGGAGGGGCTCCGGAACTCCTCCCTCCTCCGTGCTGGTTGTTTTGCTTTGTTTTGTTTTGTTTGAGATAGGTTTTCTTTGTGAAGTCCTGGATGTCCCTGGAACTCACTATGCAGACCTGGCTGGCCTCAAACTCAAAGATTTGCCTCCCAGAGCACTGGCGTTAAAGATGTGTACCACCACACCTGGTCCTCCACACTGGCTTGATCTTGTGCAGATCTGGTGTAGGTGACCACAGCCGCCGTGGGGGCATGTGTGCAGCAGCCGAATCATGTCCAGAAGACAGCACCTCAGAGCACACCCTCCATCTTGTCTACAGGGGAAGGAGGGATGGTGGCCTGGTATAAGGTTCCAGTTATTGTGGGTGCCAACTACAACCTTGCTGAGTTCAACTCCTAGAGAAAGGACGCTACTTGGCTCTGGATCAACAGCATTCTGCCATGAGTCCTGAAGCTGTGTTCCAGGAGCCAAAACCATACACACTACCATGCAGCAGAGGCGGGCGTAGGCAGGACCCACAGCATCCACCCCACAGCCTGCCCGAGTTTAAGCAGAGTTCATAGCTGCTGTATCGAGGTTCCCCTCCAGTCCAGACCCATGTGTGAATTAGCATCCATGTCCCATCCTTAGCATGGGAGTCTCGGGTGAGATGAGGTGAGCTGATGTCTGAGCAGATGGGGAAGGTGGGTGAGACCCAACAGTTGGCCAGCTCAATTGAAGATTGAGAAATTCAAAAATCACTAGCAAAAAAAAAAAAAAGGAGTTTTATGGGAATCTGAGTGCAGTTACATCTTTTTCATCATTAGCATTGTTGCAGTTTGAGATTAGCGCAGCCAGGGCTGGTCTTGAACTTGCTAGGTAGCTAAGAATAGCTTTGAAGACCTGTACTCCTGCCTCTGCCTCCCAAGCACTGGGATTACAAGCATATACCATAACATGTGGCTCTGTTACTAGTGTCTCGATGTTAAGAAATGGTACAGTACAGTGCCTAAGAGCCTGGGTCAGTAGGCCACCTCAATCCACAGTAATACTGAACAGCTGTGTGGTCTTGGGCAAGTGACATTAATTCTGTGTAGAGTCTTAGGTTCCCTGTCTGCTAAGTGGGGATAACGTGCCACATGATGTTAATAAGGTCCAAATGAGTGGGTATCTATAAGGACTTGGAACACACTCCGGCAGAGGAATCAGCGCTAATGTTAGCTGTCATTATAATTACATCCAGATGCTATTAATCTAGGGCTGTAAAAGAAGCAGACTTCATGCTGGGGTCCAGTGCAGGCGGCAGAGAGGGGCTGGGGTTTGGGAAGGAAGGAGCTAGGGAAAGGGTCCTACCCCAGACTTCTTCAGTCCTCTTGAGAGAGCTCAATGCCAGTTTGCCATGGTCCACTTCCCCATCCAGAACTAGCTGGCTGGGCACGGCTCTGAAAACCATGACTCTAACCATGGAAAGACTGTTTCTGTAACCCCCATACCTTACAAGTCTAGTCTTGACAAGCTGGAGTAGCCAGAGCCCAGGAAATGTTGGAAAACAGATTTTGGAGGCACAGAGCCAGCTCCAAGAATGTGCTGGGAACCTCCATTACCGTGGAAACCCATGTTTCAACAGCTCTCCAAGGAAGAAAAAGCTATTCCAGCCTGGAAGGACTGGACCTCTGCTTCTGCGTGAGCGCCAGAGCATGCGTTTCAAATCAAGCACAAGAATGGGCCTGGATATTCAGGCAATGAGACTCCCTAAGCCAGCATCTGTCAGAGACCCTCAGAGGATGCCCCACACGATCATCGCATGAAGGAGACAGGAGACTCAGAGACATTCAGCACCTGCATTTTAACTGGTATTTGCTGAAGTCTACCCCTGGCTGTAAGGAATGCTCCCCACTCCCATATGACTTTACATTGTACAAATCACCAGGAACCGGCAGTGGCGCCGTGTGAAAGGGCTACCTCAGAACCCAAGGAGGCACAGGGCTGCAAGCAGGGGATGGAAACTCTGGAGGGTCACATTCTCTGGGAGGACCACACACACAGTCCAACACTGCGCTCTGGGGACAGACCAACCGCCTAGCCATCCGATCCCCGCCTCCCAGGGAGTCTTTGAGTTTTTCCCTGTGTCAAAATGAGCAACACTGAGGCCTTGGGCTGTTCTCAAGGCAGCTCCACAGGGGCTGGGAAAGGGAAGGGCTGGGGCATCCTGAGGACACTGGGAGAGAAGGATAGGGGTATACTGGGCATCCCAGCTAGGGGAGATAATGAGTAGCTGGGTACAGTGGCCCTGGAGGTTCAGGCTGGGGAACCCCAGACTGAAACCTGCAAAGGTGCACCAGTGGGTGTGGTGTACCCCCGTGTCTCCGCCCCCCCCCCTTCCTGAGGACAGCTCCATCTTTACCCCAGGCCTGTGATATGGAGCGCCTTCCTGGCCGGCACCGGCTGGCCTGGGAGAGGGGCCCTCACCCACTCTAGAAGAAGACAGTCTATTCTACTCTGCTGAAAATGCCATAAGACTTGTAGCCTAGTAGTTATTTCACCTGGTTTCTTTGTTTGCCTGTGCGGTCGTTTTGTTTGTTTGTTGTGCTAGAAGGACCAGTGTGAGAAAGGATCAAAAGCAGCACTCAAAAAGAAGGGGGACGAGGGGTAGCTGGTACCCCTGCGCCATGCAAGTCCCTAAGCACAAACCTGTTTCTAACAGTAAAAATCCAGGCAGTGGTGGTGCACGCCTTTAATCCCAGCACCGGAGAGGCCTGAAGCGGGTGAGTTCAAGGCCAATCCAGTCTACAGAGTGAGTTCCAGGAGAGCTAAAAAGCTACACAATGAAACACTGAAACACTGTCTTGAAAAACAAAACAAGCAAATCCCCCTTGAGTAGGAGCCGGGTCTCACTCGGGTCTCACTCGTAACCAAAGCAGTTCTACTCTAATAGAGGAAGGACGCAGGGGACTGGGCACTGGGCGCTGAGGGCCAGACCTTCATCCCTTGGATAATGTCATTGAAAAAGCTCTCCCTGGGAAGGCATAGGCACAGAAAGGAGATTTAGAGGGATCAATCTACTGCAGTGGGCAAATCGCTGGGAGGAGCAGGGCTCGGAGGCACAAGGCCAGTGCAGTCATTTGCAATGTGCTGAATGTTCAAGTCTCCATTTCCGTCCCTCACAGCTAGTGGCTGCTCAGAGGTCAATATGGATGAACCCACTCATTCCTGGCCACTGGCACCTCCTCTGACCTCATTACCCATACGTCCCTCAGCAAAACAATCCCTGATGCCACCTCCTGCCACATACCCGGCTTGCTCCCCGCTCAATTCTTGTTCTGAAACCTCTGCAGTAGCCACTTCCTACGATTCTCCACCTCTTGTCTTCCGTCCTACAACCTGTAACCCACAGGACTCATTATCTCACCCTTCAGCTAAGAGATTTTAGTCACAGCGGCACCAGGCCAAGGTGAGATCCAGAATGTCTTTCAGTCTCAACCCCCAATCAATGGGCTTCTAATACAAGGAACTCTCGGGCTCTGTCCTTGAGGGCCAGGGGCCTGCACCCCTATCCTGCCTCGTCCCATTCTCCTTACAGCCCCACAAGCTGAAGCCACACGCTGAACCTGCTAACTTGCTGGGATCAGCTCTGAACTTGTCAGGAGACCGAGATCACGAACGGGTTATGAGTATTGAAGATACTGGCAGAGGGCTAAATGATGGGGAAGATAGGCGTGAACAACAAAGTGGGGTCTAAGGGCCCCCAGATTTGCATCAAAATTTCAGGCTCTTACTTGGGTCTACGGGTTGTCAAGGCCTTGGGAAATTCTGGCCAGGTCTCCAAGGGCCCATAGTCACCTACAGATAAAACCCAGCTTTCTCCCATAAGGCCGCAAACTAACTTGCTGTTATGTCCTCTTGCGGGGCCCTGCTCCATGGCTCTCTGAATACACTGTCCCCTTTGGCTCCCTCTGTGCCTCCATGGTGCGGATGGACAGACAGACTGGCACATCTGGGGAGGTCCTGACTGTACAGCCCAGCTGGAGCCCAGGATAGGGACTGGGAGCAGCCCAGAGGGGAGCTAGACAAGGTTCGGGATGGGCTTGGAGCTTAAGCTAATTACCTAAGCGGGAGGAGTCCACTCAAAGACTGCAGGCAGCTGTAGGAGAGGCCCTCAGGGCGTTAGATCCGGTCTCAGGGCCTCGCCTCACACATAGTGTGCCTAGGCAGACACTTCCTGCCAGAGACAGAACCGTGCTCACTCATCTGCTCACCTTCCTCTTGGAAGTTTGTTTTTGCCACTGAGTTTGCATGCTTGTCAAAGGCCAGCCACCTTAAGTTGATTCTGAACTTTTCTCTGGCCTCTGGGATGAGAACTCCCACTTCACAGAACAATCTAATACTCCCAAAGAACTCAGTTCCACAAGTGGTCCGGGCAGACACCTGCTCTATGTGGAGCCAGAAACTTCCTTCAAAGGTGAGTCTTAGCGATGAATGTGAAAAGTTTTTTTTTTTACCAAAGACTTAGAACTTAAACTACGAATAAAATCCACCAGGAAGTTTTAGAGATCTGACCTTTAAGAAATCATTAAAAGTATTTTTAATTACATTGATTGATTGATTGATTGACGGTGTGTGCGGGTCAGAGGACAACTTGGTCTCTTTTTCACTGTGTAGGTTCTAGAGATCAAACTCAAATTGTCAGGCTTGGCAGTAAGTGTCTTTACCCAATGAGCCATCTCTCTGGCCTCTGATAAATTAGTTCTAATGGAATAAAAAAAGTAAAACCCAGCTGTTAGACAATGTAATCTCTACTTAGGCACAACTTTGTTTAGTCTGTTTGTTCAAGTTCAAAGCCAGCAATTCTTGGGGGGAGGTCAGTAAATGTTCTCTGTGTGCAGATGAGGCTGGTCACTGATAAGAAGCCATCCGAAGTGATAAGCAGCCTGACTCACAGATACCAGCCTTGATGCACACATACAGTTGGCACCAGGTGACTTAAAGGCACAGACACACAGATGGCAGAGCCTCCCAAGAGTGTAAGGAAGTTTTGAGATGTGTGCACAGCTGAGAATACCTAGTATGAATTATGCCTTCTTTTGAGCCTTGAACATTTAGTTGGTTAAAAACAGAAAAGAAAAATCTTACTGAAATTTTCACAAACAAGATACATTCCTGGTCATTCATTTTATGATCAAGGCTGTAAATTAAATTATTAGAAACAAAGGAGGAGGAGGAGGGACTGTGTACATGCAAGGGGGAAAGGCGGGGGGGGGGGGGGGAGAGGAGAATGGACCGGCAGGCAGCTGGACTCTTCGGTTCTGCTTTGGAGTATCTGGCCACAACACCCAGGATGCCATTAGGGATCTCATACAAAAGCTTCCTTTCTTCAGCCTTGGAACAGTCTATTAGATTACGGGAGACATCGGCGGCAGCGCAGGCCTCTCGTCAAGTTGTACCAAACAACTCCACAGGCCAGGATGTTTTTTAAAGAAATCTTACCCAGGAATTATGCTCACAAATTTATAAGTCTGACTGTAATTCCAGCTCACTGTGTAAAATTGGTCTCATTTCTAAGTGCACTCTGTCTTCCCTCGAGCTCAGGTAAGAATCCTGAGGCATAGTGGATGCTGCACTAGGCCACTCAAGATGGGGCAGAGCAGAGATTCAAGATGACAAGACCCACTGTGACATGAAACAGGACATCACTATCCCGATAAATGTCTTAAACAGAGGAGGAAAAGTTAAACCTTCCACAAAACTGTGTCTTGGGTAGCCAGCCCACAAATCTCAGCTCTGTTTTTGTTATTATCTTGCAGAAACCCCACCTAACCACGATGTTCCTTGTAGAATTCAGCAACCCAGCCTGGAACCCCTTTCTTTTGTTGAATTTCAAACTGGCCACGTTTAAAGCCAAATTCCAAAGCAGACATATACATGACTTCACTGTGAGCTTAGCGTCTTCTGACGGCTGAGCTGCCTCTCTAGCCCCATAAATGACTTAAAGACCCAGATGGTATTTTTACAATCAAAACACTGTCTAAATGGGTCATAAACTCCCATAAACAAATACATTTCAAACTACTTCCACAATCCTTAACTCTACCCACGGCCAATGAAATCTAGATCTACAGATTCCAGGACAGGCAACCTTTAGTTCAAGCCCTGGGGTCTGTCAAGCTGAAGTGTGAGTCGGCCTGAACTGTGATGGTGTATATGTGTGACAGTGTATCCGTTCTGTTTCACCAGCTGCCTTCAAGGCTTGCCTAAAAATACTTCACTGTAACCTGGCAAAGGAGCTCCATCGGGTCTCAAGGAAGAAGGTTATCACTAATCCTGATGGCTTGAGTTCCAACAAGGTAGAGGGGAGAACGGAGCCCCTCCTCAAGCTGTCCTCTGACCTCCACACAAGTGCCATGGCATGTACACACCTACTTCCGCTTCCCTGCACACACACTAGAGAAGTAAAGTCCAAAGATCAATCATGGATCCACCCCTCCTACTTTTGAACCAGGTGTGCAGACCCTCTCCAGGCCCAGAGAAGTTTCTTGTATTCATAACGGCAATTGATGCCAAAGCTCTTACTAAAATCAACAATTCACTTTGAGGAGAAAAAAAATCAAAGAGAAAAAGAGCAGATTCAGATTTTATATTTCCATTTAGTACAGAAATCCCCAAAGCATCCCTGGCCTCTTCTGGCCCAGTGGGCACATGGTGGCTTGGCTTATGGTTCAGGATGTGGGCAGTATAGTGGCATTGCACTGAAGCAGGTGCTTGGTCATACGGCCACGGCAGATTTGCCTACTGAAGGTTACCGTTGCCTGGTGGATGGCAATGAAGGGTAGGAAGGAAAAGGTGCCTTATTATGGCTCACCCAGGGCATTCCATGAGTGCATCCCTGCGGCCCTGTCACCTTTGGGTATTGCGTGGTGATCACCTCTGGCCTTACTTAGGGCCCCTACTTTTCAGCCTCTCTTTCAGATCCTCCCTCTGTAGCTCTGTAACACAGCCTCCATGGCAGCTTCCCAACCCACACGCACATCACCCTGATGGCTACGAGTCTACAGAAACAAACAGGAGGTCACCTTAAAGCAGTTTGGCATCTCCATCCCGCTGTCTTCACCTAAGCCCAGGCCCCAGAGGGACTGTCCTGGCTGTCTCCCTGCCTAGAGGGGCACAAATGTCATGCTGGAAGTACTCCTGACTGGAAGTGGTCACTGACTCCTTGAGGAGACAAGGTATTTTAAAAATGGCCAGTGGCACTGCAGAAGCCCGCAGGAGTCTCTGTTTTATGAGGTGAGTAGAGGTTTCTGGCCCCTTCAGAGAAAGGAATCAGTATGAAAGAGACTATAAAAATCTCAGCTAGTTTTAGCAACTCATTTTCATTAATGTGCTGCTGATATTTAAGCATCTTGAAGACATCACTCTCTTTTGAATTCTCTCACCGCCCCCCCCCCCCGCCCAAAAAAAAAAAATCTCATCTTGGACAGACCCTGCAGAGACAGGCTCTTGCCATTCCCCCATTTTATAATTCAGCCCGTGCAGCTCATCACCCCACAGAGTAGACTCCCACCCCAGCGCCGTTAAAAACTGATTTGCAATTTTCAGTTAAATTAAGATGCTTCGTTTTCCTACTGTACGCAATCTTCCCTATCTCAGACGGTGATTACAAGGACCATCAGATGTTCTTGCAGACAGGAAAACCATCAAAACCCCCAGAGAGCCGAAGTCCAAGAGATTTCATTTTATTCATTACCCAAACTTATCAAACTCTTATCAAAAGAGGCTCAGATGCCATGAATAGGAACTAAGAAGAGGCTCTCTACAGAGCTCTGCTTGTCAAGCTTCTGAGAATCACCCATTAAAATTCTCCTGCTCCTGTGCACAGACTAAAGAGACTAATTTAATTGCAATTTTTTGCGGATTGGCGTTTTGAAGTAGAGCACCCTGCAAGCAGGAACTTAATCCTACATCCAAACTAATTACATTAGAGTCACTCTGATCGGAGCCCACGGCTCTCTTTGATGCTAGACTGCCTCTGCCTTTCATCCACACTCATCCTCTGGGCAAGGTCCCCACTATGCGTTCCCACCCTGCAGGATCAGGAAGCTATTGCTTTAGCTGCTCAGTTTTATTTTGATGAAACATCAAGGGACTGAAAAGCCTCCCCCTCCCACCCGCCAAACTGAAGGAGACTGATTTCAGACTGAAGACTGGGGCAGCTAAGCTTCAGGAAAAAAAAAAATGCAGTAAACCCAAACTCGACAAACACTGGGAAAAACTGCTCACTGACTCCATCTACTCCAGGGTCTCCTTCCACCTTGGCCTGAAGGTGTGCCGATCACATGGCTTACGTTTGACAAAGTGTTATTTACCCTAGTCCACTCAGAGTTCAGCTCCAAGGTGGTGGTGTCTTGCCTTTCTCTGTTAACCAATAAACTAGGAGATTTTCAATAGGCCGTTTGTAAGCACATTGCCCTGCCGCAGCCAGGGTGGGGACCTCCTAAGTACATTAAACTTAGATGATGATTTCAGAAGTACCCTGAAGTGGAGTGGACAACCAAATCACCCTGTGAGGCAGCCCTGCATTCTGATTCCCACAGAGAAATCCAGTGCCACATTTATGGCCAAAGGTCACCTGGTTGCGCTTAATCATGTAATGGACTAATGACATGATAGGCTCAAAATGAAAGTTGAGTACTAGTTTGGCCACAAAACCCCCTCTAAATCATTTTGGTCCCTTTTACCATGCCCTCAAGAGACTTCCATAATACTTCTCTCTCATACAGGGTTCGTATGTGTGTTGAAAGAGACGGTATGGATGAGACATCAATAACTAATTTGTGAGATTTGCATTCACAAATAGCAGTGCTTTGTAGAGGTCTGCAGAGAATGAAAACAACAGACTGCTGGGTTGAGGTGGACCATGACAAGAGGGCCTGAAGACCGCTGACCAGCACTCAGAGTGTAAGATAGGAGCCAGAATTTTTGATCAGTGGTAATTTAACATTGATTCAGCATCTTGATGTAAATTATACATAATTTAGAATGTAGCTTTTAACCAAAATAGATGTCCTATTTGCCCTTCAGTGAAGAACGTCATAAAAATCAAAATCAACTTAATTCTAACACCATCCTTTTCATAATTCATCTTGAGTGGAGTTTTGATGAATCAATGAAATGTATCACAGTTGAAAGGCACTGGGAGATTTAATTAGAAGCAAAACTGAGATGTGCCAATACAGAGAGGGAAAAGGGGGAAAGATTCAGAAAGTCTTTTGGTGTGAAATATGGACTAAATGACTTTCAAATTCTCTCTCAAAAATAGTACCATGACTAACAAGTGTCTCATACACCTTATTTGGGATAGGACATAATATATCAGTGCTTTCAGGAAAACCAAACTATTAGTCACAAGATGGGTTTAGGCCCCTGTAGCAACTCTACTACTTTCAATATAGAACTCACTGATCACTTTGAAAGATATATGTCTCTCAGAGTTGCTCAGGCCACTTGACAACCACACATCTTGTTTAATGGACTATTTTAAAGATATAAACATCACACCGGATGTTTGAAAAGAAACAGAGAGCTGAGATTTGTGCTGTCTGAATGAACCAGGCAGCACAAGGCAACTAAGATCTCACAAAGCCTCATAACATGCCTGGGAGATAAGAGCTAATGAGCGTATTCGTATGTCACAAGATGGGGCGTCACTGGGGCCTTGTGTTCACGATTTGCTTGGACTTAATGAATGAGGGTAGTTTGACACCTAGAGCAAAAGTCATCCAAAGGACCTATAGAGACTACATCTGGAAATGCTTAGCCTGCGCAGAGCACTTAGGGGACCATGGGGGCTGCTAGAAGCAACTGAAAGTTTATGAGGCTTGTATATCCAAAGATGACAGGTCAGATAGTCTCGATTCAACTTCCCAGAGAAACAGATCCAGATTTTCTCTTATGCTCGTTTCTCGGTGTCCATTTACACCAGCTCATGCAGCCTCAGAATAGACACCCCCCCCCCCCAGTCTGAAGCGGGAATGTGCATCAGACAGCCAGAATTCCCACCTGACCAGAACCAGGAATACATTGAAGCCGCAGAGACATTTGAGCCAAACAAGATGGGACCCTGTAGAATCTAGCACTTAGATTTGTCCAAATGTGGGAATGCACCGCCTCCTCTAGAAATGTCGACGTTCTCTGAAGGCTTAGGAGACCAGTTGGGAAGCTACTGAGGAAATCTGGCGAGAGATAATGAGGCCTGAATTAACACAGTGGCGGTGGAAACAGAAGGGAAGAAACCAACAGGAGCTATGTTTAGGCGGTAAAACCTTATCGAGTGATTCCATGTGGAAAGTGAACAAGGGAAGGAGAATAAGTACCCTGAGAGGAAGCATGAGTCACAACACCCAATGTAGAAACACAAGAGTGAGCCAAACAGGTCTGCGGAAGGGAGCGGAGCATCCGGGGTTCTAGTGTGACATCTAAATGGGGTTGTTCACTGGGACATGGGGCACTATGGAGATGGGCTCACTAGACACACAACATGGGGATCCTCCACATAGAAGAGCCCAGCTCAGCTCCCACCTCAGAAATGAAATACAGGATGAGAAGAAAGCTGGGGATGTTGGGGGACTGCTTGTTTGTTGATGTTTTGTTTTGTTTTTCGAGACAGGGCTTCTCTGTGTAGCCTTGGCTATCCTGGACTCTCTTTGGAGACCAGGCTGGCCTTGAACTCACAGCAATCCACTTACCTCTGCCTCCCAGAGTGCTGGGATTACAGGCATGTACTACCGCACCCAGCTAGGATACCGGTTTTTAAAAGGCAAACTGGAAAGAAACCCAGGTGGAGAGTGTGGGGCTGGCTAAGAAGGACACAGGAGATAAAGAAGGGCTCGGTCTCCTGGAGGTGGGAAGAGAAGAGAAGAGCTTTGGGAAGAAGTGACTGTCACTGTCAAGTGCTGCAGGGAGTTCCAACCAGATCATTTAGACAGCAGCCACTGGATCTGGTCATGTACAGGTCATCAGTAAAGGGGGCTGAGCAGTGTGTGTGAGGAAGACCATGCTCTGGAAGACCAGAGCTTGTTTCTAAGCTAGGAGAGAAAGTAGAGGAGACGTTAAAGTTTTCCGGCGAGAGAAGGGACCAAGGTGGGAGGAGCTCTTGAGGAGCATAAGTGACAAGACAGGTCTGGGTCAGGGTCAAGGAACTTCACCCTCATAAGCTGCAGGAATGAAGTGAGAACTGGAAAGAGCTGGAGTTGAGGGAAAAGCGTGGTGGGAGGGGGAAGGCAGACAAGATGCTGGGTAGCTCGCGTTTTGATAGGAGTACTTAGAAGGACAACAGGGACGTGAGCATGAACTGAGCAAGGACGCAGAGCTGGTGGGAGGCCGGAGGGGCCTGTGGGAGGTGCTGCGCACACTCAGCTCTTCCGTGGGTCGTGGGTCGTGTCCTTCCTCAAGCCTGTGTGTTCTGCTGCCCCCTCCCTTGCCCCACCCTCCCCCATCTGCACTCCTTTTCCCTCAGAGTTCTAAACTGTTTTCTCTTGACTCACACACGTGCTCGTACTGTTACCTCTTCTGGGAAGTTCTCTGGCCAGGGTTGGCATTAAAGGCCTCTAGGATGTCACAATAAGCTGTGGTGGGCTCTCCATCTTCCTTCTTTCTTCCTTTCTTTACGCTTACGACAGGGATGCAGAGCAATGCCCCAACAGCTAGAGAGGCTCCTTTGTGGTGGGACCCCAACCCTCTGTTTCCCTAGTACACTCTAGGACTAGATTCAGAGGGTAAGTGGTTCCTGGGTGGGACAGATGAGCTCAGGGTGGGAGCCTGCTGATGGTTCCTCCAGGCCCTTAGCGGGAAGCCAGGATTTGGGATAGCCATTCCTTTATGTGTAACCATCTTTATAAAAGCATACAGGCATCTACAGTAGGAACAAGAAAAAAAAAAAAAAAAAAAAAAGCTCTTCGCCACAAAAATTAACACGCTGATTATAGGCTTCATGAGCTAGACAGTAAGTCGGCACATTCTCATGACCAGAGCCAGAGAACAGCAACAGTTCCCGGGGCCACGACAGCTGACGACAGCCATGCCACCGTGGCACCTAACCCTATGACACACTTCTTTCCTCTCTAGCCAGAACGTTCAAATTGCCTGTCAGTTAAAATGCACTGCGCCATCCTTGACAATTTCTATAGCCCTATGAGCAGGGCCTGAGGCTCAGCCGCGAGTGTCCCGGTAACCTCTTACCCTGGCCACGGCAGAGAGGCCTCTCCATTGTTCTCCTGACCTTAGTCTTCTCTACTTCCTCTCAAAGTTCTAGGCTGATGTCCTTACTCTGCACACACACATCCCTCTTTGACCCCTTTGGCACCATTACAGTGCTTAGCTCAGGCCAACTTTGCAGTGCACCAGGTGCTTGGTGCCCCTGCCCCTGATCCCACTCTGGTTTCTCCAACAAAAAGAAGTCCTCGGCAGGGATCTAGGCTCTGAGGTCCAGGAGCACAGGGACACAGCCCCTCGTCAGGCATGCTCTGACACTGAAACCAGATGCCCGCAGCTCCCAGATGCTCATGGAATGCACTAAAAGGGCTCTTTTTACAGAGATGCTATGCTGGGCCTTTCAGTTTAAGGCCTGGGGGCATAAGTGAGCAACTAGCCCCCACCAGGAGGGGCGGCTGAGTCATTTGGAAAGATTCTTCCTCCGTGGATCTGTCCACCCTCTGCAGTTTGTGCTGACTGTGTGTCTATACCCATACAAAGGCAACAGGGCCACTGTCGGTACCAGGATATGTCACTCGTACTCAGACTATCCAGGTAACATAGACCAAAGAATGAGCTACAGGGAGAATGTGTGGGACCTTCACTCCACCATACTCTTCTCAGGAGAAAGGCACTTTCAAATGAGACCAAGTACCAGCCACCTGCCCTTCCGTGGATGGCCACTGTGACATCCTGAGCTGACACGTGGATTCAGTGGCTCTAAATCTTCCTCACGGGAGAAGGAGATGTTAGTCCAAATGAAACACCCTAACACAGTTTAAGATCTTTGCACTACACGGTAACACTTAATGATGCAGAGATAGCTCAGTCCCAGTGTGGGAGAATCTGCACTTGTAGTTCCTCCTAAGTATGGCAGCTCGTGGACAAGAGCTGGGCTGGATGTAATGGCTCATTCTTAATCAAGCCTTTCTGGTCCGTTTATCCACATGCTCTCTAAACCCCATTCTTCCGTTTATGTTCTTTTGGACAGGGAACATTTCAACACTTGTGTGGTAGTTTCTACCTCTTAGATTTCTCCAATACAATCACTCTGCCCTTCCATAGGACCAGATGCTGGTATGATGGTGAGTTCAGCTCTCTCTGTCTCTCACTTTCTGTCTCTCTCCCTCTTACACACAAATACACCCACATACACAAGCAAAAATATCAGCCATCAGAGACAAATGGGCCAGAAGTAATGGGATCCCATTGCCAGCCTCCAAAATGAAGGCTTCTCATGTTTTCTTAACCAAAGTCCTTCTGCAGCTCCCCAAGGGACACAGTGTGCTATCTGCTACTGGCTGGCCTGCTATCATCCTGCCCACATCTGGCTGCTGTGTCTAGGTTTTTGTGGACATGCCTTCCTCTACCCAGAATGTCATTTCCTCTCAGGATACCGTCTACTAACTCTTCTAGGCTTAGCTGAGGCCTGTCTCCCTGGGGAACCTCCACTGCTGCTCATGCTCCAGCATAGACTACACCAGGTATGTCCCTCTGGGGAGCCAAGGTACACGCTACCAAATCACTGGTAGCTGAGGCTTCCTTTCAGCCTGCCAATAAACACCTGTCCAGCTGCAGAAGACCTCTCCAACTGGACTAAAACCTTCCTCAGAGTAGGGACTGGGTCTAACTACTAGGGCCAAAGCAGCTGGAAAAGGCCAGATGCACAGAGGCACCAGAATCAATTACTGTTTAGTTGAACTAAGAATGTAAGCAGGATGAGAGCGGGTGTTAGTGAACTCATGGCAGGACAGAGCTGGAAGGAGGATTCTTCCTCATTCTCACTGCTGTTTCCTGCCATGTTATGAACTGAGCCTCTCTGTGAACTTTCTGCTTAGACTAGGCCTGGCCACACTGCTTCCACTAATGCCTTTTATACCTCAAACTCTGGATGGAGTCTGCTGCTTTCCAGGACTGGAATGCTTTCCCCATCCAATCCTCTTCTTCATCTAAATCCTGTGCAACTGGAAATAGTTGTTTGTTTTGTTTTGTTTTTAAAGAATTATCTCCTCTAAACATGCACAGGTACCATGCACACAATATCCTTCTTAAAATATCTTTCCTAACTGCAATGCAAAATGAAGTATTAATATACACGACAGCATCTTGGTTCAGACTTCAGGTCTCCTTATATGGCATTGTAGAAAGAGTTATTAGGTTCAGGCTAGAACATCTGGCTTCCCTTCCCGATGCCCACCAAATTGGTTGTAGACAGGCTGTTTCTGAAGCTCAGCCTCTTCTCTATGGAAAATGTAAACTATTACCCTGCCCATTTCACAGAACTTATTCTGAGGAAACAACCCATGAAACATCAAGACATAGAAAAGCCTGTTGCAAAAGTAACCAAATGATACCATGGCCTAGCATTCTTGTGGCTAGTCTTTTGAAGTCTGGAATCACACCTCAAGTGTCATTTATTACTTTACCACTATTCCCAGGTCCACCCACCTAAAAGATGTTCGCACGTGGGCATGGATCTGGCTACGCTCAACAGTCAAGGACTCCTGAATTTGAGTGTGCCTTGTTGATAGTATGGACCTGGAACCTCTTTTTTTATCACCTTCCCTCCACTGGATGGGCTTAAGCAAAAGACTTTCTTTCTCACACAGACTGAAGATTTCCTGGTCTTTTCTGAAACAGGTGCCTAGTGTGCTTTGGGATGTTAGAGTTAGTTATAACTCTATAGTTAGTTATAACTCTATAGTTATAGCTGGAACATCTCTCTCACCTTCTCTTGATGGGGGCCAGCAATGTATATTCAGCGCTGATCCTTCTCTCTGCTTTAACCTCCCCCATCATTCCTTTCCAAGGTCTTTGCATACAAGTCCATGAGGCTCCTAACTACATGTTAAATTCTGTAAGGCCTCTCTGCAAGCAAGATATTCCCACACTGCAATTGTGTGATTGGTCTCCTATGAAACCAAGGAACTTTCATATTTTTAGTTTTCTTCCCATACAACCAACACTATTAATAACACCCTGCTTTCTCCTGAGATGATATGGATTAGACCAAATGGAAAGTTACCATGGCTACCGCAGTGTTATTTTGGGTATGAGAAATTCACGCCAAGGGAAACAGCATACGTGGTCAAACTAGAGCAGCATTTCCGCCTTGTTATCAGGGAATCAATCCCATTTTAATTTTGAGATTCTAATTGCAACGGAAACTAATTATGAGCAGCACGACCTGAACCCCTTAATTAAAGTGGGAGTCAATATAATGATTCCGTGTTCTCGTTGGGGCAACACGGGCACCATGAAGAAGTAAGTACAAGCAGATTTCCTTCCCAGGTAACTGGCTAAGCAAAACAAAACAGTGAAACTCATCTGGATGGTCCAGCTGCGGGCTGCAGTGAGGGACTGGAAGGTGTGTGATCAGGTCAGCGCCTTTCTCCATGTTATAAAAGCTTTACCATACCTGGGTGGGATGGGAAACATGGGCAGGAGGAAGTCATTTCTACTAGGATTGACTATGGTTGGGAGGTCAAGAAAGGATAAACCAGAGGACAGGTGGCTCAGGTTAACTCACTATGCAGTCCCTTCTGTGTGGGCTTTGGGGACGTTAAAGTAGCTCTTCATTGACACCCAGACATTCATGAGTTGATTCCCCGTATACCAAATGCTGAGCTCATCTGAACTAACAGCAATTGGCCCGTGGATGCACTTCTATTCGAGGGAGCACTTACTGCCAACCCCTGAAGTACGTTGAGTCCCTTTGGGACCACCCAGTCTATCTTTGACATCTCAGAAATACTGTTAATGGCATGACATCACCTATCCCATTCCAGAACAATCCATATTTAGGTCGAAAGCCACAGCGCCCTGCTGGGCTCTGGGATAGTGCAGGAGCTCTGTGGTAAGTCCAGGAGGAACACATTCAACCCACATCTCGGTGCTCTCCTCAAAAGTTCTCGACAGAGAGGCATGGAAATAAACTTACAGAGTAGCTGAGAGGTACCCCTGAACACTCAAACCAGGCAGCAGAACCAAGGAACGCCTATGCTCTTCATATCCACTGGGCACTTTCCTACCGCTGGGTCTTTCTCCCTGTAATAGGTCACTTTCCCAAGGTTTAGTTTTTGTGTAGAAAAACAAACAAACAAACCAAAACAGAACGTCATAGCCCCATTGTGGTTTCTCAGTCCTTTGGGAGAGGCAGCTTTGCTTCAGGGTGGGATTCCTTGAGAGCTTTCAGCCTCCAGTTTCCCAGGAATAACTGAGGTCTGCAGTCATTTTGGTGGGGTCTTTCCAAGGTTGACGAATCTCAAGACTGGTGAAAGCCTGTGTTCATATTTATTCTTAGGACAACAGGGACAGGCAACATAGAACATAGACCTTGGTTTAAACTAGTCAAAACACCCACATAGTCTATTGACAGGTTATGCAAAAGCCATTGGCACTGGTGTCTTGTCACAAAGGTTAAAACACAAGCGGTAAAGAGAAACACATTTCTGAACCCTGAAATGTTTTTGGAAGCTGGCAGCAATTCAGAAGAAGCTATTTTGTGGTTTCTCTCTATTGTATATATTGCTGTCGTGTAAAGTTCCGTGGGGTTAAACAGCAAGGGAACTCAGCCACTTCGTACTCATTCTGAACATGGGGAAAGATACAGAGACAAAGAGAGAAAAGGGAGACCGGCTTGGTCATATTTGGTTTCTCTGGCACGAAATTTCAACCCAGGGAGCCTGAAAGTGTCACAAACAACAGAATTTTGTCCCAAACACACACAAGGAGCCCCCATTCTCTGTAGCTGAATTAGACATTCTTGGTGGGGAAACAACCAAAGCCTCAGGAAGATCCATCAGACCAAATGGAATTTGCAAAATGCAAACTTCCCCTAGAAACCTAGTGTCTTCTGGAGCCCCAAAAGGACCAGAGATGAGCACATCATATCTCCAAGCCACACCTACCTTGACTCCAAGGAAAGATTTGCGGTGATAGAAACAGCACAGGGCTGCCGAGAGGGCGTGGAAAGCGTTGCATTCTTTAGGCATCTTGTCTTCAGTCCCAAATACCACACACCTTCACTGAGGCTAAAAGGAAGGGGCACTGGATGGTGGAGGCCCAATCCTGAGCTCTGCGGCTCCTGTCCACAGCCAGCAGCCAAGGGAGTGAGTCGGCTCCTTCTCCCAGGCCAGTCTGTGACTTTTTCCCTCTGCTGAAGCCAATACGATCCACTCGCTCAATTCTGGCCGGCTTGTGTCCGGCCTGCCATGCACACGGTGCCAGAAATTCTCATGTGACCAGACTTGATGAAATTCTAACCCCTCTTAGAAGAGGGCTTGTGCTTTAGCTTTTAGCTGTCCCCTAATTCAGAGGCCGGGCAGAAATGGTTATACCCACCCCACCCCCCTCTGGGCAGCCTTCCCTTTTCAGGGCTGGAGCACATCACAGCAATCTGCTCCCAGTGGCTTTGTTTGCCTCTCACCCCAGCACTTAGGGCTCTTTAGAAGCAGGGCAAGTTGTACGCATCACGCTGTCCTAGTGTGAGACAGAGGTTCCTTTGAAGAGAGGTGGCCCGCAAGTGACCAGGTTGTGGCTTTCCCTGAAGGTAAGCTTAGAAGTTCTAAGACATCAGGCAGGTCTCCATGCCTACTTCCAGAGCTGTTTACTTTTAATTACGATGCTCCTGGCAGTCAGTCTGCAGCTGATAACACTGGCATGGTCCTCATTATTAGCAAAGTCCTACTGCCTTTTGGTGTTTAATTAGCAAGTCTGTCCGCAAACACCCTAAAGGGCCTATGCCCTTCCCACCTGCCTGTGCAGGATGGGGACTGAGGACTCCCTTCTGACCCAGCTGTTTGTTCTCCTCCCCTCATTCCCTTTAAGTCCTTCACTTTAATTACCCATCTTCACTTAATTGCCCTCCCTTCCACACACAAGCCGGTGCATTCAACGTCACCAAGAAAGGTCTTTCTAGGAGAGTCTAGGGAAAGAGGCCTAAGAACCTCAGAGCACCTTGAGGGGGCAGCAGTAGATCCCCTCATTCCCTCCCGTTACGCGGATGCTCCCCTCTTCTGCTAGGTTTTCTGTTTGTTTTATTTTGTTTTAAAATCAAGCCCAGGTTTTGGCCTCATGGCTCTTTCCTCTCCTGCCATTCCATGTACCAGCTTTCACTGGCTCCAGCCCTTTCAAGATCGGAAGGTGTACAGAAGCTTCCTAAAACTTCATCCAGGCAGAAACTTGTAACAAGGGAGAAACAGAACCTATTCATTCCAGAAGGGAACAACACCGGATGAGGCATGAGAGAGGTATGAGAAATATCCAGCAGGATTAGTGGCAAATCCTCTGAGGCCTTGGCCTTTGGCCTAGGTCAGAACTGCCTATAAAAACGGGGAATTGTTTATCCAGTGCCTAGTGAGCAGCTTCTGTATCTGATCAGGAAGAATGGAGAGCCACAGGCTTCGCACACTCCAGGAGAGGCAGAGGTTCTGCCTAGAATATGCCTAGCATGAGCCCAGGGATCTGAAGGCTCCCCAGGCTCAGGAAGAGCCAGGGAAGCTGGCTTCACTTCTTGCAAGAACGAGCTTCCTCTACTGGAGACAGGCTTGGCCGTCCTGAGAGTTCCTAGGCCCTGAAGAGTCTACTTGAACTATCCAATGGCTAGGTGAGCCTCAAACCGGCTTCTGAGATGGCTGAGCCCGAAGTGTGTCCAGTCGGTGGGTCAACATTGTCCTTCAGGTTCCATACCTTGCAACAAAGAGGAAGCATTTTCTATTTGCTCTCCTGTCAGATAGGTTCAAAGGGCAAGTCTCCAGAGTACCTTTGCAGCGATGACTCATCGGGACAAAAGCCTGTACCGAAGGGACCCAGTTCACCACTCTTATTCCCTTGGCAGGAAATGACAAGCTCCTTCAGGCTAAAAACCTCTCAGACGGGCTGGAAAAACACTTCCTGGGCCCAGGAAAAGGAGCATCCTCACTCCTGCACAGAAACTCAGTAAAATCAGTCAGCAAAGGGCTTCTGCATTTGAGCCCTCATCTCCAGCAAAACATAGTGTATGCCTCAAAAATATGTATCACTGTATGTCTATGGTGCTGGGGGCGGGGTGTGTTCACTCCATGCTGCGTGTGCACAGCCCGGAGGACCTCTGTGATGTTTGCTCTTCTCTTCCAGCTTTAAGTGAGCTCTGGGGATTAAACGCAGGACTCCAAGCTTGCACAGCAAGCACCTTCACTGAGCCCTCTTGCCAGTCCTAGAAACACATTCTTGAAAGCAAATATGCAAAGAACACGGACATAAATTACGTAGAATGGTGTAGCCCAGTGCTCCAGAGTCAAGACAAAAAACAGAATAATAATTCAGGCCACTGCAATATCACTTCTCTGACACCTGAGGCTTTCCGGATTTAAGAAATGTTTACAAAGGTGGCCAAAGACTGTCCTATCAGGACTTAAGAGCAGGTTAATCTTATTAGGTAACTGTTTCCTGAACACATTTTTGCTTTTGTTCCACACATAAAAAAAGAATTTCTGAAGCAGTACTGAAAAAAAAATCTTAAATTTCTTCTAAAATGGCAAAGAAGAGACTAAAATAATGTCTTCTTGCAACTAAAGATGATAATCACATAAGGTTCTGAAGTGCCCTTCGCTGCCTGGTTATGCCTTTAAAGGTCTCCTATCCACATTGATCATTTCTTCACATTCGCTTCACAACGATTCTTTCATTCTAGCTGCGAAGAAACAGAGGACCAGAACAGTGTGTCATTCGGCAGAGAACAAAGGACCAGGGACTCCAGCTTTGAACTGCAGAACCCAGTTAACTGATCACATGGACCCCAAAATAAAAATATTTCATAAGGTTGTGAAACTAAACCTGTCATTTGGGCAGCCACACAAAAATGCTGAGACCTGGAGAAGTGGTTCTCACTGATGTCTCGGTGAATGAAATTTCAAACCAATTCAGACTTAGGGTTTTCTAAGCACCATGCCCTTCTGTGGATGGGAAGGGTGCCTCTAGCAGAATCCTCATAGAAGGGAGTGGCCGGTGGGCAGAACTCTAGGAAGGGCAGTCCTGAGGTGCTTTGAAGCACCCACTTTGGGCCACCTAAAAGGCTTGCTTCTTTGTACCAAGGGAAACACTAAATAAGAAATAGGGCCAAGCCAGGTAGTCATTTCCTGGATTCTTGCAGGAAATCCCCATTCCTCAGATCGAACACTGTCCCCACCCTGTCCAAAATAGAGGCTTCAGCTGGCAAAGGGACATTCTCCTACCCTCCACCAAACATACAAAAGAGCTGCCCTCAATGCTAGGCTTCCCTTGAGTTCCCCTTCTAACCTGCCCTACACAGTAACCATGGAAACTGGAGCTGCCTGCCAGCCACGTTCGTTCAACAGACACACACTTCCTGTTGGCAGCAGCCATTGGCTCCAAGAAATGAACAAGTGTGTGCAGGGTCCCCTTTACCAATGTGTCAGAGCTACCCCAAGTAGAAGCAGGCTCCCCAGTGTGGCAGACACTCCCTCTGATGAGGCATGGTGGGAGAAATGCGGAAGCAGCCATCTACCTCGCACTGTTCAGAACATCGAGGGAAATACTACCTGTAGCCTCCAACCGTCCCCTGCCTCAAAACTAAGACAGCAAGCTTACTCAGACCCACTCTGGGTCTCTGTCAAGCCATCCTGTGGTTCGCTGTTGGTGATCAGTAAACTGGAAGTCTCTGTCCAGAGCTGCAAGGTACAGCTAATCTCAGCCCGGGGTATCAACTGGGGTGAACACCAGTCACTGTGATAAACATTGCTGAGCTTCTCATGGGGATGGTAAGATTCCTCCTTTCATCCATCCATCTGCACCCCCACACAAACATACACACATACACACACACACACACACACACACCATGGAAGGCCTCCTCTCCCACACATACCACCAAGCCTTTCTGGCTTGTGGTTTGTTTTCTGTTTCCACCAAGTCCTGGTGACCTGGCTTTTGGTGAACAAAAGCATCTTTAATGAGCTATGGAATAAGGCCAAAGAAACCAGTTCTCTGCCTCTGGTATCTCTTTTCTGAAAAGGGGGAAGGTAGCATGGCCTTGGAATGTGACATCCTTCAGTCTCACTACCATCCCCGCTACCACCCCCCCATTTCTCCATCCTTCCCCCCCCCCCGCCTTCCCCAGGAACTGTGTGGCAAATGCCTGGGAAATAGCAGCAGGATGAGAGGCAGGTTTATCAGCAGCTCTGCCTCCCAAGATGGCTGGTCTGCTCCTGTCTGACTCTGAGCAAACGCAGTTCCAATGTGAGCCGATGCAGCGTTCACTCCTTGTTTTTGCTTTCAAAATAGTAGCTCGTTAATTACATGAGATGCTAAACATGTTCCTATAAAATAGTCTTTGCATTAGAGGACTTCTCCACTCTGTAGGCTAACTGCTCTGAATAGTCAGGGTTGGCTGGGCTAAGCTGAGATGCCTGGAAGGTCAGATATATTATTAAGTTCTTCTTCATGGTAGGACAGTTTAGTCTTCTGGTCAGCTCCTTGGAACATCACCTGTCCTAAATTGAGGAGCATCTGTAGGGCAGAAGCTGATGTGATTCTCACATACACCCTCACACAAAGAACCATAGGGCCTGATGAAACACAGCTGGTGTCAAACGCCGCTGAGAAAGGGTAAGACTGGAGAAGAGGCGGAGAAGAGGCCAGCTTCTCCTCAGACAGAGCAGCTAAGGCTGCTGAAGATAGTCCATCATATTACCCTCTTCGTAAATGGGAGTCAGCCCTTGCTCCAAGCTGGACTCGGTGGGCAGAGGCCGGGCAATGCTGTTGAGACTTGGGCTGCTCTGGGTCCACAAGCACCTCCTGTGCCCTGATAGATGCAGGCTCTTCAGTGTGACAGACATCCAGGCATCTGCATCTCAGGTTGACAGCTTCCCCAGATCCCTCGGGGGGAATGGAGGAAGATGGCTGCTAAATGGTCTCTTTCAGGAAACCGTATTGATCTGCCTAACACAAAGAGACTAAGTATGGTCTTCACAAATAGATTTCTTTCTATTGGGCACCAGGTCCCTGTCCCTCCCCCAACCATTTTAAGATTCTCCAAATAGCTATTAAAATTGCATAACTGAATAGTGTGAAGCAATGGGCATCTTGTGCCATTAAGGTAAAATGTAAAGAATGTGCACACGGGCTGCGGCTATAACCCAGTTGGCAAAGCACAAATGAAGACCTGGATTCTATACCTCAGCACTGCATAAACTGGATGTGGTGGTACACTCCTATACTCCCAACACTTAAGAGCTGAAGTGAGAGGATCTGAAGTTCAAGGTCATCCTGGATGATATAACGAATTGGAGGGCAGTCTGGGATACACGAGATTCTGTCCCAAAAACAAAACAAAAACAGAAGAAGCAGGAACAGTAGGATAGTGTAGGAAGTAGCAGTTTCAAGTTATTAAACACTAGACTCAAGCTGTCTGGCAGTCTTGGGCATCTCTTAGTAGAAAGCCATGGGCCATCTTCCCGGGGCAAGAGGCAGATTCATGATGATTGACATAACATGCCAGTGGGCTCCTGTATATCCCCTGTGAATCCCTGGGAGTCTAACCCATCCAGGGTGGCTTACCACCCACTTTGCCAAGCTGCCTCCCATTCTACACTGACCATGTAGACATCACACCCAGAGCGAAGTTTGTTTCGGTCATCTCTACTCCTGGGCTTTCTCTGCTTGTACACATTGCCTTTGCCTTTTCTCCTACTTTTTAGTAAGTGTGAACATAAACAGCTGACAGCCAATGACTATAAAATTGGCACAGAAGCCCCCCTGTGCAGAGGAGCCTTCAGGAAGCGCCCCGCCCCCATCAGGAACAACTGAGCTGTTTTCCACTTCATAGGCTCTTCTGCAAATGGCACCTTCCAAAACTGAGCTGTGAGCCGCATCTACATGGCTCTAAAGAGGCTCTGAACACAGACTAGAGAACACTGTGCCAGAAGCTACCAGAGTGGCCTTGGGAGATTATTTAACCTCTCGAAACCTCAGGCTGCTCCCCAAACTGATGGGTGATCATAGGCATCAACTGAGATAACAGCAAAAGCCTGCCCCAACGCATGGAAGGCACAGTCAGCAACCGTGAGCTTCATTTCCTCTTTGAAGAAAGACACAAGAAACCACCATCTGCCACCCACTCTCAGACTCGGGGCTACCAGACCTTTGTCCACAGAGAAAGTGGACAATCTGCCTGATGGCCGATGGTGCCAGGGACCCTTCTGATGTTTTTAAACTGGGAACGAAGAAGAGATGGTCAAGGGTGCTTAGCCTTAAAAGCATGTTTTAATCCTCAAGCTTAAAACCTGAAAATCAAAATTACACGAAGGGTCTTGATCACGGCTGCTCACACATTGCAGATCGTCTCCCACATCTTTACCATCTGAAAAGCTGTTTATGGAAACAGGCAGGAAACACATCCACAGCACCTGCCTTTGTGCCCACCCTCCACCCCAGGGCCCATCTACTACGTCTAAGCTCTATGTGGGACACCCCTGTCCCAGCTACTCTGACTGAGCACCCACGGGTAATTCCCATGGGGTCTGGGTGGGGCCTCTGCCTCTCTTATTATCCCCGTACTTCTCTGACCACAGCATTAGACTTTAGTCTATGTTATGACCTACTGTCCTGCTCACCTCACTCCTCTAGCACCTCCGTGCTGGGTGGTTGTTGCCATGACAACAGATCTCTGGCTTCTGCTTAAGAGTCCCTGGAGAACCATCTCCCAATACCTGATTTCTTCACACTGCTCTAGTCCATGTTTACTGCATTGTCTGATACTATTTCGAGAGCCACGCTGGGTACAGCTGCATGAAGTCTGTGCCCCTACCACACCTCCTCCTCCATACTGCCTGTATTCCTGAGAAGCTATCCTCTGCCCCCGCCCCTTCCCTTTCAGCCCGCAATCCACCAGTCACAGCCAAGTCCTCCTATGCAACCCCACTCCACCGCCTAAAAAGGCTGCCAAATGCTGAGTGGCTACCAACTGGCTATCAAGGAATACAGGATTGCTGGAGTACAGGGAAGGCAGGCACCAGCTGAAACCCCATGCATGCCATCCATGACAGACAACAGTCTGATTTAACCCTTCTCAGCACATTTTAGCCACCTGAATGAAACACTTCAGTAGGAAAATGGCCCTTTGTTACATCCTGTTAGAAATACCCTGGCTACTATCATCTGAAGGATACAATGCCTAATCCTGCACTGTGTCAAAATAGCTCTAAAAACTATTCTGGATTAGGAGTTCTTAACTTGGGGGTGAAATATGGCTTCTGTGATCTCTACAAACTACTATGTGGTGACTTGCTCATTGGAGAAATGGGTTACTGCTTATACTCAATTCCCAAATACTTATGTGACCTGGAGGTCCCCACTAACTGTTTTCTCACTTAAAATAAAAAGTAACTTTACTTATTCATTTATTTACTTATTCAGTATGTATGTGTGTGCCTATGCACACATGCATGCGGGAATCATCCCTCCTCTCAGCCTATGGATCCTGGGAATGAAATCTAAGTCATCAGGCTTGATGGCAGGTGCATTTACTTGCTGAGCCATGTCACCAGCCTGAGATTCAGAGAGACTTTCAATAGCCAGTAGGAAGGAAGTGAACAAAATACCCTAGTGGTCATGAATGTGGCCGAGGACATAGAAAACACTTGTCTGGTTACCATGGACACAGTTTGGCTTGGCAGGCCAAGCCTGTGACTGGTAAGAGGAGGGGCCAGGCATGCATATCAAGGCCCTTTATGGCTGTGAAGTAGATTTCCCACTCACGAGAGGAGGAAACCCTTGCCCTCCTTTGGTGGAAGGGCTTCGTATGTCTCAGCAAATATGGAATATATACATGTCTGATCTCAGTGACCCCTTTGCAGCCACACATCTGGGGAGCCTGTCTAGGAAGTCCTTGACATCTTTCTACTTCATTTCCTAGTGTGTGAGGTTCCTCAGAGGCAGTGTTTCTACAGAGAATTCTACCAGTGTTTCATGTAATACACCAGGAGACCAGCGTCATTGCTGTCATGCTGCAAGTACCAACCAGAGGGTCTTGGATCATAAAAACAAGCCAGAACATGCTTCATCTGATGTGCTAATAAAAGCCCACCACACCTGACTGCCAGGGCAGTCTAATCAAAAGCAAATCTAGAAGGCAGACCTCCTCCCTTCATCCATTAACAGACAGTCCCGCAGCACAGGCTGAGGGTTCATCTGAACGACAGGGATGCTGGACAAAATTATAACTGACAGGAAACTGGAGCGCACGGGCTGAGGATGCCGAGATCAGAATCTCAGGACCAGGAGGCAGCAGGACCTTAGGTATTGAGCGAAGGCCAGGAGCACCTCTGTGTATAGAGTCAACCTGCACCCTTGATGGGGAAAGGCCAGATCTGAAGGCTCTCTACAAGACACTGAGTTGATCAGCAGCCAGTGGCTTCACTTCCTTGATTGCTGCCAAGCCCAAATATCTTCAGAAGTGACATCTAGAAGGTCAATATTTTTCTTTACTTGGTGCCTAGGGTACAGAAAATAGATTGGTTTCACCAGTGTTCAAAGGCTAGTACAATACCCCCAAACTCCCCACCCTGCTCCTGTGCACCTTAAGTGTTCCTGCCCAAATAGGTGGGAAGGCTGGATGGCGGAAGGGAGAGGGATGAGGGTGAGTAGCAGGAACTGGCCTAGATAATTCTCAGGAACACCATGTCTCAGGGTCGGGTCGCTTGTGATAACAGATGTGGGAACCTTTCCAAGGCCACACAGCAGATACGGAGGTGAGCCACAGCTCACACAAGGTCCCTCTTCTACCTTCTCTGTAACGGTGGCCAAGGGCAGCGGGTATCCAGCCCATAAATAAATCCAAAGAGAGGGAAACCAGAAAGAGTTGTGTACATGCCTTAAAAAGATACCATGGAAGGGTGGGGGAGGTATTTCTGCAGAGTTTAGCAGCCACATGTCAACACATCACATGCGTATCCCAGGCAGACAGAGAGAATCAGAAAAACAGCCTACTATGATCCTCAACATTTACAGGGAAACGTGTAAATAACAGATGGTGGTGTTGAAAATGTGATCACAACAAATTCAAGAGACTGGTGAAAATGAAGCAGTGTTTAATATATGGTTCTGCAGAAAGGGGGTGCACAGCAGAGAAAGGGCACAGATGGCTAGTGCGCTGATTTGGCGTGAGACGGCATATTTAAGTGTTCCCTGGCTGGGAGAACTTCCTGTCCTTTCTCCCATTGGCTGGACTGGTAAGTTGGGGTTTGAGCCTGCCCTTTTTTTTTTTTTCTGATATAGATTCAGACTTCCCATAACCTTCCAACTCTTGGAGTTTGGGGATGAACAGGTGGCTTGTCTAACAGGGTATGCCTAACACCTCCTTACCCGTGACTGATGCCCTCTAAGCACACCTCAGATTGAAAGCGGATCTAACCATCTACCTCTGGCAGTGGTCCTCATAGTTCAAACCTTTCCTGGACAGCATGTATGTTTACCCTTACGGTGGATGTGTAAACTGGCCAGAGTATTGGACACTGAGCTGTCCAAGAGTGGACATACAACCAACCTGAGACCAGTTAGAGAGCTTCCCTGGGATTTTTCAAACCGGAATTGAATAAGTCCCCTTTCTTTTGAACAGGAATCTTTAAGACCAGAAGGCTACGCTTCCACAGTATGATCCCCGCAAAAGCTGATCTGAGAAAATACAGCTGCCACCCAGAGAGAAGCAGACAGTGGAAACTAGCATCCCTGGAAGGTTTTCCTTACCAGAAAGAGCAGTGACCCAGCCTGGCTCAGGCCCTTTCCAGTCTATGTCATATCATCAGTTAAGTTCACAGAATCACTTATTGTTTAGGGAAAAAAACTTGTTTTCCTAAAATGTCAACAGAAACAACAACAGTGAAGTCTAGCTGTGCTGAAGAGAGGTGTGCCATCTCTGGGTCTGAGAAACGCCCACATGAACTGACACTGCATGGAACCATGTGTATGATTTTCCAGGCTAATCACAGGCCTTCACACCGATGCGTCAGCAGCAGGTGTAAATGAGTGCACGTCCTCAATCTGCTCCAGGGACTTATGTGAAGAACTGAGTTGGCCTGGGTTTTCTGGGATAAAGAAAACATGAGTTGCCTGCAGGGGTAAGGGAAGGAGACTCTTGGGGCTGGGATGGTCTGCTTCGCCAAGGACAGGCGTGACCTCTGCTCTGCATGCAGCACCCTTGCAGGCTAGGGGAAACTATGGTTCAGCATCCCGCAGCTTCCCGCATGCAGGCACTGGCATGATCTACTATCTTAAACTTCGTGAGGACATTTCTCAAAGGCTGTTTGGTTATTTGCAAAACCACAGGGACAGACTCAGTTACTGAGAAGCCATTTCCTTTCAGAAGCCAGAAGCCGCTCCGGTGGTCAGCCCTAAGAGGAAAACTTAAAGACATGAAATTTTTGCCCTCTCCACACCCCCCCCCCGAAACAGTCCTCAGATTGGCTCTGTAGCCAGTCTGTAGGTGGAGAGACTGAGAGGACTTGGAAGCCCTGGTTGTCCAGCTACAAGGCCCTCTGGGGAATTCCTCCTTCCCTTGCTGTTGCTTCCCTGACTCCCATGAGGAGCTGCAGCTTCTGTTCTGTTAGAATGACCGATGTAGTTAGAAACCATCTCTCATTCATAGTCATCAGTGTCCAGCCCAACATCTAAATATAATAAGGTCCCAGGAGCACTGTGTGGAGAGTCTCTATCTGTGGTTCACAGCACCTTGAAAGGAGGAGGAAAAAGAGTTGTGCATGTGTATTTCTAGGCACATGGTTGTTATTCATCTTAGATGTAGAAAAGCAGGGACCCTATCCTTTGCTCCCCAAATAGTTACTCACATAGGCATGAGGAATGACATGCCACACTGAGGTACAACACCCCCCTACACACACACACACACACCCTTGCCATCTTCTGCTTGGATTAGGACTTGTTTGACAGTTAGTGTTAATTGTTAGTATTAATTGACACAATCTAAAATCACCTGGGAAGAAAGTCTTAATGAGGAGTTGTTCTGAGGGCAAGTGCGTGGGGGATTCTCTTTCTTTTTTAAAGTTTTATTTACTTTATTCTGCGTGTGTGAGTGTTCTGCCTGCATGTGTGTGTGTGCACTGCATGCATGCGGTGCTCACGGTGGTCCGAGGATGGCGTAGGATCCCCTGGAACTGGAGTTAAGACTGCCGTGATCCGCCATGTGAGTGCTGAGACCTGAACCTGGGTTCTCCGCCAACTGCAGCAAGCATTCTTACTAGCTGAGCCATCCTTCCATCCCTGGAGGGCATTGTCTTGATTAAACTAATTGAGGTGGAAGGCCCAGCCTGCTGCGGACAGTGCAGCTCCTTGGATTTGGGTCCTGTACTGTATAAGACTAGAAAGAAAGTGAGCGTGTGTGCATTCATTCGCTCTCTGTCCTTGGATGGCTTGTGCCTTGATTTCCTGGAAATCGTGGACTATAAAATGGAACTGTAAACCAAATAAAACCCTTCTCTCCTAAGCTGCTTTGAGTTGGGGTGTTTTACTTCAACAGCAGAAATGAAACTAAGGTGGGACCAGTTCTCGATTGAACCCAAATAGTTATCTTGTTCCCTTAGTCTTCGAACAATCTGTGACCCCAAACTGGGAGGGGTCGAGGCAGAACGTACTACTTCCCAACTCACACCGCCTTGGCACCGCTCAGGTTCAGGCTTTTTCTATAAAGACCACAAGGACACCAAAGGGAGGAGAATCGACAAGGCGTGATGGCTTCAGCCAAGCACACAGACCCGGCTCCTAACAGCCACCTGGGCCTGGGAAAAACCAGAGTCCAGCTGGAGCCTCGGGGCACAGGAAGCGGTCCGTCAGCTTAGGCGCTTCTTCTGCACAGAAAGCTCTTTGGAGAGGGTGAATGGAGGCTTTATGTAGTAAGTTCTCATCCACAAGCTAATAAATATGTGGAATGGCCTCTCGGACCAGGTTCCTGCAGCCTGGACACTGAGGTCATTCAAGAAACAATTAGATGCCATCTGGAGAGAGCTGGGAAATTGCCTCAGAGGGCCAAACAGTATGTTCTCATTCCCAGGGTCTGACGCATCCTTATCTCATTCACAGAGAGGAGGGGATGGAGGCTGGCCAGCTCATCTACGCTCAAGAGGACAGAGCGAGCAAGCGCTCAGGCAACTGATAAAAACTGAAGAATCAGGAGACCTTAAGTTTCCAGCTTGCCCCAAGTAAATCCATCCCTGTAAGCGAATGCATCCCGTGCTTGCACTTTTACTCCAAGCATCTTTGTTATGAATCAAGCCTTGGCCTCAACTAAATTTGGGTTTTCACAGCTTTCATGCAAAGTAATTACAGAGCAGCAACTGTTTCTGGCCCAGTTCTTTACAGCACAGAGTGATTAATGATTCAGTTGTGCTCAACAGTTAGTAGTTACAGAGGGTGCGTAGCTCACTCCATTGTAAGGAATAGGCCCATGGTATTTCTATGATACATTCTCAATTTTTAAATTTTTTAAATAAAAAAATAATGTCTTCTCTACTTTAATATTCAGTCTTTAAATATAAATGCAATTGTTAGTGAAGGCTGAGATGGGGGTGTCCATGGACTTGATAAATAGCAAAAGGCTATTTGCATTCCTAGTATTTCTACAGTTTTTAAACGCCAGGGTATCCTCCAGTCTGAGGTCCAAGGGACCAAAACTCCATAATACTATTGAGAACATCTTCGCCTGTTATGCTGGGTCAACAGTCACACCGCCGGGGCAAAAGCAATGTGGAGTGACTTGCGGGTTCCTTAAGTGGATGCAGGGCTGAGGCACAAGCCGCCCTGATCCTGTTCCCACTCGTGACTGCTCCGGGTCCACGGTATGTAAGGAAACAGAGGTGGTTCCAGCCTGCATGTTTCCAGCCATGAGATGTCACTGTGAGAATATTCGAACTACTGTCTTTATGGAGACATGGCTCAGAGCACCTGGGCACAGCGGCTGCCTGGAGCAGACACACCTGTGGCCTGCATCGCCCGCCCGAGAGCCCCTCAATTGTGGAATGCCACTCCATAGCTAACAAAGAATGTCTCACAAACCACGGTTACTCTCACTTGAGTGTTTAATTGGCACACCTCTTCTTGAAGGGGAGGGGTGAACAAAGTGTTCTGTTCCTTCAAAGAACACAACCAACAGTATTTGTTACCAAAGCAAAGATCTGAGTTGTCACTTGAAACACTGGGATTTTGAAGGACTTGTATCGACTACAAAGAAGTTGACAGTTTGTCCACATGTTCATAACTTTCTGGGAATGTTAGTGAGGATTATCAGCGAATACATTTTAATTGGATATAACAAGATATGTGAACATATGAAAGATCTACCTAACCCTATGAACCGATGTTCTTCAAACATCCAGCGCACCACTCATTCAAACTGCAAGACAGACGGATGGATCTTAAAGGAGCAGAGTAGTAGAAGAGCTCACGGGTGAGGCTTCAGAGTCCATGCTGCAGTTAACCTCCAGGAGAAGCGACCTCCAAGGTCTAGATTAGCAACAGTGGATGTCTGTATTATCTTAGACGGTTACTTACTAAAGTCCTCCTGCCCTTTTGAGCCACGTACCTATGTGTGAGGCTGGGCTTCTTCAGCATCCAACCAAAACGGCCTAATAAACTGAAAGCTAAAAGCAGATGCTAAGAGAATCTGCACTCTATTAGGCTAGACACTAAAGACAATTGCAAAACATAAAACAAAGCCGTTTTTCCACTAAATGAGTATGGTTTCGTGAAAATACACATTTTATATTTATGCATAAGAGGCTCACTGCTCATTTTAAGTGACTACACTAAGGAAACATAAAATGCCATTAAATGAAATTTAAAAAAATATTTAAAGACACTGCCCCCCCCCATTGTTGGCAGGGGAGACACAGCAGAGGTTAACCCCAGAACCCATGTAAAAGCTAAGCATACATGGCGGCCTACCTGTAACCCCAGAGACAGGGTATCCCTAGGGAAGGTTGGCTAACCAGAACCAACTGGTTCACCAAGGGACCCTGTCTCGATATCTAGGAAGACATTCACCCTCCACAAGGGCGGGCGTGCGCACACGCACACACACACAACATGGACACATCAGCAGAGACATGTATACCCTACACATTTAGACATGCATGTATGTCACACACATATGCAAATAATTTCTCCATTTTAGTTTCTGGTACAGTGTGTATAAATACTTATAAATCATATAACCAAAGGATTCCTAACAATTTTTAACAATGTAAAAAGCCTTGACACCAGAATTCAGGAGTTTTCCTCTACTATATATACAGTGTTTGTTTGTTTTAGATAATTCAGATCGGCCTACAAGTTTTCAGTGTTTTTATGGAGTGAGCTAAGGTAGAAAAAACAAACAAACAAACAAATGTTTTAACTGGGCAGTGGGGGCACACACCTTTAATTCCAGCACTCAGGAGGCAGAGGCAAGTGGATCTCTGTGAGTTCAAGGCCAGCCTGCTATACAGCAAGTTTCAGGAAAGCTAGGCCTAGGCAGAGAAACCCTGTCTCAAAAACAAAAAACAAAAAACAGAAAACAAGCGATGGGGGGGACTGGGAGGTTAGGGAGAGGGAAGCGTTTTAATTTTTATATATAAGCATTATAAAACACTACTAGAGAAAATATGTAAACTGAGAGAAACATGGAAAACAAAAAGCAAAACAAAACGGAAAAATCCCTTTAATTGCCAGGAGAATTTATTTTGACCCTTACGTCACTTAAAGTTAGCCACTCTGTCCCAGGGATTTTTGTCTTTGTTTTTGTTTGTTTGTTTTTATTTTTTTATTTATGCGTATGTGTAGCTGTGTGTGAGCGCGTGGCAGTTGTCAGAAGAGGCCATCAGAGTCCCTGAAGCTGGACTTACAGGCAATTGTGAGCTGTCTGGTGTGGGTCCTCTGGGAGAGCAACAGGTGCTCTTAACCACTGCTCCACGTTTGTCTCCAGTCCCTCAGTTTTTTTTTATCTTACCAGAAATTTTTGGAAAAATATACCACAATTCTTCTAATTACTGGCAACACTACTCTTTAAGTATTTCTCCTGACCCCTCTGTGCTGCCCACCTCCTATCCAATCCCCTAGGAAATCTACGGTTACCTTCTTACCACTCTCCTTTATCACGTGCCCTTCCTCCCTCCTCTCCTGCTATCTGTCACCTCCAAACCCCCATCTCCTCATCTGAACGCTCCCACGGCCCCCCAACTGCCCTCCTTCTTCCTCCCCTTGCTTGCCCTTTCTGTCCTAAAGCGAACCTCAGACAGCTTCTGGTCTCATTCTGTACAAATTCCAGTCTTTCCTCTGCATGGAGGCCCTATGCAACCTGCCCATTCACCTTCCTCACCCTCTCCTGACAGGCTCGACTCCACAAACACCATAGCTGGGGGCTCCCAGCAGCCCCTGGCCTTCCTGCTGTTCCTCCAGCGGAGGGAGGCTCTTACTTCCCCGCGATCCTCAGTCCTTCATCTTACCCCCTGACCTCCGCTGGCTGGCCCCTGTACTCTAAACGCTCCTCAATCCTAACATCTCCCAGCTCCTTTCCCTGGTGATCCCTTGCTCCTTAGCACAAAACCCAGCCTCGCGCAAATGACTCGGTTGTTGTTATTGTTATCCCGTCTGTCACCTCCAGGACAGAAGGTCCAGGACTTCGTTCAGTGCTGTACCCTCAGCTGTGGCAGATAACACACCCTATGAAATGACTACGTACTAACTGCAAAGCTGTTTTACACAAGAGGTGACTAGAAAAGCCCAAATGTCATAAGGACATTTTCTTATAAAGAAATTCAGGTTGAGTATCTGTTATATGAAATACTTGAGTGTTTCAGATTAAAAAAAAATCTGTATACACACACGTACAGAGAGAGGAGAGAGAGAACAAAGTCTAAACATGAAATGTATGTTCCAAATATACCTTATAGGCATGAACGGATGATAATTTATGCAGTTTTTTAAATAATTTTGTTCACGAAACAAAGCTGCATGGTATGGAAGCTCCTTACTGTGGCCTTAAGTTGATGCTCAGAAAAGTTACAGATTGTGGAGCATGCTGGATTCCAAATATCCAGATTCTGGACATTTACCCATGCCAAAAGGACACGGGCTCATGCATTTAACACAGAGCATAACCAACAAAGCGAGTCACAAGCAACTATTTGATGGTATATTATTATGACAATAAACAAATGAAATTCCTTCTGTGTGAGCATCTTTTCAGAATTTCCCTAGATCACTGGTTCCTGAGCTTTCCCCACTCTAGGAATATGAGGGTCACCATGGTTCCCCTAAGTGCCTGCTGCTCTCTCCTGAGAGCCAGCCTGAGCACACACAGTCCTCAAGGGTGGGGTCTTCCCTGTCAGCCTTCAAAGTACTGATTTCTGCCTCGCTAAGACAAGCATCCTTCCTGAGGAAGGGCAGTTTCATCAGCTTTCAGACCACAAGGCAAACGCAAGTTCTTCTGAGGAAACTTTAACGCAGGTAAAACTTTAGGCCAAACCCAATCGTCTCCATCCAACAATGCCAGATGATACTCTGATAACGAAAGGCCTTTACAACGTCACACTGCCTTGCACAAAGTCATAGAAGACACCTTGCTTCTTTATGCATTATAAAAACAGCCCTTCTTTCTGAAGTTGAACTGTAACGTGCTATGTTGTTACAGTTCATATTAAAAGTGCCCATGTTTAGAAACTACTATAGCCAAATGCTGCACTGTTATGCAGTGACCACTAGAGGGCAGAGCTTAATAGCGAACAACTCCAGGACTAAAATCCTGGCCTTGGGTGCATCTACATGCAAAAGTCTTAGGAGAACACAGTCTCCTAAATAGACAGGTCTGAGCCACAGAAGATGCCAGAACTACATCTCTAAAAATTTAGGACATCTTGAATAGTAGGTTAGCAAGAGAAGGCAGACCACAGTTACACTTAGGAATCTCTCAGTGATCTTGAAATAGACACTCAAATTCCAGACAGTTCTTACAGACATAAGTCTTACTTGCATTGGGGAACACAATGATATTTGGAATGGTTGGGCTTAGGGGCACACACCTGTAATTCTAGCGTGTGAGAAAGCAGAGACAGGAGGATAATGGATTCGGGTAGCCTGGGCTACATGGAAAGGCCCTGTTTTGACGCTCATTTAGATGCACCTTGTATCCAGCTGCAGGTCACCCAGGCACCAAATATTTGCTAAGAGAACAAGGAGAGTTCTCTGGCCTCAGAGCTGAGAGACACGCACTCACATGCTGACCCAAGAGTGACCCTCCAGGTTACATTCAGGAATCTGGGAGGTACGAAGCTACTTTGTATTTATGAGGCACCAATCACATCCTATCACTTCCTAGGTTCTGCACAAAGAACTTTACATATCTTAACTCATTTGGACCCTCAGATTCCTCCATTTACTGTCAAGGACACCTGACCCCTGAGAATTTTGGGAAATGGCGTGGATGAACCAGCTCCATGTGTGTATTTGCTTACCAGCATGACTATGACCAATGAGTACAAACTGCGTGGCTTCAAAATAAAGCTGGATATGGGGATGCATGCATGTAATACCTGTACTCAGGACCAGAAGGAGGAAGATCTCTGTAAGTTCGAGGCCAGCCATAGCTACATACTGAATTCAAAACCTGCCTTGGGTACACAGCAAAACCCTGCTTTTAAACAAAAAAAAAAAAAATTCTTTCAGTTTCTAGGTATCACCAAGGCCACACCCTCCCTAAAACTCCAAGGGAACAGAAGAGCAGTAGCAGGCTCTTAACTGAGGTCTGCCTCTCTACCTTCTTTGTATCCCCAGGGAAGAGCACAAACTCAGCCCCTCACTGAGGAAGGTGTACCTGCATCTGTGGCCGTCACGGGCGGTCACAGGGGTCAGCAAATCCCAAGTACAGTGGTGGCGCCTCACCTTGAGAAGACCACCGTATTTTTAAGGCAGGGTCTCTCCCTGAACCTGGAGCTCACTGATTTGAGATTACAGGCATGTGCTGCAGTACCCGTTTAAAGTGACTGCCAGAGGTCCAACCTCAGGACTTTGTGCTCACGCAGCAGGCCCTTTTCTGACTGAGCCATCTCTCCAGCCTGTACAACGTCATCTTAATTTGGCTGATCTGCAAAAAGATACTATTTCCAAATATGGTTTCTTCCACTCACGACCAATACTGAAGTTAGAATTTCAATCTATCTTTTTTGGAGGATCTTCTCCTGACTTGACTGATTATAACTGCAAGGTCTTATTTGTAAATAAGGCCACATGTCCAGATACTAGAAGTTACATTTTCAGTATATATTCTGGGTAGTCACCGTTTAGCCCACAATGAAATTGTAGTACTGGCTTCAAGCCACTCAGCTGTTTTGCCTCAGAACCGTATAGGCCAAAAGAAAGGTGTAGTCCTAGGGGCAGCAGGCGGGACAGGATGGTAGAGTTTAGAGACCAAGGAAGATGATGGACGGAACATGAGGTCAGAAGCAGACGGCTTCATGAGATTTTAGGCCCAGCCGTGGGGCCGATTCTACAGGAAGCCACACTTCTGATTCGGGCTTGCCCTCTCACAGGGTCTAGGTCAGTGGTTCTTAACCTGTTGGCCATGATGCCCACGACCCTTCAAGAGGGGCTGCATTTCAGATAGCTTTCATATCAGATATTTACATGATGATTCACAAACAGTAGCAAAATTACAGTTAGGTAGTGTCAGAAAAGCTTCTAATAAGCTAAGCCTCCATAAGCTACGCCTCCGTTTCAGGGCTGAAGCTTCTGTCGTGTATAAACTCCCAGAGGATCCACATTGGCTTTATTCTAGTCACTGGTCAGACCTGACCCGCGCTGGCAGGAGTGTGTGACCTGTGGAATTCTGAAGACAAGCTTTAGTCAGAGCAGTCAGGCTTCAAGCACCAGGACGTCCACACACACCACCTTATCCAGACAGCGCTGACCAGACCAGCAAAGCAATGCCGGCTGAAGCCAGCCTGTCTGTCCCCACAAGATGCATCCGGATGCTGCGTGGTGTTGCAATGGCATTGAGTTTGTGAGATCACAGGCCTTGCACAAGGACTCGGAGCTGAGTCACGGGGCAAGATAAGGGTAATGTCGGTGATACAAAGTTGCACAACGGTAAGGCCAGCACGAGCTGACAGTTTTCTGCTGGAAGCCTGCAACACATCACCAGGGAGGGGGGAGGGAGGAAGAGCTCGCAGTCTAAGGCGGAGGTCGGCACACCTCCTGCTAGGCTCTGTCTGCCACACCCACGGAAGCACAAAAGCAGCCATAGGTCAGCACCAGCACAGGTCTGCCTAGGCCCCAATAAAATAATTATAATAAATGAAATGTGAATTCTGCATGCTTTGTCACGTTTTTTTTTTAATTAAGAAAAAAAAAAAACCTTTCACTACAAAGTCTATTTTTAGCCAAAAGAAAACAGGGGGTGGGCCAGACATGGCCTTGAGTGGGAGTTTCCTCATCCCTTGCTTTAAACATGTGCTCAGGGTCGATTTATCATGGCAGCAACAAGGCTTGCGAGTGAGACTCCCTCTCCTCAGAAAGTGACCCGGCTTCTGGCGAGATGCCGGGGCCTCTCTGTGAACTTGAACTGCCCCCAGCTTCCTCTCCCTCACCTGCTCCATTCAAGTCCTGCCAGGATCTGTGGACTTCCTTCATAATAAGGCTTCTCATGCTCCCTCTGAAAGGCCCCGGGCAACACCTGGCCTGCCTTCCCGTACCGGCTGCCACTCTCTTAGGTAAGCACACTTCATGTCGCTGTCCCCTCTCGACTAACACTGTGACTACGTAGTAGACACTCAGAAAACACCTGCTCAGTGAGCCTGCGTGCTGCAAAGGAGTCTCTAAGGGCCACTGTGTCCCTCTGCTGTCCTCACCAAAGCAGCCCACCTCAGATTGGAAGCTTGCCCTCCTGAGTGGCAGTCCCCAAAGGCCAAAAGAGGAGATTTTTCACTTCCCTTTAAAGGCCAGGCTTAGTAAGTCCAATTTGCATTCAGTACGTGTCACCCTTTTTTAGTACAATTCTGAGAGCGTTGACAAACGACCAGTCGGGTAATTATTTCCACAATCAAAGACTTTTTCCCCTGTCATTCTCCCAAAGTTCCCTTTTAAAGATGCCCTCACTCAGATGTTCTCAACCACGGACCCATCTTCTGTCACTACAAATGTGATTCTAACTGGTAGACCTTGAAAGATTTTTAAATGTTTTTTTTTTTAAATTATACGAATGTGAGTGCAGGTGCCCATAGAAGGCCAAAAATGTCAGGGCCCCTTAAGCTGGGGTTATAGGTTAGTTGTGAACCACCCAACATGGGTGCTGGGATTAGTAGGCCCCTATAAGAGCCCTTAATGCCTGAGCCATACCTTCAGCCTTGCTGGGAGCCTTTCCAGACTATTTTTTCAGAAAGCATACTGCACTATATCAATGCACTAATGGTTTTGTGTGCCCGCTTCTTTCTCTAGCTGAAGAGGGTGCCACTGTGTGGGTCTCCACAGTTCACAGCTGAAGCAGACATTCAGGCTGTTCCCAATTCTTGTCAGTGGTGAAGAATGTCAAAGAATGTCACGTGTAAGCAGATAACACACATACTCCCATGTGGACATATGTTTTGGGATAAGTTTTAATTTTTTTTAATAATGGTCTTTAATAATATTTTGATAATATTCATTCTGCTGGATGTGGGACTGTTTTCTGCTGTATTCATCTGTTTTCCTACCCGGCTGTTGTAATTTTCTAAACTGTAGTAACACTAACCTTCCTAAGAATAGCTGCAGAGCACGCGTTGGAGGCAGAGTGGGCGAAGTTGAAAGTAGGCCTAGAGTTAGCCTGGGCTGTTTCACATTCACCACTGGCACCGGTTTGATCTGGTCCCACAGGGCTCTGCGGATGTGCACACTCAGGCAAAAACCTGCAGAGCCAGCCAATTGGGCCATTATCTGGTTCGTATAACTTGTTAAAAATCTCACGGAATGTACAGCGTGCCATTGTTTCTGTAAGTCCCTTTCATGACTTTGTGAGCTGGCTAATTCAGAGCAGACTCGCCTGTTTTCCTGCTGGAAGAAAAGACTTCCCTCAAAGACAGCTATTTAGCCGTGACCATGGCTGCAGCCATGTTGAGCACAAAAGGCGAGCTGAGGCCCGGCTGCCCCCTCTCCTACCAAGGCCTCCCACAGCCAGGCTGCTTATTCTTGGCACTGGAATTTGCATAATTATTTCTCTTTTCATCTGTTGGGTGACCTAAGGTACCCCAAGCCGACTACGGGGAAATGGTCTCGCTGAGATCTGAGCCCTGGCAGACTAATATCTATAGACTTAGAAGACCCTCTGGGAACGAGCATTAACCCCACAAAGGATGGCTTTCTAAGCCTCTTGGGACTCCCCTGGGCTCCAAAGGAAGAAGTGGAAGGGCTCTGGTCCCCATTCAGCACAATAGCCCCAGTGTTGTGACATTTCTTCTAACCTGCAAGGCAGGCTCAAAGACTGCAAGTTTAATGCTTACAAGTGGGCCACAAGAATCCGCTAAGACTGACAAGTAGGAACCCAGCCAGAAACAAAGGCTGCTTCCCATCCTGGTACTTCCTTATGTGGTCCCTGGAGAGCAGGCCACACTAATCTCCACAGCCTGCAGGCCGGAGGACACTTGCCTCTTCATCATTAACTTCAACGTACAGGCAGCCCACACTTTCTGCTCCACCAGACTTTCTAACTTATCTTTTTTAAAAGTAATTTATTTCAAGATAGAAAGTCTATAATAAACATTTTTTTCCCTAGAGGAAAATCACCTAGCCTTGCTCCTGCCAATTACATCCTTCCTCAACTTTAAAATATGCCCAGAAAGTGGATTTCACTAAAGTAGCAGTGGGCCATCTGTGTGAAGAAGCTAAAGAGAATCTTCACAAGACTCCCTACTCATCGCTCAGTGTTTGGCTGTGAGTCTCTGCATCTGTTTTGAGGCACTGCTGGGTAGAGGCTCTCAACTCTGACCGGCTCCTGTCAGCAAGCTTAGCAGAGTATTGTTCACAGGGTCAGGGGTTGGCACTCTCCAGTAGGCTCTTGGGTTGGGCCAGGCATTGGCTGAGCTTTCTTTCAGCCTCTGCTCAATCTCTATCTTTATCCCTGCATATCTTGTAGGCAGGGTAAATTTGAGGTCGGAGTTTTTGTGGGTGTGCTGGTGTTCCCCTCCCTCTACTAGGAGGGTAGTCTAGTTAGAGGGTGTCCTCTTCAGTCTCTATGGCCTCTGCTACTAGGAGTCTCTGCTTATGCCCCCCTCATATCCTCCCAGGAGCCCACCCTGACTCAGGTCTCCAGCATGTCACAGAGATGTCCCGCCTGCAGCTTCTCTTTTCTCTACAGGCCTCTGTCCTCTTGCCCTTGCTCTCCCCAGGCCTGGTCTCTACCCTCATAACTCTCTATACCCCTTCTCCTGCCTCGTTCCCTCTCTTCTCGTCTATTTTGTCTGCCCTTCCAAGTGAGATTTATGCCTTGGATTCTCCTTGGGTGGGGCTGGGAGGGGAGGAGGGATGGGGCTACACCCAGGATGTAAGTGAATGAATGAATGAATGAATCAATCAATCAATCAATAAATGAGCATCTTTGGCATAAAAGAAGATGAGCTTGTATCGAAGGCGCAGCGAATGTCTCAGAAGAGGGGGTAAAAAGCTTGCTAAGAGCCAGGGGACCAGGAAGTCTACTGTGAGACTGTGTCTCCTAGAAATGACAGGAATGCTTGCACAAGATTATGCCACAACATAGCTGCCTAAACAAGACCCAAGCAACGGTGATATCAACAGACACACTAATAAGGAAGGGGGAAATCTCAGAGGTACCACGTCTAGACAAAAACTGCAGGCAACTAATGGCTACTGAGACAGGGAGAATCAGCCTCTCCTGGAGATGGGCACTGTAATTGGTTATCCAATACAAAGCAGTCAGCCCTGAAACCATATGCACACAAACCATGCTAAACAAATATATAAAAACAGCCTGGTGTATTTATATATTTATGCATATTTGTATGTGTATTGTAATAATAATCAAAATGAGGCCGTCAGTTTGAGATGGAGTTGGGGCAGGGATGGGTGGGGTTGGAAAGAGAATAGGAGAGGAAGTGATGCAACTACATATTATTGAAATTTTTAATTATGAAAAGGAAGATGCACGTCCAAAGAAAAAAAGGAACTAGGATAAACCTATGGACTTCAGTACAAGGAGACGGGACAGCTGCTGAAGCTTAGCAGAATAGGCAAGCAGGGCAAAGAGTGACACAGGCGTGACAGTAAGAGCAAGTGCATAAAGGGCTTACAAAACAACAACCCAAAAACAAAAACAGAACACAGGGCTGTTGAGACGGCTCAGCAGCAAGCCTGGCTGCCTGAGTTCCATCCCCAGAACCCAGTAACAGGGGAAGGCAAGAACTGACTCCTGCAGCTTATTCTGATTTCCACACGTGTATATGCACACACAAAATAAATAAATAGAATATAAACCATCTAGGGCTTGAGGGAATGTTTCCTAAGTGCAACGTAACGGTTCATAAAGCAAATACTCGTGTAAATCTCTAGTCTTTGGAAGTAGTAGGCCATCTTATCCATCACGTCCTGGATCCCAATGTCTGAGATACAACTTGGAACGGCAATTTTCTAATCAACAGTGCTAACATAGCTGGCAGGAGGTGGTACACCTCTGTAATATAGGCTCTCAGGAGGCTGAGGCAGGAGGGGTACGCATTTCAAGCTAGCCAGCCTGAGTCTGTGGCTAGCATTAGTTACATAACCCTTCTCAAGCAACAACAAACCACAGCGATGGTGTAGGTACTCCTACCGCTTGCTAAAAGAATGCCCTTCTCTCCGGTCTCTCACAGACACAGAGATCCCTAAATTAGAAGAACAAAAACCCTTCCTAATGATCTCATTTATGGGGAAGATGGAATCCATACAGAAAGTGGTTAAGTTCAAGGTCACGCTATTTATTAATTAAAACCCAAGTATGGACCAAACTCCCCTTGCTGAGGAAGACCCAAGGGATATGTAACTCAGTTTCGATTAGAAGAACACCACACTGAACCATTACTAATGGTTTTAGCATCGCTAACAAATTTGATCAGATTTTCTAAGCAATCACCTGACATGCATAAGAAACTGGACACAGAGTAAATATGTCTTGATGGAGCTATGCATGACAAGACCAGGCAGGAAGAAGGTGGGCACAAAAGTCTGCCACAGCTATGCCCAGGGCTACTACCTCTAAAAGCTGTTTACTTCTATTAAAAAAAAAAAAAGTTGGGTTTTATCTAGCATCAGGTATGCCAGATACGCAGAAGAAAATTCCAGAGCTGTGAAATACTAACCTAGTCAGTAACTACATGGTAGGCAGCAGGAAAGGAGGGGTCAGAGATGTCTGCATTCCAATCTCGTTGAGACGTAGTGAGAAGCAGTTATATTTGACTACCTAAAACAGCTCAGGTTCGAGCTTCAAGATGACAGTTTTCTGAGCTATTATAGGAGGGGGGAAAATGTGAGGGGAGGATTCATGAAACAAGGAGAGTAGAAAAAGAAGAAAAACAAACCCAACACTGTCCAAGGGCAGATGAAGGACAAAATCAGTGAGGAAGGAGATGCCACCCCTGCCTCATCGGGGGTTG
>CM053744.1:74334956-74364692 GCA_028658305.1 Pachyuromys duprasi
GCTTGCACACACACGTGTCCATATGCACACAGAGACACGGTAAATCTTTAGAGAAAGAAAGAAATTTGTAGAAATGAAAATATTAAAGTATGTACTTTTCTTATATACCAAAAGGATGTTTCTGTCTTCCAAATTCCCTGTAGCCTGTGTATATTTCTTAGGTAATTAAAAAAAAAACAATAAAAATCATTCAGAAAGAGATTGAAATCAGTAGATGTGCAGAATCCAGATGAAATGATCATGCTTTAAAGTCATACCAACACGCCCCTCCAGGGTTCCCGATCCTGGATCACTGAGGGTACCCATGAGGCTAACCCGTGATCACATCACATGCTTTAGGGAAGTCAAATACGACCAGCAAAAAGAAAAAAAAAAAATCCCAGAGCGTTAAATGTTCTTGTGAATGTGTTGTGCCGTCTGCTTTCTGGAAATAATCAAAAGCCAACTGTACCTACAGAGTCGGACTCGACTCTCGCCTAAGCGACAGCTGACCTATGTCCGCACCACGGCAGCATAGCACTTGCCCACCCCGTAAAAGCAGTGGGCTGAGCGAAGCGGGGAGTGAGTGAAGGGGGAGTCAGAAGAGCCCTGAGTGCCAACAGGTCGGGACAGGGTGGGGCAGCTAGCATTCCTCTAGCCACTGAGTCAGAGGTTTCAAGAAGGAAATGGAACCCCGGGGGCTAGTGAAATGAAGGAAGGAGAGGAGCTTCTGATCTCATCTCCGTGCTCACTTGTGGAGACTGTGAGTGGAGAAGATAAAGGCGAGAGCTGTCCCGAACCACAAGCTTCAGCAAATTGCTTCTCACCCTTGCAAAGCAATCACAGCTCCAAGGGCCTCGAATCTGGAAAGAGTGCCAAGGCCCAGCCTCTGGACCCCAGAGATGCTTATGCTCCGCATCTGAGCCAACTTGCAAATAAGTAAGACCCCACGCACCCTGCATCTGGGCTTCAGAAGGACGTGATTGGTGTTAGTTGGAAGCCTGTGTGTGCCAGAGAACAGGAATGAGGATGAGTCCAGAAAGCATGCCAACTCATTACCAGCGTGCCTCGTCTGGCTTTGCCTGCTTTGCTTCCTCTGACACTTGTCATGTTATGTCCCGTTTTCCAGCGGGTCCTTTGAAAGGTGTCAGAATTTTTTTTTCTTCTCTTCTTGTTTAGCTCATAAATTCTCTTTCTCAGGCATCCCATCACACCCAATAGATGTGAGGAGCTTTGGAAGAAAATTAAATGCTACTAGCAAATTCTGAAGCTGGGTGGCTTCAGGAAACTTCAGGCTGACAGAAACAGGTTTCACTTCCCCCTTCAATCTTTTCAAATGTCAGGTTCATAGGGCCCCCTACCCTGTACAGTTTTCCCTGTCCTCAAACTGCATTGGTAACTGTGTTAAAAACAAACAAACAAACAAACAAACCATCATGATAATCTTTAAAACACCTAAATTGGCTGGAATTGCTTTTTTCTTCCCTAAGAATATTGGTGTCTGGGGTGGCCTTTGCTCTACAGGGGACAGCCCAAGGCTCAGGCAGAAGGTAGGCGGCTGCTCTCTTTCTTCATGAGAGGTGGCTGTGAAGACAGCGTGCAGATACTTCTCTTGATGTTTATCAGGATCTGCTCCTAAGCCTCAGTCTTGCGAAAGCAGCGGTCACCGCAGATTTTCTATCAGGAGGATGGATTGTATCTTTTAAGAAGGTGTTTCTTCTGAAAATCACTGATAGTCTTTCTGGAAAGGGTGGCCCGTGATGACTTCAGAGTTATTTCTTTCTACAAGCCTGTGGTTCACACCGCAGAGAAAAGAACAAGGGAGCTACAGATGCCAAAATAGAATGCTTGGTAACACCAGGCGCTAGTGGTAACACCAGGCCTGCGAAGTGGGGCTTATGTTCCCCTCATGTGACCACCAGCATTCAAGAGCCCACAGTGCTCTATGTCACGTTGCCTGTCTTTTCCTAGGCTGTGGTCTGTTCAAAGCATACCCACCAGGAAAGTGGGACCAAGGCGTCTGCCAGGCCGGGAAGTGGTTTTGAGCAAATGCTAAATTCTAAACTCTTTCTCAAAATTGCTCTCTCGGGCTTCAGTGGAGCGGGCTGTGGTCTGCACAGGTGTCTGCCAGCGGGTCCCTCACTGTGTTTTACCACTTGACTGTATCTGTCCAAACACTGGGTTGGGAAGTTAAGCCGAACATTCATTTGTTACTGGTATTTGAATGGGGGATATTTGAGGACAATTAGGATTAGACACATTCTTGAGGGACCGGGCTTCTGTGCTGGCAGCAGTGACTTTATAAGGAAAGGAAGAGACACCTGAGTTAGCGCGCTTTTTCCCTCTCACCGTGTGATGCCTTCAGCCCTATCGTGACATGGCAACAAGATGCCGCACCAGGCTCTTGTACCAACAAATCTCTATTCTTCATAAATTTCTCAGCCTTACGGTAGTCAGAGAAAATGGAGGAAAGCATCCTGAGTGTGGATGACTTGAACTAGTGGCATTAAATTAAGATTAATGGTCAGCTAGTCAACCCTCCCCTCCGTTCTTTCTCAGAACAGGAAGGTGGAAGAAGGGGATTATTTTCTGTGCTAGAGAAAAGGGAAGGCTGTCTCATGGGAAACCTATTGTGATGTCTTAAATTTTTCTATTTTTTATTTATGGGGTTGTTGATAAGAGAAGATCTTCTACAGGATCAGCTTGATTCTCCTCTGCTATGATCCAGGCTTCATTCTTCTATGACATCATAGTAGAATCTTTTCTCTTGATGGACTGTTGTGTGATTAACTCACATATCTACTTTAAATAAGTAATGCAGTTTTTAAAAAAGGAGTTATATGTAAACTATCTTTCTATAATCAAATCACAGCATGAGTGAACCTGCTTGATGCTGTGTTTTCTTTGCTTTTCATATGCTTTGGGGGGTACACTCATAGCTTTAGAGACTTCTTAAATAGAAAAAAATAAGTTAGGCCAACTAACAAATAAATGTGTAAGGGCCTCAGGATTCAGCATTCCTGGTGGGAGAAGGATTGGGGAGTTGGAAGATAGGGCCAAAGAAAGGCTGACCAAGAAGCAGGCTCTTTCCCTAAACAAACAGCCTTTCCTTCTGTCTCTACTTGCTGGAGGGCTGGATCTGGAAAGTCCGGCAAGCACAAAGTCTGGCCCAGCAGGAGCCGGGGCCACCTTATTCCCAATGTGTCACTACCACCTTACAGTTTCTTCCCTGGGAGACCTTGAAGGATGCCTCTGGGAGGAAAAAACTAGAACACAGTAGATATTCATTTGCAACACTGGCAGGAAGAGGCTTTTAACTCAGAGCCTCTGATACCCTGTTGAACATTTCCCCAAGTGACACACTGCCAGCACACCAATCACCAATCTCCCCATTCCTCCCCAAGGCTCACTGTTAAGACAGAACACCCTAAGGCTACGAGCTCAGAGCATCGTCAGGGGCAGCTTATGAGCCTCCTAGCACACAGAGGTTCTTCAATCCCATGAGTCATAACTATTGTCCAGTTCTGTATTAGATGCGCCTCTAACCCCATTTATTTCTTGTTTTCAACCTTTCTACTTTCCAACAAGGTGGCTAAATAGTTTGCCATGTCTGTAACAAAAGCCTGAGATGAGGTTGATTCTGGCCCTCGGTTTCAGACATGTTAACCCATGGGTTAGCATTGTTGCTTTAGGCTTGCAGAGAGCACACTGGAGTGGAGCTAGAAGGCAGAGCAGTCACTTGCCCTATGGCCAGGAAGCAAGAGGAAAGAGAAAGAAAACAGAGTCCCGGAGGCTCACAGTCCATCCCACAGCACATCACCAGTGACCGAAGAACTCCCAGCGGGCCCCACCTGTTACGTCACCATCGCCCAACAGTGTCCAGCTTGGGACCAAACTTAAAACAAACAAAAAACCTCTAATACTTTTATTAATTCATTGAGAATTTCGTACAACACATTTTGACTGAAGAACAAACTCAACACACAGAACAGTGAGGACCACTTATCCAAAATATAGCAATGGCTGTATTTCAATATTCAATGAACCCTCTTTTTCTTATTTTATTGAAGATAGGGTGGTTTTCATGCAATATATTTCGCTATGATTGGTCCCCCTTTACTCCTCCCCTTACCATCACCCCTTCCAACCAGATCTATCTGCTTTGTGCCTCTCTTTTAAAAACAAACAGGTGTAACGCATAATGATAAAAATAAACAGGCACGATACTAAAAATGATACAGTAAGCGTGATGGCTAGTCTTGGCTGCCAACTTGACTACGCTGGAAAACGAGAGCCCAAGTGGCCGGGCACACCTGTGAGGGGTTTTTCTCTATTAAATCACTTGAAGTGCGGGAGACCCACTTTTAATCCACATTTTTTGAGGTGGGAAGATCCACCTTTAATCTGTACCACACCTTCTGCTGGCAGCCTGTGAGAAGGACTTGGGAGAAAGAAATTTGCTCTCTGTCCGCTTGCCCTTGGTCTGTCAAGTCCATTCCTTCATTGGCTGTAGACCGTACTCCTTTAGAATTCTGGTGTAGACTAAAGACCAGCTGAGGCCAGACGCCATAATGTATATGGAAAAATCTGTAGGGTGGATACGTAGGTAGACAGACAGACAGACAGATAGACAGACAGATGGATATAAAATTAAAACGACAAAAGGAACCTCCAAAGATGATGATGACGAGTTTGTTTTCTATCAGCCACCAACTGCTAGGCATGCAGCCTACCCTTAAGAGTAGTTTGTTTCCCCGTGTAACACCCTTGGAGAAAATGAAATTTTAATTTGCAAGTGGCTATCATTTGGAGACGGCTTCTGGGTTAAGGACAGGGACTCGTGTCTGCTTCCCCTTTCAGCTGTACAGCCCTATCTGGTGCAGACCCATGAAGGCCCTGAGCATGCTGCTCCCGTCTCTGTGACTTCCTATGTGCACCAGTCCTGCTATGTGTAGAGGGCCTTGTTCCTCGCTGTCCTCCATCCTCTCTGACTCTCATACTCTTTCTGCCCCCTCTTCCTCATGGTTCCCTGAGCCCTGAGAAGAGACATTGGATGGAGAGATCCCATTTAGCCTGTGTGTCCCAAGGTCTCTCACTGTATATTATCTGGCTGTGGGTTTCTGTGTTTGTTCCCATCTGCTGCAGGAGGAAATCTCTCTGATGATAAATAACTGAGCAAGGCACTGATCCGCTTCCCTGGCCTACTTGCTTCTCTGACAGGTATGGCTGGCGGGTTGCAAGGTATGCCTGCTGCAGCTGGGGGCTGCTTCCCTGACCCATGTGTCCTTGGACTCTAAACATATGCTGCTTTGTGATTCAGGTTTTCAGATCTCGAGTGTCTCCACGATCCTGGTCTCTCTGGCTCCAATGTTCTTCAAGTGACCATTTTGCAATCTCTCTAGGCTTCTGCATGCATCTGCTCCTGTTCATTCTCCGTCTTTGCTACCCCCACCTTCCCTAGCATTGCCCTTTCTTCCTTCAGCCATTGCCTTTTTTAAAAATTAATTAATTTATTTTTGCTGGCTTCTCCTTCCTGGAGGAGCCCCCAGCCCCTCAGCCTTTTTCCCCTACCCAGGCTTTCCTTATTCTTTCCTTCCTTTGATGTCTGCCCATTGCTAGTTCAAGGCACCCAGGTGTGCACAACAGGGGCAAGAGAGAATTCCTCAATGAGGACAGCCAAGCTAGTTTCTAAAGAGGTTTTCCCTGTCCTATTACAATTCATGATTAAGGCCAAAGGGGAACAATTCTGTCTAGAACTGGCAGGTGACTGACCATTGATCAATACAACGGAAGTAAAAGGCCCTGTGTCTTTCTCCATCTGGCCAGGTAACCCGGACATTACTTCTAGCATATATCACTGGCAAGCTCCTTTACCTGATGAGGCCAATTTCTTCACCCACAAACTGTGGATAACCACTGAGTACTGCAAAAGGGCCGATGCGTGGCTGCATATGCCAAGTGTTAAATGTATACAAGTCATTGCTGTTATTCTACCATAATGTCTCGTGTCCTCTTGACCTTGCCCTGGCACCTCTGGTGCCAGTCCTAGCCCCATCTGCTTATCCTGGATAAGCCACATATATTATATACATCTTTTTGTCCCTTGATTGTACCCGAAGGCAAATAAATGAGGGTTCCTAAAATCTAATTAGTTCCTGGGGCCACAGGTGGGTAGGCGGGTCCCATGTAACTTATCGGTTGGCATGGCTTCTCTAATCCTGAGGCCAGAGGCTTCCCCTACTCAGGTGTCTTGACTCCTCTGGTCCTCTGTCCCCCTGCCCACCTTCCAGCCATCACGGCAGCACTCACTGCTCGAGTCCATTTATCCTTTGGACATGCCTTCTTCCCAGGCTAGTAGTCTCATATCTAGATCCCCTTTCTTTTTCCATAGCTTCATCCCTTCCCACCACACCCCCCCCCCACTACTCTGACCTTTGTTTATACACCAGGCAGTTGCTAAGTACTTTACACTAATTGTCTGATTCATCCTGACATCAGTCCCATGGCAGAGGAACTATTCTAGCCACCGTGTTCCTGATGGAGAGATTGAGATGTGTAGAGCTCGTGTGCCTTCTCAAGGCCACAAGCTACGTGGATGGGAACTAAACTCTAGTTCTGCTCCCCAAAACTCATCTTTTGTTGCTCAGTTGTGTGTTCTGTGGCAATTTCCTGCTAGAATGTTCCTCCTCCTCTCTCTCTGGATGGTCTACACGTTATCAGCATTTTCTCAAAATTATTATCTTCTTTATGTCTTGCTTTTCCTTTTATTTAGGACAATGCAGTTCAACGGATCATTTTATAATGATATAAATGTTCTTGTGATTTCTGTCATAATTGTCACTAGACACATGCGGATTTAGAGTCACAGTTCTCAACCTGTGAGTCATAACCCCTTTGAGGGCTGAATGACCCTTTCACAGGGGTCGCCTAAAACCATCAGAAAAGTCAGATATTTACATTATGATCCATAACAGTAGAAATTTACAGTTACAAAGTAGCAACAAAAATAATTTTATGGTTGTGGGTCACCACAACATGAGGAACCATATTAAACGGTCACAGCATTAGGAAGGTTGGGAACCACTGCCCTAGAGCATTAGATACGTTGTTAGTGTGAGGATACTTACACATACATAGACTCATATAATTACATATGTACACATACACACACACATGAGATGGGGTCTAATATAACTTAGCCAAGCTGGCCTTGAACTTATTCTGTGGCTTAGGATGACATTGACATTGAACTCCTGATTGTCCTGCCTCTACTTCCCACGTTGGGGGTAGTGACAGGCATGTGCCTCCATGCCCAATATATGCAGTGATAGAGGTCCAAACCCAGAGATTTAAATATAGTGGGCAAGTCCTCTACAAACTGAGCTACATCTCCAGCTCAGACGGCTGTGGATGGAGTAGACCTACTGCATTGTGAAGTGTACAGTTTGTGATTAGAAGGTGGGAGATGGGGACTAGGAATAAGTACATGGGAGGGAAGCAACCGGAAAAGCTACAGAAGTTTTTCTCATGGATGCTGATTGACCCAAAATTAAACTTCTCATAAGGAAAATGTATCAAACGGGGTCTAGATCCCTGGTCTAAGATTCTCCCAGAATCTCTGCTTTCTAATCACCAAGTGTGGTACCGAGAATGTCAGGTCCTACCGATTCCATTGAGGCTTCTCTGAGGCAGCTTCCCTGAACAATGTGAAGGATGAAATATGTTCATTTCAGCATAAAGATAAAAGAAAATCACTCCAGTAAGACTTCCTTTATCAGTGTGTGCTGTTAAAATTGGTATGTAGTCAATATGACCTTTGGCCTGCAGCTTAGAATTCCATAGAGTTTTGTACTTTAAGTTTTCTGGACATGTGGATAATTCCAGAAACTTAAACGCTACATATTTTATTGACTAAAGATGACCTCTAAGACTTTTATATGAAGAGATATCATAAATAGTTACTTAATATATTTGACTCTAGTGAACCTTCAAAGATTTCTATTTTATTTCTGTTCCTCAAAAACATATACTGAAGAAGTATGTTCCATTACACAAACAAAGAATTCCTTTTTTTTCTTACTTTAAAATTCATCCAACCATCTATCCACACATCTACCCATCATCCCAGCCACTTATTCGTCTATATTTTCTGAGCACATGAGGAGTTCTCATAGACAGGTGGTAATAGGGGCTGAAAACTTAAAGTATAACTTTTACAAATTCGATTTTTAAGATTTATTTATTTTATGTAGATACATAAATGTGTTTTGCTTGCATTTATGTGTGTGCCCAGTGCCCACAGAGGTCAGAAGCCCCTTGTTTTTGTTTATGTGCATGGGTGTTTGCTTATGTGCATCTGTGTGCGTAAGCGTGTAGATGTACAAGGAGGCCAAAAGAGGTCATCAGATTCCCTGGAGCTGGAGATAGAGGTTGTTTAAGCCACCTGTCACGGATGCTGGGGACCATTCACGTGGTCCTCTGAAAAAACAGCAAACACTCTTGACTGCTGCTGAGCTATCTCTCTGCATCAGTTTGAGGTTTTTTTTTTAATTTTTAAAAGTTTCCAGATTTATGATAATAGCCCAAATGACATACAGCATTGAGCCCCTTATCTTAGGAGTGCCTTCTACTAGGTACTTCTTATACATTTATTTACTCATCAGATTTTCATGCCGCCAATACATAGTCCTTCAGAGACTAGAAGTTTGAAATCATAAAGCACTTTGCTCATAGTTTTGAAGCTTAATTCAATAAGCCATAATTTACCCTTTTCACTCATATGCTTCTGTCTGTATTCTGAAGAGTTGACAGCTGGGTCACTGTCTTACTTGCTGCTATGTTCTTGGTCTCTTGAACAATGCCCAGAACAGAACAGGAACTCAATAAGCATTTCTTCTCTAGAGGAAATGGCCCGGTGTGTGGTAGGTGCCGACAAGGTACCCTGGAGAAACACAAAGCCACAGAAACTAGACTACTTCCACGGTCTCTGCAACCTATGAGTCAACACGGGACACAGCTGCACAGTCCCTGAGGAGTCTGAAGCAACCGACTCTGAGACGAGCTTCTGTGAGCTCATCGAATCCTTCCCTGGATTAGCTATATTGTCAGCCTCTACTGTCTCAAGAGATAAAAATTCACAAACTGTACTGGTCCAGACATGGACTCCTTCCATGTTCTGTTTTTTGTTTTGTTTCTAAATGTTCGAAACTTCGCTCAGTTCAAAGTTTGTCTTTCATCTGGTTCTGGCAGTGAGGCTTTCTGCCCACTACCCCCACCACGAAGGGCTGGAGAGTGAGCACAGGGCTCTCAGACATCTCACCAGACAGGTACTCTATCACTGAGATACAGCCCCAGACGCCCCTCCCCTGCGGAGATTTATATTCATCTAAAACCTAGAGGAAAAAAGAGAGACAATTGTACCGTGGTGCATGCGTGAAGGTCAAAGGACAGTTTGCCGTCATTTGGGTCCTGAGAATTGAACTCAGGTCACCACCAGTCTTGGCGGCAGGCACTTTTACCCGTCAGTCATTTTACCAGCCTGGAAAAGCATTTAAAAAAAAAAATATATGAAAGCTATTTATTCTGTTTGTGACTCCTGCATAGTCTTCTCTTGGTGCCTTTCATAGGGTTCAATGACAAAACTTGTATAAAAATTCATCCATTTATTAGTTTACTTAAGTATTCATTCAGAAAACATCTGTTGAATGCCTACTATGTTCCAGACACTGGTTTATGATTTATTCTTGCTTCCTTTTAAATTTTGAAGTAGTTATATAGTAGAGAGAGATGTTTTTGTCTTGCAGACTAAAAGAGTCCTCTTTCCCTGGCTATGGAGAACAGGAGGTACTGGAGTGTCTGTGTCCCCATCCCCACCCTCCACCCCTCCCCCAGCCCCACCTTCCACCCCTCCCCCAGCCCCACCTTCCACCCCTCCCCCAGCCCCGCCCTCCACTCCTCCCGCAGCCCCACCTTCCACCCCTCCCCCAGCCCCACCTTCCACCCCTCCCCCAGCCCCGCCCTCCACTCCTCCCCCAGCCCCACCCTTACCCCTCTTTGGCCTGTGTTACAGGCATGGCCCTTTTGAAGTTAAGACAAGTTCTAAAGATGATCCAACTAGCCATCCAAGATCTGTCAGCTTGTCAAGGATGATGCCTGGCTCCAAAAGTGCTATTGCTGCCCTTCATCAGCCCTGCTTTGTGGATGTCAGAGCTGGTGGCTCGTCTGTCTTGGAATGTGCCAGAGAGCTGAGCTCAGAGCTGCTTGGCTCCATCAGACCCTCCAAACTATTTAGGACTCGAGGTAAATGATTGCAGATGGTTTGGCTGATCCAAGGCAATTAACCTGATAGCACTTAGCCCCTCAAGTTCTGGACAGATGGTGGCTCTTCAGGAGAAGCCTACAGACCTGGGTGTGATGAATCATTACCTCTGCTCTCCAGCTCATCAAGATAAAAGCTACACGCTTGGCCTGGAGTATACACCTTGGAGATTTCTGTCAGGCTTTAATGTACTGGGGTAACACTCTGCCAACTTACAGCTGTTTGTGATGACATGCAGCGAAAGTTGACGTCTGCCAACCACACTGAGTTTTGTCTGGACCAAGAATGTCAGCGTCTTTCTCCAGTGGAAGGATGCGAGGTCTGCCTCAGTAGCTGCCTGTAGGCTGCTGTACACCGAGCAAGCCATGTGTAGGCTGACAGGCATGTAAAGAGCAAGAAGCAGGGCTAGGGTTCTCTCATAGGATCAGAAAAAAGCTATCCTGCTTTTTAAATCTCTTAAACAATATTTTTGTGTGCTAGAAATAGAACCCAGGGCTGCTGACATGCTAGGCAAGAACCCTGCCACTGACCCATACCTCCAGCCCTCTGCCTCGTTAAAAAACAAAACAAAAAATGCTTTAGACAATGGCCATGTAAATGTCCCTTCCGGTTGTGAAAATGATTACAAAAATAGATCTTTTGTACTTTTTTACTTTTACAAGCTACGTACGTATTCATTGTCACTTGAAAAAAAATGTTAAAAAAAAATCTGCCGATCTCACATCTAAAAGTTGAAACAGCAGCATGGAAGGCAGGAAACTTGGGAATTAGTCCTGATTCTGTTACTAATTTTGTTTTGAAAACATAAATTCCTTTTGCTCGAAGACCTCAAGAGAATACTTTCAGAGGTATTATTACCTGGCCCAGGAGACTGACATAAGCTAACTGGTGCCTGCGTGTGTTAGTGCAGCTTCCTCTCAAAGCAGATCCTCAGGCAAGGATCTGGCCACAAGCCGTGCAGGATTTCTTGAGGCAAATGATTCTAGAGAATGAGATGGCAGCTGGCATCGTGTGAGAGACAGAACAGAGGAGGGCCAATGAAGGTGGCACAGGGGCTAGCGGCCACCACGAGACTCGTGGCTTCGGTTGTCCATGGTCCCTCTGACAGACTGTGCAGAGCGTACCCTGGAATTATCTGTCTGAGGGCGAGAAGGCTGCACCTTGTCCTTGAGTTTCCATCCTCATTGTTGTGCTGTTGTTTTCGATAGGGCGTGTATGTTATTTTTCTCCTGCCCTTGCTGTGACTAAATATCCTACAAGAAGAAACTGAAGGGATTTCTTTTGCTTGAGGGTGAGGGTACAGCCCCTTATGGGGGAGGTACGGCTGAGGGAGGAGCTCATGCTGTGACCACAGGCCTCACCCTAGCAGGAGGAGCCTGTGGCTGAGGCTCCTTACTTCCGGGTAGCTCAGTGGAACAGACAGGGCCGGAAGTGGGCTGGACTATCTGTACTTTAAGTCCTGCCCCTCACAGGACTCACATCGTCTAGCTAGGCTCTGCCTCTCTAAGGTTTATGACATCTCAAGATAGCACCTGCAGCTGGGATCCGAGTATTGGAATGCATGAACACGTGGAGGACATTTCACATTGAAATCTGTAATGGGGCATTATCTGGTATGTTGTACATAGAGGCTGAACACGTCATAGGTACGGAGTGGACTCAGACAGGCAGATACGGGCAATAGAGCGGTTCTGAGCTCCTCTAGACCAATCAGCCTCCTGCCAACTTGACAGCTTACCAAGGCAGATGCTGAAATCTAGCTGCATGATGTGGGGATGTTTCGCAACAGTCATGTTGGTAAAAATCAATTGTATTGGGAAGAGCAGGGAAGGAAGAAGAATAGAAGCAGGCTCTGCCTTAGTTACTCCCCAAAACACCACTGGGTTCCCAAGATGAGGGTCTGTACATACCTAAGAAAGTGCCAGAATGTTGTGTCGACCCGGGCTACATTATAAGGCATGATGGTAGGAAGGGATGTACCCCACTAAATGAAGAGAAAGTATGGATTCAGGGTGACATGTGGAGCCTTGTTCCATCAAATCCCAGCCATGGCCTTAGGCAAGCTACTTCACATCCCTGACTATACTTTAGTCAAGTATAAAAAGAAAAAGGAAAAAAATATATGCTGGCATTAAATGCTCATCATAAAGTTTAAGTGATCTAATGCATATTGGCGGATCATAAAGTAAATGCTCACAAGATGGCATATTATGTGGTTATTATGTTACAATGCCCCTTTTTCTTTCCAGTGACCCAAAGCACAGTCAGAAAGATGGCAACAGTGTTTCCAGTTCATACCAGTGTAGAATATCCCCCATATGCTAAAGGTTGGTTTCCCATTTGAGTCTCTGGGAAGGTGGCAAAACCTTTAAGAGGCGGAGCTAAACTGGTGTAAGGATTTCATCTGCCATCTCAGCACTTGGAAGTCTGAGGCAGGAGGGTTGTTATTAGCTCAAGGTCAGGCTAGGTTACATGATGAGTTCCGGACAGCCTGGGCTATGGAGTGAAGTCGCTGCTCCCCAAAAGGTGAAATTCCTACCTACGTCCATCTTTTGTTTGTTTTCCTATTAAAATAGCGTCAAGTCGGTTTCGTGAACATATGAGCCACAGAGAAGAAGAGGCCAGCGTAAGAACAAACTGCTCTACTCTGGTGCCAGGAGCCTAAGAGGCAGAGAAAGGAAGGGGGAGGATCGGGGCCCTGTGCCTTCCCTGTGTTCTCATGCTGCCCACCTGCCCTGCCATTGGCCTGCCAGGGTAGGAGGAGAGGGTACCTCAGAGGCCGAACAGCTGGAACAAGGCCCAGCCAAGTCCGTGGGTGCTACAGCAGGACTCTGGTGACCCTGGGTAGCACCGCTATGCAGCTGCCCTTGGCAGGACCTAGACGGACCACTCTGGCACCTCAGGACTTCAGAGATGTCTCCTGCTGGAGAAGTTTACTTGATATTGGGTGGGGCAGGCAGGAAGGAGGGAGGGCTATGAAGTCAGCAGTGACAGGGAGAGGATGTTACACAGTTCCTGCCATGCCCTGCAAACTGGTGCCCTGTGCCCAGTTGCTCAGAAGGATCAGGAAAAGAAGGTTCAAGATTGATATCTTGTCTGGTGTGGTGGTGCACACCTTTAATCCCAGCACTTGGGAGGCAGAGGCAGGAGGATCTCCCTAAAGACCCTGTCTCAAAAAACAACAGTAACAACAAGACAAAACAAAACAAAAACCATTTTGATCCTGGTGGGGCACAGCAGTGGTTTCCTCGCGTCATCCAGTCTACCTAGAAAGTCTGTCTCCACTTGTCTAAACAGGGGCACGGGACACCTGGAAGGTCTAATTCAAATGCCTCTTCCTTTCATGCATGACTAATATTATATGACAGCTTGACCGGTTTAAAGAATATCTAGAAACCTGCTAAACATTGTTTCTGAGTGTGTCTGTGAAGGTGTTTGCAGAGGAGACTGGCGATGAGTTTGAGTGGAGAAGGGAGGAAAGATCTTAAAGCGGGCAGAAACCATCCAAACATCCGGTGGCTGGAGAGAACAAGACAGAAATCCTTGAATGGTTTCTATCTGTCTTTGGGGTGAGGGATGTACCCCCTTCTTCTGCTCTTGAACTTCACAACTCCAGGCTTTTCTGGCCTTTGAAATTTAGGACTTTCACCAATGCCCCTCACCCCAGCCCAGGTTCTCAGGCCTTTGCCTTAGGCTGAGAGCCACACCTTTCCTCACACCAAAGCATTCAGAGTTGAATTGAGTCAGACTCCAGTGTCCTCGGGTCTCCAGCTTGAAGATGACGTGTCATAAGACTTCCCAGTCTACACAACTGTAGGCCAATTCTCCTGCTGATTTTCCTCCGTGTTTCTATGTCTATGCTGTTGGTTCTGGTGCGGGAGAACACACTTGGGAGCCCCTCCTTGACGTGTGAGAGTATGCCGCTGTAAAGGGTACATACGTACACCACGTATGGTTGCCTCCTCACTCCCACCATTGACCTTTTCTCTGTATCTCACAGCTACACAGCCCGGAGGCCCGGAGAGCGGACCTTTGGAGTGCATGCGCTGAACTGACGATGAGAGCGGACGCTTACACGGAGACTCTTATCTACGGGACAAGAAGGCAAGGCACCATTCACAAGCCCACTCTTCCTGTGGCTCCCCTGAGTGGAAGCCTTCCTCTCATGAACCCTAACAGAAGCTTCTCTCTGACCTCTGAGTACAGTTACTTCTCACCTCCAGGAGGCCATGTGCGGCCAGAATAGGAGACAAGTAAGGGTTCCTTGAGGGAAAATTCTATTTCTGCCTCTCACTGGTTGTATAGCTCCAAACAAGTCAGAAGAATCTACCACAGGCCCCATGAGGACTAACAGGGCTGCTACATGCGTGCACGGGCACAGGAACTCAGTCACTGCAACTGTGGGTGTTATTCACCCTGTCTGCTCCAAATCCTAGGAGCAATGCTCCAAACCCGTCTCAGGGACTATCCTGAACGCTCTGGGGCTAAGAGTGTGTTGGGAATTGGTCAGCTCTGCAGCTCTGCGTGGGCTCAAGCCAGATTCAAAGCAGTGGGGGGTGGGAGTGGTTAGAGGCTCTTGTGGGCCAGCTTAGAAAAGGCTTATGTTGGGGTAGGAGGGGGGTGTGTGAGCTGACTCCATGTCCCCCAAGTGGGAGGTTGCTGGGATCTCAGGCAGGCCTATCTTTCTGGTTTGGGCTTCCCGGCTTTTGCTGCTGTCCTCAGGGGCAAGCTATTTTAGGTAGCAGTCAAAATAAAACTGAGATTATCCCAGGATTCTTGGCAGTTGAACAATACCATAATTATATGCTTTTTAAGTTCAGAAATTAGGCAGCCGACGCTGACCCACAGGGGTTCAGGGGGCGCCTGGAGGATAATAAGGCCTGCCTCTTGGGCTCTGTCACCTTCACACACCCTTAGCCACAGGCAGCCAGTACAGAACCATAGTGCTCTTAGAGGTGTTGTTTTGTCTCTGGGGCGTCATGTTGGCAGAGCAATAGTGCAACTAACTTGCTTGCACTATACACCAAATGCTGGCCCTTTGGAACGGTGACTTATTCCTTTCTCTACCATAATCCCTCTCTCAAAAGTCTTAGTCCCAGTGGCCCTAGGGCAGTGAAAGAACAGAAGAGCTTGTGTTCCAGGGCTGAAGTACAGAGCAGGAATTCACTAGAGGAGGGTGTCTGCGCTTTGATTGCCAGTGAGGGATGCAGACCCTAGAATCTAGCAAATAGGCCCCTTCCTCTTTGCTGGGCGCTGAGGGGAAAAGGGAGGAATTAGACCTCTGGGAGCAAAAGGCTTTACCCAGACAAAAGAATAGGAGATTCAAATAGATGGAAGGGTCAGGATGATGTCAGTCGAGGTCACTGCCTGAAGAATAAAACACGAACAGGGGCCGAAGCAGATCTCTGAGCTGCCCTTCAAGACTTCAAAATGTCTGGAGGAGAAAAGAGGAATGAGTGTTCCAGGGGTATTCCCAGAGGTGTGATGAAGAAAAGAAAAAAAAACAAACAAAAGACAACACATCTATGCCTCGACACCAACCTGGCCCCAGGGACAAGGTGCTTCTAGAAAGTCAGTGCTTTTAGGAGGAGTATAGACCTTAGCAGGAAAGCAACCAAGGAAGAGATCAAGCTAGGGAAACACCCCCTCTCCCCAGCCCACCCCCTGACCAGCTGGCATTTTGGCTTGGAGGCAAGCAGACATGTAGGTGGTGACAGCCCTTCTTTTAGGAAAAAGCCCTCTGGGAAAAGGTACCTCAAATTCAAGGGAGGAGGTCCTGGGAGAGGCATGGGAGAGGCTCTGCCTCTCTTCCGGTCAGTAACAGATGCCAACGCTCTCGCTGCTGACTGTAGCTGGGGACTGTTTTTTCTTTTAAGGCTTCAGAAGATCTTCTGTTACTCCCTTAACCAGGGTCATGGGCCAACTCTCTGGGGAGGGTTTCCTAAAGATGGATTCTAACTTTTGGCTTGGTTGTTATTTGATCACCCTACACACACACAGACACACACACACACATACACACACAGCCTGAAACATCATTCATGGCCTCAGGAGCCAGAAGAATAACCACCCTTGGGAGCTGTTCCTGTGGACTGGGCGAACTTAGATCAGAGAAAGGGCCTTGAGTTTCTTTAGAAGCAGGATGAGAAAACAAACTGTGGTGACCAGTGAGGGAGGCCAGGAGTTTCCAGCAGGTGGGATTGAAAGGCAGGGTCCTCTGCCCTTGCCTAGAATCTGCTGATGCGTGCCTGGAATCAGCTGGTGCCTTTCCTCCTTTTCGTACTCTCATTTTCTTTGTGTGCTCTCTGGTTAGAAGGAATCACTACATCTAGGATGAAAGAAAAACAGAATCAGACACATCCTTCTGGGAACTTGGTAGCAACACCTTGTCACTGGATACCTGTAAGTGGATTGGCACTTCCTGTCAAGGGCAGAGGAACTAGGATGAACAGGTTGAGTAACAACAAAATGATTAGCAAAGGCTGGCAAGTCGTTCTTTCGGCTGTAACTGCTGCTCGGGAAGAGAAGAGGGAGGAGAGCCCACCGATTGCAGCAGCACCCTGCAATTGGAAGCTGGCCTCTGGTGGCTCCATGTCTGCCTCCCAGGCTGGGGTGATTTATAAAGATACCAGTCCCGTTCATTGTGAGTGGGTTTCTTCGGGCTTTTGTCTGTTGCTAGGCAGAGGGCAATCTTCCAGAACTGCACCTGCTTGGCACTCCTATCTTAGGAAAACCTAAGGTGGCTACAAGAACACCTCCTTTGCCAGACTGAGACAGAGCAATGCCCACCTGGAGCATGCCAGCAGCACCTGCAGAGCTCAAAAGGCTGTTTTGAAGTCCTTCTAGTGCTAGAAGGGCATCGATGGTCACCGTTTAGGAGATGCCTATGTTCTGCCAGCGCAGGAAGGCTGTGTCTGCAGGGGTCTGGCTCTCCTCCTACCTCCCGGCCTGCAGGTTAGGTTGTAGCAAGGGGAAGGGAGTTATCACATTCCATAGGCTTTCTTAGGGGCTATGTGACCCTAGTCACATCCCGGGGTTAATCTGGGTGGGGGACTGCTGGACCCTTGCTCTGAAAGAACTGTGCTCTGGTGACTTTGCCCCAGTCCCAAGAATTAACTCCAAGTTTTTGACTCTTTCAATGGCAAAGATCTAATGAAACACCCCCCACCCCAAGGTCTGTCTCTTCGGTGATTGTTCATCCTGTCAAGCTGACAATCAATGGTAATCATCATATACAGTATGTTAATAGGATTATAGTCTAATTTATTATTTTTATTATTATTAGTGCTATCTTACTTAAGGAATTCTTTTGTACTCCAAAACCATAAACACATTCTTAAATCTTTTCCCTGAAAGTTTTCGTTTGTCCTTCCATATTTAATTCTGTACCCTGTAAGAATTAGCACTTGAGCGTGGACTAAGGTTTCTGTTTCTTCCCTATTGATCCTGGGTTGTATCATCACTTATTTACCAATCCTTTTGCTCAGAGATCCACAACTTTGCCTCCATCCTGTATCAAAGTCCCACGAATGAGACAGCCTGACCCTGCACTTTCTATTCTGCTCCGTTGGTCAACGTCTCTATCCACACATGAGAACATTCTGTCTTTGTCTCTTTATGGTAAGCTGGTGGTGCCTGGTAGGAGGGTGCTATCTTCTGTCCTCTTCAGAGGTTCTTGGCTATCCTTGATCGTTTATATTCCATCACAGATTTAGAACTATTCTGTCAGTTATGCCAAAACCCTTTGTTGGGACTGTAGTGGGAATGCACTGAACTCTCCCGGAATGAACTGGACAGGCGGAAGAGAAATAATCCTGAGTCCATAAACGAATCATGTCTCATCTGTTGTACCATTTGTACTTTTCAATTTAGTTCTGCCTTTCTTTACAGAGCTCTCGTTCTCCAGACTACCTTAAAGATTGGGCCTAAGGCAGGAGAGCTTCTCGCAGTTCTAACTGGCTGCCTCTTTCTCTCCATAGCATGCAGACAGAAATGGTGAACCATAACCTCGATGGCGCTACAAGTTCTACAAAATTCACTGCTTTTGTTGTTTTTTTTTTTTCAAACATTATCTTTTAAATTTTTTTGTTTAAGTGAAACTATTAAATTTCTTTCAAGAGATGGTACAAGACCACAATTTTTATGTATTGATTTTGCAATCAAAGGCCTTGTAAAACTCTTTTCTTCCTAGTAATTTTAAATCCATTTGCTCCTTCTGTTGACTTGTACATGGTCCCTTTATTTCCTTATGTGTCTGGTGATATTTAGTGGTGAGCTCATATTAGTTTGGTCTTCATGTGGAGGAATCCTATAGCCATGAAACAGAATGCTTCTATCTGCATTCAGATGCCGCCACTAATACAGGGCTACTGTGAAGAAGGCCTTGGGTGCAATCTGGGAGCCCCACCTTGTTCCTGGCCCTTGGCTTTTTCCTCACGTTGTTTCTTCCTTAGTTTCACTTCTGCTTTTGATGACTTCCTATTCTGTCCTGTGCTGGATTATGGGGAAAAAAGTATGGGAGAGAACTTAGATAGTCACCATACTACTCTAAGTCCAGTGACATACTTGAGATAGCATTGTATTTGAGATTTGCTAATTGTAAAATGGGAGAGTCCTTCATCCTGCCTGTGGCCGTCACCTCTGCCCTCCTCTCATGGGGCAGAACTTTTTTAATTGAGACCGTACAAATGTCAAGATACCAACTTAAAAACTATTACAAAAGTAATACACGTTTTCTGCATACAATTTTTAACAAAAATACATAGAGGAAATTTTAAGTCCTTTGTAAGGCCCGTCTCCACACTGGAATACAGTCACTTTCCTATTAATGTTCTGGTGGGTGCTGAGTTGAATAGCGGTCCCTTGAAAGCTACATTTGAGGGGTCAGGAGAAGGCCCAGAGTACAAAGCATTTGTCTTGCAAGCATGACAACCTGAGTTCAAGCCCCAGATCCCACATAAAAGTGAAAGAGAGAACTAAGTCTACAAAGGTGTTCTCTCACCTCCACCCATGTGCTGTGTCATGCACATACCACCCCAATACAACAATAATATTAATAACAATAATGCTAACGATACCAATTTTCAAAATTAAAAACTGCATCTGCCTGGGACCTGTCAATGTAACCTTATTTGGACGGAGGATTATGGTAGATGCAATTAAGTTAAGCATCTCCATATGAGATCATGCAGGGGTGGCGTGAACCTTAAACTGCCAACAAATCCTTTTAAGGGAGGAGAAGGGGCGGCACACAAGCGCAGAGGAAGCCACAGGAAGACCAAGTACAGGATGGAGTGACAGCTACCAACAGACCACCGAAAACCTGGAACACCGGAAGCTGGGAGAGGCAGAAAGGGAACCTTTCCTGCAGCCTTTGGGGCCGTGGCCCTGCTGACACCTTGATTTGGAGCGTCTGGCTTCCAGAATTGTGGGAGAATAAATCCTTGTTGCTTTCAGCCACCCATTGGCGATCTTTGCTTATGGCAGCCGTGGGAAAGGAATATAGCTTACATCCACTGTGGGCCAAGTTTCTAGGAAGTAGCTTTGCAGACAGAGAGATGGTCCTGGCTGGTTGACCGACAGGGGAGCATTCCCAGGAGCAAGGCCTGCAAGGCTGTGAGAGAGGCGGTACTGAGGTGAGAGCAAGCAGGAATTGTGATGCAGCTGTAAGGAAAACTGTAGCTCAGCCCCATCAGTAGCCCCAGGGGCTGGGATGCCAATTCATTGTCCTCTGCAGTAGAGCCCCAGAACTTTTCATCAGCCAGCCACTGAGATGAGAAGAAACCTGAGTAGGACAGTGGCCTTCACAGGAGAGCAAAGCCTAGGATGACGGCCTTCTCTGTGAGCCTCAGCCCTCACCATCCCAACCTTCATGATGAAACAGAAGTGGGACCACACGAGCATGTCCTAAAATCCCCTTTGAGTACTTCTAAGCTCCTCCCTAGTGCCATGTCTAGTTTCAGCTCACAATTTCTAAAATGCTTATCCTTCGTGCTTCCCACAATTTAAAGTAGAAATCTATCGTCAAGACATCAGAAATTCACATACTAAATTCTCTAGAACAAACTCATTTTAAGAAAGCAGAACCATTCCATATGACTAAATTGCCATGTGATTTTTCCCCCCAGGAAAGCTGTCTTTCTATATATACCTCTCTCAGTTCCTCCAGATGTCTGCCTGGACATTAGTTTGTTTTGAACACATGCAGTTCCTTGCCTGGTGAGCTAGTCTCCCTGGACTGCCCTTGCCAAGCCATACATGTGATTACTCCTGTTCACTCTTCGAGTCCGCAGGGAAGACCCTCACTGACTTCCCTTAAACCTGCCGCTCCCCCACAGCACCATGGGCTTTCCGCTATACTCATCACTCTTGGCTACTTTGTTTACTCCCGGCACCAGGCTGACAGCAGGTGTGCAGTCTTTGGTGGTATATATGCAGTCCTGTTCTGTAACGCTTAAGGTGTGAGTCCATCTTCTCTGCCTTTGGCACTCCACGCAGTGTTGTTTGTCCATACACAACTGCAGATTGATTTTGAACGACTCAATGATTTATCCAGCAGTTTCATTTCTATATGTGTATATCGTGCATTTTGCATGTCAAAACTGCTCCCCTAATACCTAGAAGCTGGAACCCCTCAGAGTATGGCTCCATGAGACACTCTATGTAAGGTCTACAGTATCAGCCACCACCACCCCAAATCTATGCACATGGCCCCAGTGGCCTACCAGTAAGTACTAGAGGAATTTTCTCAGTCACATTAACAACATCACTGGGATGCCCCCTACAGAAGAATCCAGAAAGTATACGTAGATAATCTCTCTTCAGGAAGCAGAGCTTAGCTCTTTCCCCTACCACCCTTGAGCATGGTTTGCTTCCAAGGAATACAGAATGGGAAGCGGGTGGGAAGTAACTAAGCAGAAGAACCCTGGAACACCCTGTGAGGCCAAATGGTCCAGGCCAACTAAAAACCCCAGGGAGTCGTGCTGACGGCATGCATCCTTGATAGAGTGATAGGAAAACGATGCTGCATTCCTGGGGTCTTCCCACAAACTCATCACTTTAGTTCAAAGCACCCAAAGAAAACAGATTGGAGGGCTGGTGAGATGGCTCAGTACCCCAATACCCATAAAAAGTCAGGCACAGTAGGGTGAATCTGTTATCCCAGCACTGAGGAGAACAAGGCAGGTGGACAGCTTAAAGGCTGTAGAGGGCTGCCTGAGTTGGTGAGTCCCAGATTCAGTGAAAATGGTCTCAGAAAAAGCATAAAGTGAAGAGTGATTGAAGGAAAGACCTGAAATCATCACCTAGCCTCTGCACACATGCATTTGCACACACATGTGCACACACAGACACACTTATACATCACACACATACACTGACACACAGACACACACACACAGAGCCAGATTTATGGACAGTTTGCATAGCACTGACCAGCCCCGGTCAAAACTGCTAAGGTCATTAAAATAGAGGAAAGCTAGACACTGTCAGAGGCAAACCAGAAAAGCCTGAGGATGGATGACCCAGGGCATTGCAGTATCCTGGTGAGATCCTGGTAGCAAAACAGGGACACTGGCAGCAGCTAACCAAATCCAAAAATAAGGTTCTTGTTGTGACAACAGTTAACAATAGGGACACCAGGAGAGGGGGACACAGGAACTCTGTCTTATCTTTGCAACCTTTCTGTCACTCTACGGACATACGTATATTTTTAATCTAAGAGAAAGCACAACAGTGATTTTATGCCAGGGGAAAGCCACCAGGCCTGCTGAGCCCTTAAGTCAATCTGTTTTATCACAGAGATGCGGATAGGAAGGATGTTGAAAAGGAAGGCCACATAAGGCCAGGGACTCAGCTTCAAAAACAGGTTCTAAATGGGATGGACCATCTGTGGAAGCCTGTTTGTCTGAGAAAAATAAATAGTAGGTGTTGAAATAAAAAACATTTCAGGTGCCCTGAGTCCAAGCATGGTCTCTCCCTTTGACACCACATGGAGGACAGATTCCAGAAGAAAAGCTAAGGCTCACATTGTAGGCCCTCATGAGATTAGACAAGTCTCCGGGCCTTCATGACCAGCATCTTCTCCCAAATTCTCCTATCTAGAAGGGAGCTGGGTCTGAGCCCCACACCCCCACTAAGAGGCCTTCTCCTCAATCACCCACAAAGAGAAGGAAGGCAGTAAGGCTTTGACACCAGACACCACACAGCCATGTTCCTCTGTTTGGGTAGTAGACTACACTAACGTTTATGTTTATAATCATGCCATTTAGAAGTGAGTGACTGCATTTATTCTTGTTGTGGTTTGGCTCAAATAGGATGCATGGACATATTTGGGGGGGCATACTGGATCTTCCTGTCTGGGATACAATGCTTTATAACTCAGGTTCAAGTAGGATCTGCTACATGGTGTGGCTGTACCATAGGCATGAGTCAGAGGAAAACAGGGCTGTAATAGATTGTTCTTTTAGTCGCCAGAGGGCAAGATCAGGGTGCTCTTTGAGGGCTGACCTTTGAGGAGGTCATGTGGTATTCTGAAGCAGTGGTGAAGCTTCTGAATAGGTGGTGGCAACATCAGATATTTGAAGGGGCCACCAGTACCCAAACCACCAAGTACAAAGGCCATGCCATCCAGGTGTGGCAGGACTTCAGCAAAAGAGGTAAAGCTAGCTGTGACCCCAGCAGAACTCCAGACAACTCAGAACACCAAGGGAGGTACTCAGAGCCATTGCTGGGCCAGTCAGGAGGGCTGCAAAATACAGGGGATTCTGAATACACCTGAATGGTGGCCCAGGGCTTTCTATGAGAAGCCCTTTCCCATGGCTAATGCCTACAAACCCCTCAATGGCCATATTAAAGTCCTTGGCTCCAAGACTAGATAAACCCTTCCGCTAAACACCCGCGACACCTTGCACTTCCCCAATGACCTGTCCGCCACCGTGACTAGCTGTTATAGTTTGTTGGCTTAGCCGTACTGTCAGCGTCTAAGGCAGGGGTGGTACCTGCCTCTATCCCTCAGCGCTGCACGGTGCAGGGACTATAATTGTGCTTAGTGGGGATTTGCTGATGAAACCAGGACAATGTGAATTCTAGGTCCCTCTTGAGTAGTATACTCTGTCTCATGTGCTGGTTAGCTTTAAACTGTCACAACCTAGAATCGTCTGGAAGGAGAGCCTCCATCGAGGAAGAACCTAGAACCTGCTGGTGTATCTCTGGGAGAGTGGCTTGACTGTTGGTTGGTGTAGGGAAGCCCAGGCTACCATGTGTAGAACATTCCTGGTTTTGAAGTGTATCAGAAAGCTAAACCTGCCTGGCAGCAAACATCCTCCTCCATGGCCCCTGCCACAGTTCTTCAACGATCAAATGGTGTTTTCTTCCTTCCTTCTTTTCATTTGGAGGTAAAGCTATGTGGAACAGCAAGCAAATTCCTGCCTTAAATTTCTACCTTGACTAATTGTGACCTGGAACCATAAGATGTAATAAATCCTTCCCTCCCTTAAGTTGCATTTTTTAACATGTTAACAAAGATAAGACTAGAACACCCTGGTGTTCCCCCTGCCTTGGTCAGAGTTGGTATGGACTTCAGTGGCCAATGCCCTAAGCTGAGAAGAAGCCATCTACATATCTGTCTTCTGTATTCTTTGATGTTCTGAACCACATACCAGTGGCTTCATCTCACCATCATCTAACATGACTTCCTGGATCTGTTTTCTTTGTTTGAGATAAGATTTAATGTAGCCAAGGTTGTCCCAAAACTCCCTATGTAGCCAACGATGACCATAAACTTCTGCTCTTCCTGCCTCTACCTCCTAAATATTTCGATATTTTATATATGCAACCATGTCTGGCAAGGCTCTGGATCTGATTTCCCAGACAAAGACCCTCTTTTCCTATTTCTCATGTGGCCACTCTGAGACATGAGCTCAGTCATGGCAGAAAACACAGGCTACTGTGAAAGCTTTGTATGCATCAAGCTTGCCTTTGAGGACTTCATTAAAGGGACTGTTAAGATGCTCCCTCATCTACATAAACTACAACATGTTACCATGGAAGAATTGCAGTCAGCTGGGCAAAGTGGCTCAGGTCTGAAGTTTGCATGAGCTACAAAGAGAAAGGAAGGTCAGCTGAATAAATTAATGAGAACCCCCAAATATATAGATAGAGATGTGTAAATACATGCAGATCTAAGGTCTAGGGCCCTAGACTCGGTGATAGAGCACTTGTCTAGCGTACACAGAATCCTAGGTTAAAAAAGACAAAACATTGTTCTTGAAACAGGATCTCACATTGTGGCCCAGACTCAAACGTAGTCAGCAGCACAAACTGTTTTCATATGCATCCTCCCTCTGAGAACTGGAATAACAGGTATGAACTACCACGCCCAGTTAACATTTTTTGTTTCTACTACTAAGAACGTAACCTAGGCCTTTACTCATGCCTGTGAAGAGTTCTGCCACTACGCCACCTCCCTCAGTGTCTCACATTTTGTTTATAGTTCTATGAAGTGTTCCTTTATCAATTTGTTGGAAAGGGGTGGGAGGCTGCAAATAATATTCTCAGAGAGAAAAATCTTTGGGCTAAGGTAGCTAGGTCCATGGCCTGAATTACATATGCTCCCAGTAGTAGCCAAATTTTCTTCTGAGATTCAAACACATCTATTGAAAGCCTAACAATTGGCAGCCTTCCTATGAATTCTGTAGGCAGAATAGAGAAGAAACACTCTTACCACCAGAAGTATGGGCTGTTCCCTGAGTGGGTAGCAAGATCTGGTTTCTAAATAAGTCATTTGGAATGTGAAGCATCCCAGTCAAGCTTCTCACTGCACGCTGGCCACAGTGATGAAACTTGGAGAATTCAGGAGAAAGAAAACAGGACAGATCATGGTAGGAAGACGTGAGAAGGGAGAGATGACTTAATAGCAAAATGTCATCGCTGAATTAAATTCATAAATACCTGAGAAGTTCAATTCACTGAATTAAATTCATAAATGCCTAAGAAGTTCAATTTTAAAATAGTAAATTGAATATTAAATGTTCTAGACAAAGGAGTGACAAAAGAGTTTAATTACAAAATATGCCAAGTGAAAAACAGACACACTGATCAATGGAACTGAATAAAAGACCCAGACAGGAGTCCATACACCTATGCACACCTGAATTTTGGTAAAGAAGCCAGAGATACACAGTGGGAAAAAAAAGACAGCATCTTCAACAAATGGTGCTGGTCAGACTAGCTGGATTCATGTAAAAGAAGGCAAATAGATACATACCTATCACCCTGCACAAAAATCAACTCCAAGTGGACCAAGGACCTCAACATAAGGCAAGTACATTGAATCTGATAAAAAGAGAAAGTAGGAAATAGTTTTGAGCTCGTTGGCATAGGAAAATAATTTCTGAACAGACCACTGATAGTGCAGGCACTAAGATCAACAATTATTAAATAGTACATCATGAAACTGAAAAGCTTCTGTAAGGCAAGGACATTGTCATTTGTAGAAGGCAGCAGCCTACAGAATGAATAATACTTTTACCAACTACATATCCAATAGAGGGACAATACCCAAACTGCAAAGAACACAAAAAACTAAGTATCAAGAAAAAAATAACCCAGTTAAAAATGGTGTACAGCTCTAAGCAGAATTCTCAAAAGAAGAAACACAGATGGCTGAGAAACATGTAAAGGAATGTTTACCATTTTTAGTTATCAGGGAAATGAAAACTACTCTGAGATGTTATCTTACAACCTTCAGAATGGCTAAGATCAATAAAACAAATGACAGGTCATGCTGGACAGGATGTGGAGTAAAGAGAATATTCATCCATTGCTGGTAGGAATGCAAACTTATAAAACCACTATGGAAATCAGTGTGTTGATTTCTCAGGAATGTGAAAATCAATCTACCTCAAGATCCAGGTATACCACTCTTAGGCACATACCCAAAGGATGTTTCATCCTATCACAGAGATACTTTCTCAACCTTGTTTATTGCTGCTCTATTTCATAATAGACAGAAATTAAAAACAATGTAGAAATTTGCAGGAAAATGGGTAGAACCAGAAAAAAAAAACACATCTTGAGTGTAGTAAGCCAGACCCAGAAAGAGAAATATGGTATGTATTTGTTTATATGTAGATATTAGCTGTTAAGTCAATCATAACCAAGATATGGATGGAGTAAGGGACTTAGGTGGACAGATAGATCTTGTTAGGAAAGGGAAAGAAAATAGATAATATGAATGGATGGTGGGGAGGGACTGGAATGGAAGGACCAAGTAGGGAAGAGAGGGAGAAGGAAGGTGTGGTGGTTTGAATAGGAGTGGACCCCACAAACTCATGTGTTTGAATGCTTGGCCCATAGGGACTGGTACTATTAGGAAGTATGGTTTTGTTGGAGTGGGTGTGGACTTGTTTAAGGAAGTGTGTCCCTATGGGGATGGGTTTGAAGGTCTCCAATGTTCAAGCTATGCCCAGTATGGTACACAATCTCCTTCTGCTGCCTTTGGATCAAGATGTAGAGTCTTGGCTCTCCAGCACCATGTCTACCTGCACACTGCCATGCTTCCTGCCATGATGATAATGGACTAAACCTCTGAAACTGTAAGCCAGCACCAGTTAAATGTTTTCCTTTATAAGAAACCATGGTCATGGTGTCTCTTTACAGAAATACAATCCAAACTAAGATAGAGGAAATACAGAGAGAGAGACCGCTAAAATTAAGGGCCATTTGAGGGGCAGTATGGAAACCTAGTACAGTAGAAACTTCCTAAACATTTATGAAGGTGATCTAAATGAAATTGACAAATAATGGGGGAGACAGAGCCCCAACTGGACATCTCTCATCACCAAATGAAGCGTCCAGTACTAGGAACAGGTTACATCTAATTGAATTGTTGACCAAAGAGGGCCCATGGGAAAACCCAAACACTCCAGGCTGCTGCCAAGACTATAGATTGCTATCCGTAAACTGACAGCAAGGCCCTATTGTTAAAAAAAAAACAGACCTATACAACTCATTGAACATGGATCTGGAGTTGGGGAAGTTATCACATGGATGAAGCCTTCTCTCCTGGATCCGTGTGGGTCGAAAAAATTTTTCAAGAAAGATGGAGCAGAATCCCAGGAAAAGGAGTAAAAATGAGTAAAGATAATTTTTAAACTCCTATTTTGTTTTCTGTGTACTTGTTCAGCTCCAAGCCCTTCACAGATAGAAATCCCAGCTCCAAGCCTTTCACAGTTAGGGAGCCCAGCTCCAGGCCCTTCACAGTTAGGACTCTCACTCCAGACTCTTCACAGTTAGTGATCCCAGATCCAGGCTCTTCACAGTTAGTGATCCCAGCTCCAAGCCCTTCACAGTTAGGGATTCTCCTCGCCACAGGCTCATGGAAGGAAGGTGGATGAGGAACTCTGTGGATGAGGAACCAGAGGCACAGGTAGCTGAGTAATTGCCCAGGCAGTCTGCAGATCCAAAGCACTTCACCATGACCCAGGCGGTATGGGGGAAGTAAGAGGAGGGAAAGGAATAGGGGTCCGGTAGGCTGGATGTAGGCTTCTTGGCTGAGGCTGGAGAACTGGATGATGCAACTAAAAATAGAAATTGAGTCAGATCATGAGGATTCTTATATGCCATGGTAGGATCTGAATTTTTCCCCCCTACAGAATCTTCTTGAACTGGTCGGAAGGCAAATTTTTGATCTTTTCCTTTCACCCGTAAATCAAAAACTCTGAAACCCTTTAATGCAAGTTCCTCATGTTGTGGTGATCCACAACCACAAAATTATTTTGTTGCTTCTTCATAACTGTAATTTTGCCACTGCTATGCATCATAATCTAAATACCTGATATGCAGGATATCTGATACAAGCCCCCTGTGAAAGGGCTATTTGCGACCCACAGGTTAAGAACAACTGCTCTTGACCTTTTTACATACTCAAGACTGAGAGCGGCTGCTGTAAACTATAAAGACACTGAATGTTTTGAAGTTAGGGAGGCAGAGCTATGGGTGAATTTATTTTCCAGAAAGCAGTGAGTTGGAGATGGGGAAGCCTTAACACAGACACTTAATCCAGAGTTTCCTGTGCTGTCCAGAGCTGGTGAGAGTCTCAGATAGAGAAAATAACAGTATACTGGGCTGAGCGGCGTGGGCCAACCCTGACCTAAGAATTCACATCTGTCTAAAATGTCAGAATGCAGTCCTATGTGGATACAGGGGCCTGTGCTGACGTCTCTAGTTAAGATGAGGTTGCAGTGCATCAGGGTGAGCCTAATGGTGTCTTTGTGACAGAGACAAGGAAATTCGGATGAGTGCAGACACTGAGAGGCACACACAGGAAAAGAGTCACATGCCAAGATAAAGCAAAATGAAACAAAGAGGCTACAACAATACCACTGAGCTCCTTTTGGGTTACCCAACAACTCCTGGGCATGGGGCCTGACCTGGAGTGTGGTTGCTACACCAGTAATGTGGAGGGGAGGGGGGGGGAGTTGATTTCTGTGTGTTACCTGTTTTTAATTTTGTGTCTTGTTTTCTGGAAGAGAAAGAACATAAAGTTGGGTGGGTAGGGAGTTGGAGAGGACCTGTAGTTGGGGAAGGAGAAAACATCATCAAAACATACTGTATGGCAATATTTGTAATTAGAAATGAAAATATTTAATTAAGAAAAAACAAGAAAGGATGGGGACAAGTTAGGGTGATGCAGCCATAAGCCACGGAGTGCCACACAGGGCCTATTTCCAGCAACAAGCAGACACTGGGGAAGTCTACTTGACTCACAGCTTGATTCTCTTGAGCTTTTTGACCTCCCCAGCTGTGAGAATAGACAGGTTTGATGCAGTCTGCCCACCAGATGTTCATGGTGTAGAAACCTTTGAAGGAGAGCAGCTCTGTGGGAGGCCGTTAGGTTCCTGGAGGTGCAGTCCTCAGACAGGATGCTGTTCTGTGTGAGTTCTCACAAGGGTAAGTGTGATGATATCGGAGCTGGCTGGGTCTTTCGGCAACTTCCTGTCCAGTCATGCTATCTCTTGCTCCCACGGATACTCTGTTCTGATACCATCTATCGCTGGGCCCGCACCAGAGGCCAAACCATTGGGAGTCACCTGGTCTTGGATTTTTGAGCCTCCAAAACTGTAAGATAAACAAAACTTATTTTCTTTCTAAGGTTACCCAGCCTCAGATAACCTTAGCACAGACAATATGGCAACAACAGACTCTCATGATAAACTTCCATTATGTTAAGTCATCTAGTTTGTGTTAGTTTTTCTGGGGAAGCTCAAGAAAATTAATATGGTTTTATCAAGTGGCAAAATGCTAAAGACAGATCAGATTGGGTAGAGCGTGAAGCTTGGAGTTGTGTGGTCAGTGATGAGATTGTACAGTAGTAGGACACAGATTGGGAGGAAGGAGACTAGAGTTCAATTCAAGCTGTGGCACCTTGGGGGGGGGGG
>CM053744.1:74365192-74417485 GCA_028658305.1 Pachyuromys duprasi
GGAGACATTGACAACCCCAAAGACACACTTCCTCCAAAAGGGCCACACCTCTTAATTTCTCTCAAGTAGTGCCACTCCTTGAGTCTGTCTCTGGGCTCATGCATGGCATAAGTTCTTCAGCTGTTGGCACACAGGCCACTGTCTACAGCCTCAGTCCAGGTTCTGCCCTGTCCCTGTTCCTTTTGAAAAAGGAAGAAGAAGAAGAAGAAGAAGAAGAAGAAGAAGAAGAACAAGAAGAACAAGAAGAACAAGAAAAAGAACAAGAAGAAGAAGAACAAGAAGAAGAACAAGAAAAAGAAGAAGAAGAAGAAGAAGAAGAAGAAGAAGAAGAAGAAGAAGAAGAAGAAGAAGAAGAAGAAGAGGTTCTCTAGGAAGCCTGGCTGCTCAGAGACACAGGAAATGCCTCCTGTGTCTCAGGCACCTGCTGCCTCACTGGTAAGTCACTCACAGAATGTTGAGCCCCAGGGCAAAGCTGCCTAACAAGGACTGTAGGCACCATGGCCAAAGACAAAATCATGTTTGCCCATCAGCCCTGGAGCCTGGGCCTGAAAGTATATAAAATGAAACCCTCAGTGGCCCTGAAATCCAGTGCTACTGCTCATCTGTACAGTTTTTTTTTTTTTTGGCCCCCAGTGCCTATTTCTATTTTTTTGCAAACATTTTTAAATTTGTCTATATCTTTTTGGAAGCAACAATCTGTGAAAGTATGCCATTGCTGGAGGGGCTTTGGGGCTGGAAGGGACCCTGGGTCTCCCTGTGGGGAGTTCAGTAAGGGACCTGGGATGGCAGACCCATTGGGTTCCTTCCAAGGTGAGCAGACCATCTCAGGATGACTATGTGTCCCTGTGCCCAGTGCTTACCTGGCAGCATCGTGTCTTATCCTCAAGGGCTGGTCCAGGAGATGAGTCCTAACAGTATCCCCACTTCGTGGTAGGGAAACCAAGGAGCCGAGAAAGCAGAAGGTTTTGGCTCCGGTCACTCTGTTTGCAGTGGCAGAAACAGCCCTCACAACTCTGGTGGGGCTGCCCAAGGCTGTACCACACTGTCACCTTTCACCAGACACTGATGCTGCTTCAGGAGCTAAGGGGCACCACCTCTGGGCAGCTTCCTGTCCTCTTTCTCTGTACCTGAGTAATCCAGTTCCCTCCTCCACGGGGCGGGCAGGTGGGCGAGAGGCTCAGATCCCTCCCCTCCTGGAATGTTTCTTCCTGCGGAACTCTGAGAAATGGCTCCCGACTGTGTCCATTTGTTCAGCACAGGAGAGTCCTTGTGGGGGAAAGATTATCAAAATATTTGCCGTCTTCACGGGGAGTGTTTGCAGTTGTTGCTGGAGCTCTGTGTGCGGGCGCTGCTCGTGTTCCTCCTGGCTTCTGTCTGCATCCGCCCCTGAGGAGGAGAGAAGCCTATATTTAACCCATAGGTGGAAGCTATATTTAGCCACCGGGCCCATGAGGGATGCTCAAGTGCAGGGCAGATGTCTGTCACTGGCACATCGAGATAAACATGCATTTAGGAATTGTCTGCTTTGAAGTGTCAGGTGGGATCAAACCCTGAGGGTGTTAATTAGGATATTTCTGGAGATCTAGGCACGTTGAGACACAGGAAAGAGTCTTGACATCTCTACTGGCTTTGACCTTGACCTGAGTTTGTATCCTAGCCTGTGAGGTGGAAGGGGGTCAGCAGGAGAGATGATCCCCGAGTGGTGGGGAAGCTTCTAGGAGCCAGGTTGTCCAAATTCCTTTCAGGAGGGATAAAAGACCCTATGAGGTTCACTTTCCTTCTTTGTATTTGTGACTATACACAGGTGTGTGGTGTGTAACGTCTCTAAAACGGTGCTTGGCTATGGTACAAGTGTTCAGCGGACATGGGCTATTATTTTGGCCCTTCCCACTCTCACGTTTTATGGACTGCAGTGTGGATCCTGGCAGCCATTCTTGTAGGGATGATACTTTGTTTGGACAGTGGGTAGAGAAATTGGCTAGAGGAAAAGAAGAGTCTTCCTGGGATATCAAAATGGAGAGGGGAAGGCTAGGAATCCCCAAGGCCCATGTGTCACCCATTCATGAGCATCTTCTGCTCACCCTTCTCATCCTGCCACGGCACATCTTTAGTGCAGGAACTTCACCTATATAGAAGTTCTCAAGGACAGGGGGAGAGGCAGGGAGTCCAGTTTTCTACAGAGCCTAGGTTTCCTGAGATGTCTTAGGCCTGAAACAATGGCCATGAAGGGAGAAAGACAGCAGCAGGACTGGCCTCAGTTACTCAGGCGGAACTCCATAGATATTTTCTGGAGTAGACATTTTGCATGTGACACAGGATGGGTGAGAAACAAACAAACAGACTGACAAACAAACAAACAAACAAACAAAACCGGAAACCACGTCAGAGCCAGTCAGCTAGGGATTTCAGATGGAAATTCCCTCAGGCCCACAAACTGGCCAAGGATGGTTCTTCACAGCAAGGTTCAGTTCTGCAGAATGGAGATAGTGAGACTTCATCTCAGGGTTGCTATGGGACTGACAATCCCCACATACAGCACACACCACCCCTCCATGCTGTGCTGAGGAGGGCATTCTGCTTTACTGACTATCTTCTGGACCAAGCCAAAAGTCCAGGAACAAGGATTCCTCCCACTAGATGCTGTTCCCTTTCAGAGCAAGGCTGTAATCTTCCTACAGGCTTCAGGCGGGTTAGAACCCGTGGGCTGTCATCAGCAGTGGATGCTGCTGAAGCTATCAATAGGACAGAACCCAAAGGACAAAGCTTAACAGTCCCTTCTCCCCAGGTCTTCAGCTACAAAGTGGCAGTAGCTTGGTTTGGCTAAGGTCTTGGCTAGGGAATAAACAACAGAGCCGGCCACAGGCAGGCTGAGCATGACTCTTCTTCTTCAAGATATCTTCTACCCTCTTCAGAAATGGCTCATTAGATTTGGGATGGCTAAGGCCGGGGTCATGAATATTTGCCTTCTTCCCTCTGGTCGGAGAGGGCTGGGGGTGGGCACTGTGAGGGAGTAAAGAGCGTAAGTGGAGGTGGGTATAAAGTACTCTAATGTCAACAAGGCTAAAATTATGAGAGACCTCTGGTAGGTACCTTAAGGCTTCCAGAGGCCTTACTACCTACTGCCAGCTACTGGGTTCCTCCTACACTGCCGCCAGTATCTTCCTCATTGAAGTCATGGCCGTCTCACACGGTCCCTTTTTAACAGATTAGAAACACGACTCTCTTCTCCTAGCAAATGCATCTTGCCAGCTGGGTGCACAGGTTGGGTTCCAGCCCCAGTTGCTCCCTTGGGTGGGCATGCCCATCCCATCAGCGGCACTCATAGCTTTTTGGCAACTCTGCTTCTCCCTCTATGCTTTGTTGGCCATGCTGCTCTTGAGCTGTCTCCCCTGAATTTGCCGCTCCTGGCTCCACCGATACCCTTCCTCTGGGCAGGGCCAGCTTTATAGTTTGCAAAGAGAGCTCAACACTATCAGTTTCCAGGTGGCCGCTGGACCATTCCAGGAGCTGGGCATCCAAAGGACCCCACAGATTGTAGCTCAGTAGCTCAACAAGATTCTTTCTAGGGAAAGGTCCCCTTAGTCTCCCATGGAAAGACCCTTATAGATTCCCTGCTTACTGAGGGCAGCAACCCCTCGGTGAGGGCAGAGGGTGCACCCCAGAGTAATGGAGGTGCTGTCGCCTATCCCGGGCTGTTCACCTTTCCTTCTAGAGGAGATTTTGAGGTGGTTTGTAACCGGTCCCTCCGAATTCCTGTTCTGATGTCTCAGGATTCCTAAGGCAGGTGGCTAAGCACCCTGCCTTCCACCCAAAGTGTTCTTCCACTGATGACTGGGCTCTTGGGGCACAGGGTGGTCTGAAAACATAGCATCTGTGTGATTCTATCTCTCCCCCTTTGAAATTCACAGTTCCTGTCAGAGTATCTGGACCACCTGTTTAGACGTGAAGGATTTCAAGCCAAGTTTCTGGTAGCTTTGCCAATAACCAGGAGGGCCACTCCCCCGAGGAGCAGAGCTAGATCTGGGCTGATTCCTGGGTGGTCCTAATGCTTCCCTGTGAGAGGCCCAGGGTGGGGTGTGTGTGGTGTCAGTCACCATCTTCCTAGGGGAAAGGAGGAGCCAGCTCTAGACCCCAGGACTGGGGAGGATGTAACAGTGAAGAAAGCCCGCAGACGCTCAGTTCATGCTGAATTCATCACTAGACCCAAGTTGTAGAAGGCAGCTACAAAGCACTTCTGAGGAGCACTGATTTATACAGAGTGAGCCAGGGAATGAACTATGGGGTTGTGATACCAGAGCCGAGGGAAGGGGATAGAAGAAACAGTGGTATCCATGACAAGAATGGTGAGTTTAAGGTCCCATTCTATGATGTTTGGCTTTCAGCCTGTGGGTGAAAGAAGCACTTTCAGGGCTTTACATAGGAGAAAGGTGGAAACTGAGCTTACATTTTAGAATCATCACTCAGGTCACTGAATAAAAGATAGATTGAAAATGGGCAGGACAGGAAAGAAGGTGACTAGTTGGGAAGCCATGGACAGCCTAGCTGAGAGAGGATGACTTGTCCTGAAAGAGAAAAAGGAACAAGGGAAGAGGCCCTGCTTTTGAGGACCAGTTAGGGCTAAAAATACCCAGGCCTACAGTGGACAATTCAGGGAAGGAGAGTGTGGTGTGTGTGTGTTCACGTACAGAGGTGGAATGAAAGCAGGATTTAGAAAAAACAGGAACTCCAGCTTGGACCCCGCTGGATGGAGGGGCCATCTAAGTAAGGGAACTACAACTAGTTTTGGGTGAATTGGGTTTAAGATGTGCTAATTTTGAACTGTCTGTGTCATAACTAACATTTTCGAAACCATTTGAATATTGAAAACTAAAGCTCAAGAAGCAATTTTCATGAACAGTATGAACATATATGTGGTGACCAGAGACAGTGGGCAGAATTCAGGACCAGATATGCTCAGATGCAAAATGGTCGGGGAAAAAAGACCCATGAGGAAACTGAACTGGAAAGTCTTGAGCCTCCTGAGGAAACAGTGTCACAAGGTCAGGAAGAATCACAAGGGAGGAAGTGAGTAGCAGTGTTCAGTGAAGCTGAAGGACCAGGGGACAACAGGTTTGCACAAATCAAGCCACCAAGAGCAATTTTACAGAGCTGAGAGTTACGGGGCCTTTATTAGAAAGAACACAGCAAGGAGATTACAGGCAGAGAGAGGACAGCGAGTAAAGTAAGACATTTAGGGTATGGCTGAGCTGGGCTAGCTGGCCAAAGACAAGTCATAGACACAGCAAACTGAGAGGGGGAGGGGGACAGGGGGAGGTGGATTGAAGGTGGATGCAGGCAAGCAGCAACAGGAGTGAGGCCTGGTCCTCTAAGGTGGGAGGAACGTTTGGTAAAGATCCCTGTGCTGCTGGGTCCACCGAGGGTAGAAAGAGGAAGGAGAGGTGAAGGCCTGTTGGACTCAGCTTCTAGAGGAAGCAGAGTTCAGCCAAAGGTGTAGATCATGTGTTTGCCGAGGACTATGCCTGCAGGATTGGGAAGCATCCCCAGCGATCAGAAGAAGATGAAGGAATCTGAGGCTGGTAGAGAAATACAGCAGAAGGATGTGGACGGCTTTAGGCTGGCAACACACTTGCTCGTATGATCGGCCATGAGTTTCAAATGGCCAGGAAAGGAATTAGGAAGCTTGGGAAGGGACTGATAGGCCTTGAAGACGCCCATGCGTGAAGGGACATTGTGTAGGGGTGAGAGAATAAGCATGTCGAAAGGGGAGGCCGTGTAGGCAGAAGGAGGTGACTGGAATGTACTGTCGGAGCCAGGTGACAGCAAAGCCCAGGTGGGGCCAGGTGAAGTGAACACAGGTGTAGATGACTGAGACACCACCAGTCCCTGGAGAATTCTGCCATGAAAAAAAAAATAGCAGCCAACTGAGTTGCATGGTACTCTCACGAGGCAGGCTGACTGTGTGCCCTTGAACAAGTAAGGGTCAAGTTATTTGTGACTTTGGGTCCTTTGTTCTCTGAGGAGCTGTCTGACGTGCAAGATGGGGCAGTTAACACTTGGCCAAACTCCACTGCCATCGTTTCTTTGGGTGCCTTGTTTTTCTGCGCCCTCATGATCGTGGTTCCCAAACAAGTGGCCAGTACCCCTTGCCTCAGTCTCCAGTTTTGTCTCCTAGTCATTCATGAGGGTGTTTCAGGAATCTAGACCTGGCAATAGGCTGACACATGGAGCGGACCGTGACCAGTGTGATGTGACATCCATGTAGCAAGGAAACTCTGCCTGTCCCTGTACTCTTCAGATACCTCCCTTACCTAAATCCCAGAGCTGAAAGAACCGAGAGTCTGTAGCATCTGCATCCTAATCTCATCCTGTGTAGACATACAACTTCTGAGAGCTTCAGTTCTCTCACCCATAAGAAAGAGATCAAGAATCCCCAGTTCAAGTGGTGTCTCAAGGGTTAAGGAGGCAAAGCACACGGGGCAATGGGCAGAGCCATGATCATGGGTCAATATTAGCCTACTCTGGGATGGGGACAGAAAAGGAGTAGGAGAGCTTGGGGTCCTGCAGCTGCTGTGGAATTCTTTTCCCAGTGTTAGCACACCCACAGCATGCCCGTGTCCATGGAGGTACCTTACCTGTCCTGTGTTTTGATTTTGTTAGCAATGTGGTGACAGTATCTTTTTGTATGAAATGCTTCATGGTCAGAGAGCACCCTGTGTGCAGGGGGAGACTTCTAAGTGTTTGTGAGTCCGATACTCAGAATTAAGAAACAGAGACTAGAAATTCAATCATCCGGCTCGCAGTCCACTGTGACTCACTGCAGAAAATGTGGGGATTGCTCACTGGTTTCCTTCCATTTGTCACTGAGGAAGTAGGGCTGACACTCCCTCCATGCTCATGAACCTGAGACTTACCAGGTCACATGGAGATCACACAGGGTTCAGTCTTCCTGGAAATGCTGACAACTGAGAAGTCTGCCTCCCACACCCGCAGGGACAGGTTCTGTGAGGGGACAGAGGCCAGCATAGTGGTACTTTCAGTCGCCAAGTACAGGAAGAAGGACTTTCCCTCTTGCTGCCTGGAGTGATGACTGGGACATTCCATCACAGAACAGGTCATTTCGAAGCCCTGCCACTTAGCACAACTCACCTGGGACACTGCTGACGGGGCATGTCCTTGGAGTGCCCCTGGGTGCGGCTGGGCCTTGGCATTTCTGACAAGAGCCTGGGTGATGGAGGGTGACAGTAGGAAGAGAAGGGCCAGAGAATCACCTCTGTGAGATCTATGGTGGTGTCTGCCTTAGGGCAGGCTTGGGTGAGGTTCTCATCATTAGATACAACACTCTCCCCACCCCATCCTGCCCCCACGTCTAAAACTCCTTTGAAAAATTTCTTTCACAGATATTACTGAGTCCTTTCCAAGCATCATGCATTTTGTTAGTGATCGCTCTACCCAGCTTATTTCTTACTTGCCTTATTTTTTATCTTTAAGTTTCAGTGCTTGGATTGAGCCTTGGCACTGTGTATGAGAGGTACTCATTCCGACGCTGAGCTATATCCTCAGTCTGCTAGATTCTCAAGGTTCACTTTGCCATTCCTCATGCTACTCGGGCAGTTTAACTGGAACTTCTCTGCTCCCTCTGAAGAGCAAGACTCCACACAGAGGAATGGTGCAGGTCACCGAGTCAGGCAGTGCCGTTCTGGGACCTCTGAACACAGCCACGTTGTGGCTGGTTACTCTGCCTTTTTGAAATACTCTGTATTTTCTTGGCTTTGAAACAGGCTCCGTAACTCCTCTTTTGCACCTCTCTGGATATCTGGAAAGATTCATGAAGTGAAACGTGGTAAGGTCTGAGCTCAGTGATGGTAAACATAGCTGCTCTTTAAAATCAGGCTGTTTCCTCCCACAGGACATTCATTTGATGGTCTTTACGTCATTGCACACACGCAGGGTATGACAGTCTAAGAATCACAGTCCTTTCATTCAGCTCTGTAATCCTTTGGAAACTGTCGTACTGTCCAAATGGCCGCCACTCACTCACACAGACTTTTGATGAGAAGGAAAGGGTTCCTACCAGAAAGAAACCAGAGAGGAAAAGATCAAACTGATGACCTTACCCAGGCTTCCAACTTTCTGTCCCAGCTGTGTTTGCACTGGCACATTGGTACTTACAACAAAGTGCCATGGGTCAAAATTCATTATTCTCTGATATTTCGTGCATGTATACAACAAAAACGTATTTTTAAAAAAATGCATTAGCAGACACAAAATTGTTTCTATCCCAATACTATTTTGCTCACTTTATTCCAAAGGCCTTTTTAAAAGAAAATATTTGTTTTATTTATTACAATGTATTCACTTTTTATCCCAGCTGTGGCCCCCGCCCTTGTCCCCTCCCAATCCCACCCTCCCTCCCTCCCTCTTCTCCTCCCATGCCCCTTCCCTAGTCCACTGATAGGGGAGGTCCTCCTCCCCTTCCATCTGACCCTAGCCTATCAGGTCTCATCAGGACTGTCTGCATTGTCCTCCTCTGTGGCCTGGTAAAGCTGCTCCTCTCCTCAGGGGGAGGGCCAAAGGGCTTTTAAAAGCATTTATGTTAACTTTGCACAGCGGTGTTCTCTTTTTTTCTTTTTGTCTTTTTCTTTTATTTTTATTTTATGTGCATTGGTGTCTTGCCTGCATATATGTCTGTGTGAGGGTGTCAGATCTTGGAGTCACAGACAGTTAGTTATGAGCTGCTATATAGGTGATGGGAATTGAACCTGGGTCCTTTGGAAGAGCAGTCAGTGCTCTTATCCACTGAGCCATCTCTCCAGCCCTCATTGTGGCATTTTTAAGGCCTATTAAAAAAAAAGTGCAACAAACCTTTTATCCCAGTAGGATCTTATTTCATTCATCGGTGTGGATGTTTTGTCTGCATATATGGCTGTGTAAACACTTGAATGTCTGGTGCCTGCAGAGACCAGAAGGGGCTTATTTATCCACTGGAACTGGACTTACAGACGGTTGTGAGCCATATGTGGGCACTGGGAACTGAACTCAGGTCCTCTGAAGGGCCAGCAGAAACTCATAAGTATGAAGCCATCTCTCTAGATCGCTAGAAGGACATTAAAACTCACCAAGTGTTCACATTACTGCTTTAACCAGACTGGTTTTAGCTCAAACTGTGAAATGGGATCACTTGACATTTCCGCTGTAGCCGCCTTGGAACCTCAGGTCTCCACACACACTTCCGTTTCCTCCATCGTAGGACAGTCCAGGGATGTTCAGAGCTGTGGGCTTCAGGCCGCCTTTTAGCAGCCACAGGGTATTATGAGTTGAATGACGAAGATGTAGGGCTGTGCCCTGGGATTGCATCCTGTGGCACTTACATCAGAGTCAGATGAACAAAATTCATGTTTTATTGGAGAAAAAAAAAGGCTGAAACCTCTGGGACTCCCAGACCCCAGTGAGGTATTAATTCTGCATCTCCCATGTTCTCAGTCATGTTGTTTTCCCAACTCCCACTCATCCTTGCAGCACCAGATGCTGTCAGGCTAGCCACAAAGAAAATAGTAATCAGTTTAATGTGTTAAAGAGGTACTAAATTGGGGTTGGAGAGATGGCTTAGTGGTTAAGAGTGCTTTCTGCTCTTCTAAAAGGACCCAGGTTCAATTCCCAGCACCCACACGGCAGTTCCCAACTGTCTGTAATGCCAATTTCAAGGGATCTGACACCTTCACACTAAGTGCACGTAAAATAAAAATTAAATAAGTTATATATAAAACAAGAGGTACTAAAATAGAGAAAACAGATTGTCAAATGCTCACTAGCTGTCATTGGAGAGATCATGTGTCTTCACAAGAGTGTCACACAAGAGCATCACAAATGACGTGACTATTATCATCACTTTCTAGGAGGGGAAAGTGAGGAAAAGTAAGAATGTTGCCAAGAATTTCACAGTTAAGTAGCAGATACTAGGATTCAAAACCAGATGTGTCCAGTTTCTGAAAGCAGGGTTATTTGTTTATTGAATCATCTTGAGGCATTACAACCTCATCATTAAAAGCACAAAGTCTGGGCCAGATGGCCTCAGTTCAAAGCTCAGCATCTTCACCTTTTGCTCTGATACTTGAACAGAAACTGTCCTCCACACAGAGAAGAAGACAAGAATAGTTCTGCCTCATCAAGATCAGTGGTTCGGGCTTGTAATTCCAGATACGTAGGAGCCTGAGGCAGGAGGATCACAAGTTCAAGGTCTGCTCCAGTTACAGAGTGAGTACATGATCAGCAAAACAACTTGGTGGGACCCTGCATCATGAAAGAGAGAGAGGGAGAGAGAGGGGGAGAGAGTGAGCACTCTGGAAGTCAACGGTAAAGCAATTGGGTAGCCAACTCTGAGGGATATTTTCGTAATCCAATGAGTTAATTTACCTAAGGCTCTTGGAACAAATATCTGAGCATACTAAGTGCTATGTACATTACTTTACATTATAAAAGCAATTGATGTCCATTGTAAGAAGGACAAACAGTTTAAAAAACAGGAAGGAAATAGGAAAGTCCCTTTTGCTCACTCATCAGTTCACTTTCTCAGACTATCTGAATGTCTAGACGCATTCTACACACTCTCACTTAAATTTACACCAATACCTAAATTTGTTTTTAGATATTAAAAAAAGAAACACTAAGAAAAATAAGACAGGGTCTTATTCCTCAGGTGCACTTCAAAATGCTAGCATCCCGCCTCTGCCTGCCAGGTAGGTGGAATTTCAGCTGTGTGCTATCCCCTCTTGTCTAAAAGGTTAATGCATTTGTTTTGTCTACTTTTCACTACACACTCCGTGGCTGTTTCTCCTCACTGTGTTCTTGTCGGCTGCAGTCTGTGCCATGGGGTGGGTGAGCTGGAATTCAATCATGGCAGACACCTTGCAAATGAAGCTGCCACAAATTTCTCCAAATTTAAACATTAGTATGCTCAGGTAAGGGAACATCTCAAAAATTGCCTTTGCTCTTGAGAATCACTTGGCACCGCTCCACAGGTCAGGGGTGTCACTCTTCTGTATTAGTGGAGCTAGCGGCTGCATTTCTTCCATCTACCCATAGTCCTTCTGCCCTAGGATTAAGCAGCTCACCTCCCACCCTGTCCCTCCATGGAGGCGACACATGGCTTAACCTCAGCTCCCTTCTCACCAGATGGTCAAGTGGCCATCACTAGATTTTGTATACACTTGTTTCCTCTGATTTTCCACACTTAGGTGGATATATACATATTATTTGCATATTTGAAATCCCGCCTTCTTCATTTTCATGAGCATCAGCAGTCTCTCTGCTGTAGCACAGAGACCCTGTGCGATAGCTCTCTTTTTGTTCACTTTGAGTCTGCGCTGTTTCTAGATGGGAAGTCCTGGCGCTGTTTTCACCTACCTACCTCCCAGATTAGAATACGGACAATGAATTTGCTTCTTAAGTAACATTTCAAATAAAAATGCTTAGTAGAAGAGAAAAAAATGTAAAAGAGAGAGCTATATAAAGGAAATTTTAAAGCATTTGGAATTCTGTTATTACTCAGAGACATTTTATTTTATTTTCCTTCTAAATGTTGGATTAGTTGAGAAGCAGATTAATGAAAAGCCAGTAACATGAACAAGAAAGTAAATGGTAACCCAGTGTGGAGGTGAGTACCCAGAATCCCCAGCACTCAGGAGGCTGAGGCGGGAAGCTTGTGTGTTCAGGTCAGCCTGGACTACATAACAGGATTGTAACTGAAACAAATAAACAGCAGTGTGTGTGTGTGTGTGTGTGTGTGTGTGTGTGTGAGACAGAAAGAGAGAGAGAGAGAGAGAGGGAGAGGGAGAGGGAGAGAGAGAGAGAACAGGATGTAGACTTCTGTGATGAGGACAAGTCCTGAAGTGGCCGGGTCAAATACGGACAAGCAGGTTTAAAAAGACCTCGAATAGAAAATGAGCCTGCGTTGCTAGGCACATTTCTTTCACCCTCTCACTATTCAGTAAGTACTGAGTGGGGCCCATTAAGCCATAGCCCTCATGCCATGAATTCTCTAGCCAATGTGGCAACGAGGAAACAGCTGTTCTGCCAGCCTCTTGGAAGCAGACTGACTGCCCAGCTTTGTAGAGTGGCGATTGCCATGGCACCAAATCCACGGCAGGAACCTAGAGGGGAATGTTCTGGAAAATACTGGAAACCTTGCTACCCTAGTCTGCATCAGAGCTGACGATTCATGTGTCACTGGTTTGTTATATATTAACTTCAGGGACTTCTCAGTCCCTCTCTCTGCAGCTGCGCACACTCAGGTTTTCTGTTGGGGCCTCATCTTCACAGCTGCATGCGTCTCTTGTTCCTTTTTGTTTTGTTTTCCTGGTTGGGACTCTGCAAAGCTGAAAATTCAGGGATCCTCCTAGTGCAATGGGCAGTTTGTCCTGTGCCTGCTGCAGCTGCCAGTCAGCACACGATGTCATGGACAGGACTCAACAAATTCCTTTGTGGATCCACAGAGCTGTGGATCAATTCCAAGCTGAGTGCTCCCTGACCAAGCTTTCTGCTCAGCCCTGAAGTCATTGGAGTGAGCTAAGGATTTCCCTGTCTAAAACTGCAGATAAAAGCTAGCACACAGCCGGGAGAAATATGAATCCTAAGACTGTTTACGGCCCAAGCAACACAGCATTCCACTTATTTAGCCTGCAGGGAGCTTTAGGATGGAGTACAGGATAAAAAGCCAAAGTACCTGTAGGTCTGGAGTTCATTTATTCATTCGGCAAGTACTGAGTAATATTTCTATGCCAGACCCCTTACCAAGAAGAAAACAAAGGCCAATCCAAACACAGACCATACATTCAATAGAGCAATAAATATTAAACAGCAATAACAAAAACAAACGGATAATTAGCAACAGCAGCAAATACAAGAAAGAGAAGGGAGCTCCGTGCATGTGTAACTGGGGAACCTGACCCGTGAGAAGGGCAAAGGAAGGCTTTCTGCATTGCGGGATATGAGCCTAGGCCGCTATTTAATCTGCGTTCACATCAGCAGCAAGGGGAAACTGCTACCCCTTTTGACCCACAGAGATGTAGGGAGAAGGATCAGGGAACAAACGTTGAAAAACACCCAGCGTTTCTAAAACTAAGCACATGTCTCCATGGCCAGAGGCAGCTGTTCCCAGGCGTCTGCATCTGTCATCAAGCTAGGCATTACTCACGTGGACTCAAGACTTTGATCATTTTCCTTTCCCCTGCCAGGCAGCTGGGGTTGGATAGACCAAGGGTTAGCCTCATTTTGCCACGTACCTCCCATGTGACTTTGAGCATCTCATTGAACTGCTAAAACCCGCCTTTTCCAAATTCCAAATGGGTCCGGAACAGATCCCGGCTCAAAGCTGCTGAAGCGCCCAGGTCAGCTTTTGTGTGTTGTCACACATCGTAGCGGTGATCAGTACCGGTTACCGGTGGGTGTCACTTTGTTTCTTGGTAATAGCTTCAGCCCTTCACTCCTGTTCCCACGGCCACCAGCCAAGTGAAAGCCCTCGTCCTGTGACAGTAAGACTCTTACCACAGCCTTCTGCACCCTGGTTCACTATTCTAAGTGCTGCCAGTGTGGACTCCTAAAAGAACAGTGCTCTGCTTACATCTCCTCTGTAAAAAGTTATCATAGGAAAAAAAGAAATTACAGCTCATACCATGAAAAGCTAAACTTCCTAATATGGAAAGGGACCCCAGTAAATTGATAGGAAGAGGCCCCAGAGATGAAATTTATAATTGGAAATATAAGGATCTAGAGAGTTGTTGTTTCAGCAGCTAAGAGCACTTGCTGCTCTTGCAGAGGATGTGGATTCGATGCTCAGTACCCTCATGGTAGCTTTCAGCTCCAGTTTCAGGGGATCTAACAACCTCTTCTGACCAGGCATGCACATGACCACGCAGAAAACACTCAGTACACATAAAATAAGATAATTCTTTTATTTTGAAAAAAGGAAATATAAACCCGGAAATGAAAAAGCAAAAGACTAGTAAACATGAGAATACAAGCAGCTTCATTTCTTATAAGTGAAATGTAAACTAGAAATTTCCTAAATTTAATTTTTACTGGACAAATTGATGAAAACCCCAGAGTTTAATAACATCTTCTGATCAGGCTGGATGAAATCAGGCTGGCATTTTCTGTCATTTATGAATTGGCATAATTCCTGTGGAAAACAAGTTGCCATTATTTGTCACAGTGGAAAAAAAAAGTGTGGGGGCTAGAGAGATGGCTCAGTGGTTAAAAGCATAGTCTGCTCTTTCAGAGGACCCGGGTTCAAGTCCCGGAAACCACAGGCCTCACAACTGTCTGTAATTCCAGTTTGAGGGACTCTGACAACCTCACACCTATAAAATAAAATTAAATAAAATTTTAAAAGTATATACTCTTTAAGTCAGTAATTTCTAATTGTGGAAATCTGTATGTGCACTATGATGTGTGTGTATAAGAGGGAGAGAGGAAGAGAGAGAGAGACATGCTGTTAATTTGTGGTTTATTTGAATACTACCCAACCAAAAATTATATTACTCTTTCATTCCATTAAAATGAAATTCTGATTAATTCCTACTACTGTGTGGTAATCCCTACATATTCACATTAGATGAACAGGGAAGCATTTCATCAGTAATATGCTTTTACAGTTTGAAGGAAAAATTAAACTTGACAGAGAAAGGTAAGAGGCCTGTGTAAAGTCTGACAAAATGATATTCACATCTCTGAGGCCAGTCACCTGACACTTAGCAGTCAGTCAGCCCCATTTGTTTGTCAGTAAGCATTGAGCAGTAAACAGAAGGTAAAGGTCTCGGCTCCAGCAGAGGGCCTGGAGGGGGCAGTTCAGCAGACCTGACTGTCTGCACTGGTCATGCGCTCTGACTGCTGCTGTAGTGTCCTCTCCGGAGAGGGACGGGTCTTGACTCGGCTGTTCCAAGTGGCTGTTTACAATCTTGTACCCACAGACAAGGCCAGCGCCTTTGGATATCGCGTTATAAAGCCTTCAGCTGACTTGGCCTAAAAAACTACTGGAACAAACTTAATGTTCTGGAACCAGGTCACTTTTAAAGGCTACTTCAAAGCAGAAACTAAACCAGTGGCTCTTTCAACAGTGGTGCGGGGCGGGGCGCAGCTGTAAAAGGAGTTCTTGTGTAGGTAATACATATACCAATTAATGTCAAGGTTCTGCTTTTAAAGTGTATGATGTAAATGTATAAATGTGATGTATAAAATAAATAAACGTAAGGCCGCTTGTGTGTTTACTTAACCAGCTAACGGTCTCTGGGCTCCATGGGTCAGGGTGTTCCAGAGTCAGGACATTTTCTTCCACTGTTTCTTTCTCTGCTTTTTCCAGAATGCCATTAATGCAGTATATTGGTTCAGCACATACACTAATAGGCTTTTCCTTTTTTTTTTTTTCAAAAAAACCCCACGAAGTTCAAGTTTACTGGTTTTGTTTTCTTGTTTTTTTTTCCTTTAAATTCTTGAGTCTGCTGTAAAAGCTGTCTGTAGTGGGCTTCTGTCTTTGTTTTTCCCTACTTCAGGCCATTCTTTAGCTGCAGAATCACTTGGCTCATTTTAAAGCTTTATCCTTGGTGAACTTCTGGTTGTGATCGTGTGTTGCTTTCCTCCAACTTGCCCGTTGGTGCTGGTTAGCCTGGTCAGCTTGAACAGCCTAGTCCCAATGCTGCGACTCTTTGAGACAGGTCCTTATGTCGTGGTGATACTCCAACCGCAAAATCATTTTGTTGCTCCTTCATAACCGTACCTTTGTTACCGTTATGAATCGTAATGTAAATATCTGATATGCAGGGTATTTGACAGTGACCTCCTTGGGGTTGTAATCCACAGGTTGGGAAGCACTAGTCTAGGAGTCACCTGGGAGGAGGGAAGAGTCGGCGAGGAATTACCTCCACCAGACTGGTCTGTGGGCGCTTTTGTGAGGTGTTCTCTTGATTGACGATTGATGTCAATCTACTGTGGGTGGAACCAGCCCTGGGCAGGTGAACTGAACTGAAAATGAAAGCCGGGCACACCATGGAGAACAAGGCCAATTAGTCTCTGACTGAATTCCCTCCTGTCCTCCCTGGAGATGGCCTGTAACTTGTAAGCCACTTTCCTCTTACAAGTTGCTCTTGGTCAGAGCATTCATCAGGGGAACAGAGCAGCAGCCCGGGGCACTGAGTGAATGAAAACACCTCACGTGTTTCCTGTTGAAGTTTTGGCTTATTCACCTGAATCTAAACGTGTTCCTTATATATTCGGTATACATTTCCTTTACTGGATGTATGCATTGCTTGTGTTTTTGTGTTTTCATTCATGGAATGAGAGATCTTAATGTCCCTTGTGCCAATGAGCAGTTTTACTTTCTAGGTAGTACGTCCTGAATTTAAGAAATCTTTACAGCAAAGTTTTGCTTTTGACGTTTTCTTTGGTGTTACCATTTTACCTTTCGTAATTAGATCTAAAATCCACCAGGATTTAAGGTGTGGTGGAGGGTGTTCATCATCACGACTCCATGACCTAGTGTCTCTTACCGGCCTGTGTCCTGTCCCCCAGCGCACCACAGCAATAACCTTGACATAAATCAAGCCACCAGAATAGTGCAGATGCGTTTCTGGTTCACTGGGCCCTTTGTCTGCCTGTGTGAGGTTCCGGCGACTTTCTAACTAGGTTTTGATAACTGCTAGCATGTGTAGCCTCACGAAGCCAACTAGCGCTGCGTGCACCTCCACCCACTTGGCTTTCCAAGTTTGCACGCGCGTGTGTGAGAAATGATTCATTTTGCCTGTTCCCCGGCTTGTTCTCCGTGGTTACCTCGGTCTTTGTCCCATCAAAGCCCTTTAAATTGAAAGCCAGCCAGGTGTCTGAAGAGCCGGGTAATTAAATAACGCCGGGAGGGTTGGGGGGGGGGGGAGGAGTAGATTAGGCGAGGCTTGTCCGGCTGAGTGAGGCTCAGTAAGGAAGAAGTCCAGCGATACTCCAAGTCTAGCTCTCGGGGGCGGGAGGGAGATAAGGGGGAATCAAAACTCTCAAATCCAGCCGGAGGAGAGCCCGGCGAGGTCACTGGATGTAAACGTCGCGGGGGGTTCGGCCCAGCCCGGCGAATCGGCTGGGTGGGGTGGGGCCGCGAAGCCGCAAATCAGCAGTTGAGGGCTGGAGAGCGCGGCGCGGGCTCAGAGCAGCGCCTGCCGCCGCGGGGCCGGGCAGGAGCCGGAGCGGAGCCGCGGCGCGCAGCGGCCGGACGAGCCGGCCTCTCGGCGGACGCCCGCGGACCATGAGCCGCCCGGGCTCCCGGAGCAGCCGCAGGGCCGCTGGGCGCTGAGCCGCCACCCCGGACCTGAGCGCGGCGCGGAGAGGTGAGCGTGCCCCGTGCGTTCCTGCTCCGGCCTTCCTCAGACCGTACTGGGAAGTTCTTTAGAGAAGAGTTAGGCTCGGGGAAGAGCGCAGCCGGCGTGTGTTTTTACTCCCGACTCCCCCGCCCCCCGCAGACTTGGCGGTGGTAGTGTGTGTATGTGTGTGTGTGGGGGGGGGGAGGGTGGCCAAAGTGGGGATGAGACTTTTGCGCCCTCGGGGTCCTTGGATCCCGGAGATCACTGGAGTGGAGCATGGTGATGTGCCCGGAGCATCCCCACTCTTTGGCGCCGGGCCGGTTTATCTTCCCCGGTGCTGGCCTCCGGACTCCGTCCCGACCCCCCTCTGGACCTCTCCTAGCACGGTACGGTTCTGCCCTAGGCTGCTCTAAGCTGGGGAGGTGAGGTGGCCCAGTGGACTCCGCCTGAAAGCCCGAGGCTTTCTCCACTAATCTCTTGGGAAGTTTGCAAAGAGAGTGAAGGAGCCTGCCCAGTCACTGTTGACAACATCTCCCTCCCCCCTCTCCTTCCCTTTGTTGAGAAAGAATGAATAGTTGGTTGTGTGGCTCCCCCTGAGTCGGGGAAGGAGGGATGGATGGCAGTCCGTCTTCCTTTGCCAGCCGAGTCTACTGCTGCTTACAAAGTTTGATCAGATGTAGACACTTTGCAGCTGGCAAAGGCAGCGGGTGCTGTAGGGCACGCAGCACAGAGCTAAGGCTTAACAGTTGCTAGAGGCGAAGTGAAAAGGGGAGCCTGTTTTTGCCAGCAGCAGTTAGGCACGGAAAGTAGAGCCCTGCGTTCAGAAAGTCTTTCAAACCTTGACTCTTATCTCCCAGGGCTCCACAGACCTCTCTAAGGCCAGCACAAAGGCCCAGAGAAGGTCAGTTTGGAATCTGATTATCTCATACTGTGTTCCCCGGTGGAGGAGAGATCTTGAAGGGGGCTCTCAGTCACCAGGAAGCTCACTGGCTAAGCCCTTTGCACCCCCCCCCCACCGTGTGCCAGGAAGCCTCCTGGCAGTTTACCATGCCAAATGCTTCCTCAGCGCCCAACACCGACTCACTCACAAGTGCTGTTAAAACCTGACGTTTCCAGGATGAGTACCCAAGATTTCAATTCCTATAGTAAAAAAAAGGCCACTTTCCCAGATGGGTGCTAATCTTAAGAACCTTGCCCTGTAAGTTCTTCACTGTATTGCTTGAAATACAATCCATGGAAGAATTATTCATACTTCAATCGGTTGGCTAGACTTCATAAGTTGACTTCAAAAAACCAAAGGATGCCCTTAATTCCTAAAGCCAAGCAAAAGTTCTAAGGGGGGGGGAGCCAATTTTATCCGTGGGGTCTTTCCATCTGCTCTGTCTGTCTGACTTTGCAAAGAGATTAGGGCTACAGATTTGAATTGCAAATTCTCTGTCATGGTCACGGTAAGGGCGGCTGAGGCAGTGGCATTTCCAGTTTGAAATACAAAAGTTCAGATTACCATGTGTGAATTTAACTTTAAAAATACACGGTTTCAGGACCCAGAGAAAAATCCAAGCAAGTGGGGCTGTTTATCTTTGCCACAAGTTGCAAGATCATCGGGTTTTGTTGTTTTGTTTTAGCCACCTTTGTAGAGCAAGCGAGTTGGACGGAGTTCATAACCTTTTCAAAGCTCCCTGGCTGGCCAGAGTCAGGAAGGCAGGTGGCAAGGCTGTTAAGAGTTTGTCGTGAGGCCCAACGCATGTTCTCAGCATTCCCAGACTCTCATACTTTCCTATCGAGATGGAGGATCTGACCTTTGCATGTATTTCAGGCTCTGGCCGCCAAGGCCAAAGTCTTCGCTGGTGTTTGTTTGAAAGCAGGCCTATGGTTCACTTGTTGGCTTTTTCCTCTCAGCTTAGTGTGTTTATATGTGTTCTAGGTTGAGACGTTTCTCTCCTCACCCTTCCCAGCTTCAGAGGCTTCCTTTGTGAGTTCCCATTTCAGTGGGTGCACAGTGAAAAAGCAGACATGGCCCCTGACCTGATTGGAGATGTGTTCTTGCCTGCTGTGCGTCAAGAACTTCATACACACGGTCACATTTAATTTTCACAGTAATCCGTGAAGACAGGATTGTTTAACAAACGATCCACTGACTGTCAGAGAGTGGTGTAACGTGTCCCAAACCTCATAGCTACTACGGCAGAGGCAGGGTGGAGGTTGGAAGCAGTAAATACTGGCTCCAGGACCCAGGCTATGAGTCATATCATTTTGATGTTCTAGAGACCAAATGGTGCATCAGAAGTGTTTAACGACCAGTGGCATCAGCACAGAAAGTGCTGATGAAGACTACATGGGAGGCAGAGTTTTGATAATTTCATAAGTTGGTATCTTTTAATAAAATTTAATTTTAATTTCATATGCATTGGTGTTTTGCCCCCGTGTATGGCCATTTGAGGGTGTCAGACCCCTTGGAACTGGAGTTACGTCATGAGCTGCCATGTGGGTGGTAGGGATTGAACCCAGGTCTTCTGGAAGAGCAGCCAGTGCTCTTAATCACGGAGCCATCTCTCCAGCCTCTCCTCCCCCAACATTTACTCTTACTGTTAGCTTCCTGTATAAAATATTAACGTGGTGAGGTCAGGGGTCACTTCATAGTGTTTGTTTCCAAGCCTTAGTATGGTGTCAGCCCTATTTTTGAGACCTCCCACCATTTGAGTCTGTTACCCAGGTAGACAATTTAAGTGAAAGGTGCTCTCTGCCAAGAGAGTCCCCTGTGCGGTGCTTCTCAATCCTGGCTCCAGATTGGTCTTTAAAAATGCTGATGCTGGTGTCCTACCCACAGAGATTCTGATTTTAGAATCTGGGTTGTGGTTGGGCCACACCGTAAATATTCCCTACAGGATTCTTATACACAGCCAGACTGAGCCCTAGGTTTTTATTATTTCCAGAACTCATTGTCTACTTTGGTCCCTATAGGCTTGAGGCAGCCATGGTGAGATGCAATTCATGTTTTGTTGATGGCTTCTGGTAGTGTGGGAGATACTCTCACATCCGCAGTCACAGGGGATACAAGAGGTGCCCTGGTTTATTTATTCCCTGTGTGTTGATGATCGAGACTCCTTCCGGATCCACATCTGACATAGCAGACACCAACCTTCTGCACTGAGCTGCCCCTTGTGCCTCCCACCTACCTCTAGTGGATAAGCCTTTCTCCTTCTTGCATGGTCCCTTCTGAAACCTCTTGTTGCATCATGCCATCCATCACAGCCATGGCTTCCTTCCTTCCTTCCAGCTTGAGACCTTGAGCCTCTAATGACTTTTCACTCTGTCTTGTCCTTTCTCTTGGCCACTTCCTGAGATCAGGGTCCTTCATTGTTCTTCATGGTGCCATCTGTCAGAGGGATGTCTCTGGCTTCCCAGTCCAGAATTACCAGAGTCACCTACCGAGTTACAGACCAGATCCCTCTCGTACAGGTCTTCCCTGGCATTCACCAGTCAAGTCTAGGCACTTGGCCAGAACCTTTAAGATTCCCTGGCCTTGCTCTAAGCTATAAATCTTTTAGGAAATGTTTCTCAACCCTCTACTCAAGCCATTGTGCAGTGTGTTCAGTGTGTGGGGATACTTCCATACCTTTATAAGGTCTGGTGTTAGAGTGTCTTTCCTGATGCATTCAGTTTGTGGGGTTCTGTTTGTTTGTTTGTTTGTCTCTTGTCTTCTCTCTGATTTCCAGGAGTACTTCTGTCAAAATTAACTGTTGTTCCTTCCAGCATGAGGATTGCAATTAGAGTTCTAGGTTGGAGCTCTCTGCATCTTATATAGAGTGCTACTTTTGTTTGTTCTTTTTTCGAGACAGGGTTTCTCTGTGTAGCTTTGGCTGTCCTGGTCTTGCTTTGTAGACCAGGCTGGCCTCGAACTCACAGAGATCCGCCTGCCTCCACCTTCCTGCGTGCTGAGATTACAGGCACGAATCACCTTGCCCAGGTGCATTTTAGAGTCTTTTAGTGCAATCTCAAACTCAAGCTCAAACTTGAATGTACAGAGAAGCCAAAGTCACTGGAGCTAAAGTCGCTTTTGCTCCTCTTGGCTCATGGAAATAGACTCGATCAGCAGCGTGGCCTTTACACAGGAAGAAGTTTTGTGTGGTACTAACGGGTGCATGCTGTCTCTCTCTCCACCCCCACCCCACCAGTTTCTTTGAGATGATACAGGGCTGTCAGTGAAGGACGAAGGTGCTGATAGCTTGAACAGAGGCAGTTCACAGCTGTGGGGGCCGGTGGTGGGTGGGAGTGAGGTGGGGTGCTAGTTGGTTTGCGTCACTGGTGGTCAGGTAGAAGGCTAGAGCGTTTTGATTTCTTTTTTAAAATAACAATGATTAACATTGAGTAAGTGCTGACAGGGTGCCAGGAACTGGCCAGGATGGGAGTGGTCCTCCCGGGACTCACCTCCCTATTTTTTTATATCGCTTGTGAGCCAAGTCTTCTGTGTGATCTCACGTGCAGCAGACATGCTTCTGAAATTATCAAGGCTGGCAAAAAAACAACAGAGAGCAGCGTCAGGCTCTAGTCTTGATTCCGTTACACCCAGTCCCTAGTGCTCCTGCCTCGCTCTGCGCTGCATGTAGCAGTGGATTTGTGTGGCTTCGCGCACAAAGTGTCTCCTTTGCAAACGCCACCTCCATGAGCTCACAGAGTGGCGGTGAAGCCAAGTGGACAATGCCTGTGTAAAGCCAGCTCTGCAATTTTCACTCACAGCTCTCCCCACCCCCCCACCCCCCGCCCATCCCCAATGCAATGGAAAGGCTGGTGAGTTGAGGAATGGGTGCTGTGGGCTTGGGGATGGGCTGTTGAGTTCAGCAGACCTTAGCTGGATGTCATAAGCCACGTGGGGCATCTTCTGGCACTTCAAGTATCCAAGGAATTGTTACGTTTTTTTTTTTTTTTTTAAACTATGCCTCCTGCTTGCCTTCATGCATCTTGTATGGTTTGGCTTAAGTCAAAACTATAGTTTATTTAGGGGCTTAAGCACCATTCAAGGCAGATGACTGCCAGCCATACTTGGGAGCACTTGTTGGAGCTGGTGCTGTGCCTCCCTGGCCATTTTCCTCTTTCTGTGCCTCACACCCATCTCCCTCCTCCCTTTTCTTTTTCTTCTTCCCTGACTCTATGAGATGTCTGTATGCAAGAGAGAGTCACCCCTGACCCCCTGACCCTGCCTTGGTTAATTAGAGTACAGTGATTTATTTTTAAGCATCAAGTCTTTGCCAGAGAAGCTGCCCTATCATTGTGGGTAGCACAATTTTGGTCTGGCACTGCAGAAATTCCAGCAGCTAAAGAATTCCAGTCATCTCTGCCTGTCTTATCATTTGCTGGGCAGTGGATCAGTGTAGCAATCTTCTAACAATTTACAGTATTCTTTCTGGTGTTTATTACCAGTCCTTTGATAACAAGTCTTTATTATTATCATCATCATCATCATCATTATTATTATTATTATTATTATTAATTATAGTCTCCCTTCCTCTTTCAATAATGATAAAAAGGTCCACATGCCTCTGACAGTTCTGAGATGTGTTCATCTGTTTGGACTTGCCGCTCATCCAGCTGAATTTCCCTACAGAATCCTGAAGGAGAAAGATGAACAAACTCTCCAGTCTTACATGGTCCCATGAGTGATGCCTTTAGACAGTGTTTACCTTTTGATGTCTCATGACGATTTCCAGTTTCTTCGGCATGCTTGGAGTTGGTTCTTGTGACTATCTTAATCTTACTGTTCCTCCTCCTTCCCTCCTTAGAGTTGAGAATCATGGCGGCGGGAAAATTTGCAAGCCTTCCCAGAAACATGCCCGTGAATCACCAGTTCCCCTTGGCCTCGTCTATGGACCTTTTGAGCAGCAAGTCTCCTCTCGCTGAGCATCTCACAGATGCCTATCAAGACGTGTCTATACACGGCACTCTTCCACGGAAGAAAAAAGGCCCTCCTCCCATACGGTCCTGTGACAATGCCAGTCACATGGGGACCCTCCCCCACTCCAAATCCCCACGGCAATGCTCACCTCTGACCCAGGACATCATCCAGGAAAACCCTCTAGTAGACTGGAAAGGGGAACCCTTCACCTTCAGGTAAGCCTTCTCATTTCATGAGTGAAAGTCATTTGTCTGATGGGTTTTAGGTTAAATGTATGCAAACTATATGAATTCCTCTTTCCCTTTTCTCTTCCTTCTTTCCTTCCTTCCTTCTGATGTTGTGGACCCAGGACCTTGTGCATGTGAGGCACATGCTCTCCCTAACCTGTGAGAATAGTGTGACCTCTATAAAACTGTCACTGCACTGTAGCAGTTACCAGTGGATAATCAGTCCTGGTTTATCTTTATTTCCACCTCTGTCCCCTCCTCTGACATTACTGAAGCAAATCTCATTTTCTTATTTTATCTAAACGTGTTTTCGTATGTGCCCCTTAAGGATAAGGATTCTGATTTAAAGTGTATGTAACCACCGTGTAAATATAACAGTTTTTTTAAATTATTTTTTCTTATCATTTAGTATTTGAGATTTAAAAATCTTACTTGCTACATTAAGACCCTTAAAAGAAAACACATTTAAAAATATCATAGAGTGGGATACTGAACTATATCCATTTAATTCTGTAGCAATGCCAAGGCATATATAAGTTAAGATCCATATTTCCTTTAGTTGTCAGCATGCCACAATTAATATTTTGAGTGGCTTCATTACCAAATCAGCTTCTTGATATTGATGGTGGAAGGATTGGTTTCTCCGTGCTGAGGCCGGGGCTCTGGGTAGTAAGCCTCGCAGCTGCTCTGGGGTCATAAAGACAGGGCTGTGATTGGCTTCTGCTTGTTAGAGCCAGTTTGGGAGCTATGGTTCCTTTCCTGTTGCTATCAGGTAAGGAACAGGGCAGTTTCTTCCCTTATCTTTCTTGTCATCCAACCTTGCTGCAAAGACAGCTACTGTGCTCCTGGCTCTTCCTCCCCTCCCGCACCCTTGGTTCTATCTATATATTGAACACTTACGTTCATTAGAGTGTGTTGATTTCATGGGCCCCAGAGTTCACTGAGTACTTAAAGGGTTGGTGCGGCACTGAAGACACTCTAGCAGCCAAGGTATTGCGACCTGCTTTTGTCCTTTTGCATAGGAAGCAATGCCTTCTCCGAGCTGCATTTCAACGAGAGATCAGATACAAGTAATTAAGACAACTCAAGAGTATACTAAGTACTGTAGAAGAAATAAGTTGACATGCTGGCCCCTATGGGCATGGGTAGTTATTGCTTTGAATTTGTAAAGGTCTTTAAAGAGGTGATAATTTTTTGATCTAAGATGACTGCTCAATGAAAGACAGCAACCTTGACCCATGTAGGCTCTCTCAAATGCAAAGAGCTGGAGCTGAGAGCGAGTTTGGTGTGTTTGCAAACCCCCAAGAAAGCTGGTGTGCTCTATAACTGGAGTGGGTTAAGTTGAGAGAACAGTAGAGTTAATCGGAGGAGGACAGACAAGAGTGACAATTTTAGTGTCACGTGTTTATAAGAGGAAAACAGGTGAAGCCCAGATATTCTCCATGGGCAATGTTAGAGAGCCCTGAAGTGATTTTAATGTCAGATCAGATGGTTATCCTGGGGACTAGAAGTCCCTAGGCCACCTCTGGGAAACCCAGATGTGTGGCTTCCTAGCATAGAAAGCCTACAGGCATCCCGCTGCAGAAATGAGCAGATACGGAATTGGGCAAATATGGAGGCTCATACCTAAGTTCTTTTTGTTATTATGTCACCGTTGGCATCCAGTAGGCAAGGTTGAAGGTGACTGCCAGAATCAAGCACCAATCTGTGTCCGGCTGCAAGATGCAGAGTCAGAGCTGGCTGTTACGGCTGGCTTACTGGGAAGCACATTTCCTTAACTAATCTCTTCTTGGGCTGGGTATCTACCATGTACCAGACACAGACAGTTCCCAGAGGCCTACCTTAGAGCTGTGCACTCCTCCCTGACCAAATGCCAGCGAATACAGGAAAACTGTAGAACAGGGCTGCTGGGCTGAGGGTAGCACTGGTGTCGCCTTCTATCTCCAGGAAGTTCTTCATAAATACCCAAGGTCCAAACTGCCAACCTGCCTGGAGTTCAAAGCTTTTTTATTTGAAAATGGACTTGGACAGAGGTCAGAGCTCTGTAAAAGATCTTATCAGAGGGTAGGCTCAAGTCCTGAGTTTGAAGTCTTGGCTACAGAAGAATCAACAAGTCCTATTGACCTTATTCACAAACCCATTAATCTAAATTCATATGTTTTTTCTCCTCACTCAAAAAATCATATTATTTAAGATAAATACAAGAAGTACCGAGTGAATATCCCACACAAATTACACAGAAGGCCATAGGTGTTGTGCCAAAGGCTCATGAAGCCTGACCTGGTTAGATTCATTAGAAACAGATTCATTTTCCAATATGTTTGTTTTTTTAATCTCCTCTTGGTTTTTAAGAGTTCAGAATGCGAATATTTTTTTCTTTTTAAAAATATATCCCAGTAAGATTATGAGCCGCTTCAATTTCTTTTTGAAAATAAACCATGATGTGAGGAAAGATTTTCCACATGAGCTGTTAGAGAGGAGGGGCATGATGAGAACCCAAGGTTCTGGAGAGAGAGGCTTTACCTGAAAGAAACACAGTGATTGGTGAGCAGCTGATTCAGCCTAGAGCTAAGGGGAACTAGGGAAACACCAGCCACCCACAGCTAATTTCAGTTTACAGTAACCTGGCCAGATGCAGAGAATGAAAGCTTTCCATCTCATCACATCTGGCGTTGACATGGTAATGGCAGGTCCTTGTGTGAATCCTAGCATCCCTCTTCATGGTTACCCCACCTTATCTTATAAATCTCTTAATCTGCACTTTTGTTTTCTGGGGTTTTAGTGACCCACCATTAGCGGTTATGGAAAAGAGTAAATGGAAAATTCTGGAAATAATTCATGAACTTTCAGTGTGAGCCACTGTGTAGCATGAGGAAATCTCACTCTGTTCTGTTCCACTCAGCACATGAATCATGTCCTGGTACATGATTTTTGGTGCATGATCTTGTACAAGATCTTGGGTACAGTGTCCCCAAACTATATACACTCCCCAACCCCCAAATTAGTCACTTAGACGCCATTTTGATTGTTATGGTATGGCAGTGTTTGTGTTTGGTTGGCATCACTTGACTTCATAATGGCCCAAAACATAAAAGTAGTGGTCTTGGCAATTCTATGTTGTAAAGAGCAGCTCTAAAGAGTGTTTTAAAAGTAAGAATTCAAAGGTTTTAACTACAAAAAAAGCATGTTGAAGTTGACAAGATATACAGTATATTGAGTATATTATTATGCTTGCTGTAGTTAATTATTGCTGTTATTCTCTTACTAAGCCCAGTTTATAAATTATCCTTTGTCATAGCTGTGTGTCTAGGACAAAACATGGCACATTCAGGGTCCAGTACTATCTATAGCTTCAAGTACTTTTGGGAGATAAGGGGCCTGCTATATTCTGACTTGTTGTAGACTTGTTATTTTTATAAAAACATGCTTAGCTTATTAATAATTAAATTGTACCCTTTATTGTAATTGAAAACAAACTGAACATCCATCCCATTGGAAGCCTTGAGCAAAGTAGAGTCTGCCCTGTGACCCAACTGTTTATAGTTTTAAGCTGACATGTCCGCATACAGCGTATCCTTTCTTTTATGAATAAGCCATGTAAAAGGGTGCTATTAATAAATCCCTTACATTTTATAGTTTTAAAATATTTTAAAGGGTGGGGCAGTGGTGGCGCATGCCTTTAATCCAAATCCCAGCACTCAAGAGGTAGATGCAGGAGGAAGTCTCTGAGTTCAAGGCCAGCCTGCTCTACAAAGTGAGTTCCAGGACAGCCAGAGTTACACAGAGAACCCCAGTCTCAAAACAGAAACAAAAACAAAAGAATCTTAAAGGATTTTAAATATCCATATTCTTATTGGAACATCAAAACCCTGTATAAGGCACGGCAGATCTCTTCCTCCCCTTGCTCTTCTTCCTTCCCTTCCTTTTCCTTTTCTTCTCCTCCTCAACAACATCATCACCATCATTATCAGTTGGGCAATGAGCTGAAGCACCCAAGCATAGACCCTAGTGGATAACTCTGTTTGGTGAGAAGTGATGGTGCCTTTTGGCCATTCCCCAGACACTGTGCTCCGCAGCCTCCAGTGACATTGGTACAGCTGTTGGCACCACTGCATGGAAAGGGGAGTCTCCCATATAACTCTAACACCTCAGACACGGGCTTTGGGGAGAATAGGGCCTCAGTTGCCAGGAGGCAGAAGGCTGTCCTGGAAAAGGGAGCTGATCTTCTCTTTTGGAGACCATATCTCTTAGCTTTCTTGTTGTCTTGGCCGCCCTTGGATGTACTTGTGGTTTTGAAAAGTGGCCAAAGCCAGAAGCCAGAGAGTTCTTAAGCCTGCTGCTTGATGTCACAGGGAGCCTTTGTCCCAGATGCACAGCCAGACTTCTCCAGGAGACCTGCAGACAGGATTTCCTCTTGACATAGCGTCATTCAGTTGCCGTCCCTTTGATTCATTTATCTTCACAGATGGATTTGTGTTTGAACCTAGAACCCTCCTTGAGCTGAGAGCAGCTGGGTTCCTGTCGGGATATCTGTGTTGCTAGGACAGCTTAGAGATTGGGGCTTGGGCCCTTTCCCTGCCTGTGGGTATGTGGAGGCATACATTCCTGGGAACAGCTGTGAGGGACTAATCCCTTCTGCATCTTGTGCTGTGGGCACATGTGGTGGGACAATGTGGGGTTTCATTAGTTTGCATGAAGGGTTCTGACTGACTGGGCACAAGTGTTGTAGCTGACAGTGGCCACAAAATCTGCACGATTGTTTCTGGTGAAAACCAGCTTGCTTTCCCAGGCAGTAATTAACCTACTGTATCAGCGTGTTGGATCTTTAGAGAGGTAGAGCTTAGGGCAGGGAGCCCAGGATCCATGCAGACTTTCCTCTGAAAATCATTTCAAAGACCTGACTCTGGCCTATCAGTGCCCTTACCTGAAAGATTCTCCAACTATGGCTTTCTTTTCAACAAAGCAAGATGTTGCCCCAGCCTTTCCTCTCAAAGATAGCTCGAAAGATCTGTAGTGCAAGGACCACGTGCAGGTGTCTATAGTTGATGCCTGTCACAGCTACCACCTGCAAGTTGCAGACTTTTCATAGGCAGAGTACTAAGTACATGTTTTAAATGTACTTAGTAGATTAATAGATGCTACTTAACAAAAAGTTTGCTTATTGGGTGACTAGGGTAGTGCTGGATTTTTAAAGGTGCTGAGCATAAGAATATCCCTAGAAAAGATTACCCAGTCGGTTGAGTTTTACCAACATTTGGAAGTGCCTCTGTGATGTTCAAGTGCAGATGTTGTGTATGGGCTACCAGTTTCCCAGAAATGGTTTATATGGCCTGGCCCGGATGGTCCCTGGTGTGCTGAGGCTGGTAGCAGCAGAGGTGAGCCTGGTCTCCTATCTTAGATTGCTTCTGTCTTTAAGGAGACCAGAGAATGAACTGCCTGGAGGTCTCCAAGCTGCTTGTTGGGAGTCCTAAATCCTGTCCTGACAAGGAACTGAGGGGCTGGGGTCTGTGCATTCCCAGCTGTTCTGGGAGAAAGAAAAGGTTTTTTTTTTTTTTTTAAACTGATTGTAAACCATAACCACAAAAATGACCAGAAAGTGACACAATGGGGTTCCTGTGGAGCTTCTTAGGTTGCATCCCTTTCAGGCAGACATGCTCTACCTCGGGCCTTCTCCATCCTCACCCAGGGAAAGCCTGGGCCTTAATCTTAGTTGTTTACCGCACACAGTATCTGTTAAGGTGCCTTGTAAATAGATCCACAGATAGGCCAGTGAATCCGCCAGCCATCCCAGCCTGGCCAGGATATGCATGCTGGAGACTTCCTCGTTGCTCTTGTTCATTGGGAGGGGAGATTGTCTTCCAGGGACCTGGACTGGGTGGCCTGCACACTCTCTGGGTCATAGCCGTTCTGTGGTTTGTAATGGTCATCACTCAGTCTAACCTATAGAATTGGAAACTGAATCCCAAGCTCCCTCTCCTTAGGTGCCCCAAAGACGAGCTCAGACTGCCGTGTTGAAGGGTTGTGTTTTTAGGTGTAAAGCTGTGGAGGGCTGAGGAACCTTCTAGCCTGCAAAAAGATGCCATATCAGACTCCTGTAGTCAAAATAAGTCTTAGCACAGATGAGCTAGAAGCCTCAGTTCAGATCCCCACTTCTGCCACTGTTAGGCATGTGAGTGGAGAAAATATAAATTATAAAATTAATTTGAAAATAACCCACCCTGAGGAGTGCCGTGATGGTTAATTAATTGATCCCCAGATATGAAGGTGCCCCTAAATATCAGCATTCTAACTTTCACAGTAAAGCCTGGACCCCCTGCTGGGCATCTGCTTTGAGCAGGTCACAGGCTTGCTCTGAGCTCTAACCAACTCACCAGTAGTCATTTCCTAGGCTGCTCAGCACTTCTGGATCACCTGACCCCGAGCATCAGTGGGAAGATCATGTTGCTGTGACTTATCAAAGCTGCCGGGGATCTTGACGTTGATTCCAGCAGCCAGACCTAGTAGCTTTAGGTACATTGCTCTTTAGCGACATTAGATACTTTACTTTACTCTTCTGAATTACCACATTCTTATAGAAGAGCTCAAAGCGGGTAAGGAGGAGGGGCTCAAGCTGGGTGATTTCCTTCCTAACTCCTGGAAGGCAGAGCAGGGAGGCTTCTAATCCTCCTGTGTAACTGGAGATCACGCTCTCTGCCTGCAGCAACAGAAGGAGAAAGTTTCCCAAGTGTTGATGGAGTCTGGCTAGGATTCCATTATGTAGGTCTGCCCTACAGCAGTGTGCCTCAGCCAATGCTCACTGTTTGCGGGTTTAACAATCATACAACCATACCAGGACACCATTGCATTCATACACCAAACAGCCTGGCCATCCCCAGTGGACTTAAGAAGCCCCTTCCTGATCTTGTACTTAATGTTGGAGTCTGCTGTTTCTTTCTTCCATGCATATTTATTAAACTGGTTTTATTTGAGGTATGGTGTTGGCTACCAGGTACCTAGTGGAGAATGAAATAGATATGGCCTTGTCTTTAGGGTGCACCCAGCTAAGGGGTCCTGAGACAAATGCGTTGATCCAATGGCAGTACAAAAGGAAGCATCGGGAAGATACCATCAGAGGACCCCGACTTAGATTGGAGGTGACATCTTCTCTGGGGGAGGGAACACTGGGCGATTAAAAACTTAAAGAAAACATAAATTACCTTACTAGTAATTTTTATGTTACTATGTATTTGAAAGGGTAACAACTTTAAAATGGGTTAAATAAAACACACTATTAAAAATTAACTCTATTCTCTGGTCCTTTTTTTTACTTGACTGTTAGGAAATTTTCAATTGCCCATGTGATTGTGATGTGTGTTTGTTGGACAGCACTGATCTAGACCTTGGTTAAAGAGTTAGATTTCCTCTGTATGCAGAGGGGAACTTTTGAAAGAGACGGCATCGTCAGATTGGGGGTGTAGAAGGTGCCTGGTCTCTCTGTGGAAGACTGTCTTATAGAGAGGAGGGTTGGGAGGGGACAGGGGGTAGTTCTGGTCTTGGGACAAAGAGGGTGGAGCCAAGATACAGTTTACAGCCAGGAGAGCTAGTGCATGTCTGCAGTCCCAGCTCCTGGGGGGCCGAAGTGGGAGGATCTCAACCTTGAAGGCCGTCTGAGTTAGATGACGAAAATCTATCTCAAAACAAAAACACATTTTGTTTGTAGAGTCTGGCAAGCGCACTGAGGGTCGAATGTGGTGGGGTGGGGAAAGGGAGGAACAGTCAGGTATGGCTCTGGCAGGTGGGGGTTGGAAGGGATGAGGTCATTACTATAATGGGAAAAGGAGGAGTTGGGGGTCATTATTTTGGTTGGGGGCTTTTGGTTGGGGGAGAGGTGGTGGCTGATCTCTGGGAATGAAAACATCTGTTTGGGGTGTGCCAAGACGGAGCTGAGGAGATGGTGAACTTCTCTATCAGAAAGGCAGTTGGCAGTAGGAACCTGGAGCTGTGCAGAGAGGTAGAGTCTCAACAACTAGATCATCCACACTGAACTGAAATGAAGGCCATGAGACACTGTCAGCCAGAAAAAGACCTCGTAAGGAGGAATGACCCTGGGGTCCAGTCCTGAGAATCTTAGCACATTCGGGATAGCAGAGGAAGCCGAGTTTGTGGACAGAGAAATGAGTTAGGATCTGGGGAAGGTCATTCAAAAGAAGCCTTCCTTCCTTCCTTCCTTCCTTCCTTCCCTCCCTCTTTCCTTCCTTCTTTTTTTCTTCTTAAAAAAATGGTAGGAAAAGATGAAATCTTTTCTGTTAACTATCCCTGACTATCGTGGAACTTGTGTGAAGAGTGACAACTGCTTTTCCAAAGGATTAGACAGCCTTGAGAATGCTTGTCCACCCTAGAAGGCAGGTCTGTGTCTTTATATCTGGTTAGATGAAACTCTTTCTGAGCCGCCTTGACATTAACTAAAATTCTTAGCACTTTATTCTGCCTTTGAATTACTTAAGAAGAAACCTCAGCAAATACACTCTTTTAGAAGGGTATGGGGAAGAGGGAAGGGTGAGGGCAGGGTGAATGGGAGAGGGGGGAACAGAGGGAGGACAGATAGGTATCAGCCAGATGAAGCCTCTGCTTCCATCAAAGGTGCTGTGTTTGGGCTTCAACAGCCTGACGCGTCCCCAATGCCAGACCTTGTGTGCCTGCCAAGAGGCACACTGGCCTTGATACGCTTTTGCTTGTTCTTACTCTATTCAGTCTGGATACCGGCAAGTTAAAATTTCAGCAGTGACCTTTAGCTTAATGCTGTCACTAATGGGGTTCTGCTGGGCACAAGCTCACCCCAGCTTGGATTCTGGTGTCGATTCACTGTAGTGTAGGGTGCAAGAAACACAGAGGGTGCTGTTGGAACAGTGATCCCGATTGCTGCCTTTAAAAAAAAAAAAAAAAAAAAAAAGCTCAGGCTTGCTACATTTTCAGATGAGTTAGAGACTGACTCAAGTAGGAATTGGCTCTCTGAGAGAAAGAAGCAGTTTTAGAAAGACCGAGTCTTCTTATCCTTCCAAGGAAAGGCATGTGTGCACATCCCCAGCCTGTCTGGACTGTAAAAAGAAAGACTCTCAAAGTTGAAAGTGTTGGCAAACATGGTCTCATGGACTCAGGCTCTGTATGGGAAACGTTCTAGTGAAACTAACATAAAAGCCCTCTGGCCCTTGTTACCTTCCGGGTGGCCTTTCCATTGAAGGGTTAGTATAAAAGGTCACTTCCAGCCAGCTGTACTGATTTAAAGGAGCCCCTCCCCTGTAAACACAGAGAGTGAGAGAGAGCAAGAGAGAGATGAACCAAAGTCCCTTCATGTTTTCATTCACAATACGTTGAACCATCAAGTGCCAAGTTTTGACTAGGGCCTGGAGATTCATAGAGATGCCAGGTCTTTGTCTTAAGGAGTTCATAGGTCATAGAGCAAGAGATGCTGCTTTTGAGCCACCTGATCTTCCCAGCATTGTTCTCTCCATCTTCTTTGCTTGCTGACCTAACTTCCCACCCACTAGATAGCTTTATGTGTCACTCAAGTAATCCTTCTGACCTCCAACCCTAACATTTGTCCACGTATCACACAAACATACCCTAGCACGGTGTGGAGATAGTATTTAATAGATAACCTTTCCCTTGGGACCTGCCTTGTGTCTGCTATCACTTCTGCTATGGCATCTCAATCTTTGGACCTGGACCCCACAAAAGGTCAGGCCATGCAACCAAGGACCACAGCAGACGGTGTCAGCAGTCTGTGAAAGAAACGGAGTGCAGAGCAAGTGGGACTGTGCAAAAGGCCACAAGGCAACAAAGGGGCTTTCAGAACTTATGTTTGGAACAGTAAGAGATGGGGGGCAAGAGAGAAACCAAATTATTGAGCTTCTCCTGTTCAGCTCACTTGTGGGCTGGGGACAGACAGTGACTGCGCTGGTTGGAAAGGGGGCAGGTAGGAACTGTAGAGACAGAACTGCTGGCTGGGAGTAGATGAGGCCAGAATAAAAGGTCACAGGGATCAAGGAGACCAAGAAAACAGTTGCTGAGGCCATCACATAAGCCCTGTCCCTGTAGGGAATATTGGGCTGACAAAAAAAATTGCCGGAAAGAACCGGTGGATAGTTATTCTTTTGTTTGTTTGTTTTGTAAAGAAGGCTGGGAGTTAAAATTAGTCTACAAAATGTGCTGAGGTTTGGGTACAGTGGGGTGAGGGGAAAGTACATTCCAGGTGTGGCTTTGGCAGCTGGGGGTGGACCAACTCTTAAGATGGGCCAAGTGGGAAAGGAGGGAGAAGTCGCTATTTTTGTTGGGTAATTTTTTTTTTCCTTGTGAGGTGATGGTGGCTGAACTATGAGAATGAAGACGTAACATCTGGGGTGTGACAAGTTGGAGGTGTACGTGTGCCTCAAGGAGCTTCCTTCTAATAAATCCAGTGTGGCTGCTTTATGCTAACTAGGACAAAAGTACACAGGTATGCTGAGAAGGCACACATGCCAATGGCAGCCATCCGTGCCATCCTTAGAGGGAGAGATTCAGGCTCCATGATGGTATGTGAAGCCTGCAGGAGGCTGTGTACTCAGCCACATCCTTATCAATTAAAAAAAAAGTCATTTAGACCATAATATTGGCATAGCAATCACCTGGGTACCTGACACAGATCTTGGAGGCATAAGGAGGAGGGCCGATGGCAGATATGAGACACACACACAAAAGGGTGTTCAGACTCTGAAACAACTCCCCAAATTGAATTAGACAAAACCTGATAGGGAGAGATGAAGACCTACGTTGGAAGTCCAAAAACATTCATTACAAAGTAAAAAAATATGGGGTTCAGATTAACTTCGTGACCTGAAAAATTATCCTAGGAGTTAGAAAGCTGCAGCCTCAGAACCAGTCAGTGGCATGCTATGGTTGTCAAAGAAAGTTACTGTGATTTTAGGGGCATTAATTGAAGCTCAATATTTAGACCAAGGGAGGTCGTCACACATGACGGCCCCAATCACATATGGTGGATGGTTTTAACTCCGACCTCAGAAATGCAAGATGATCTCTCTGCCCCGAGCCTCACGCCTTTCTGCTGTGAAGACCTGTTGCTTTACTCTTTAAGAAATAGACCTTACGTTCTTCAGCATTGGTTACGAACTGATTCTGGTGTCATGTGTTAACAGGATGACAATACTAAAAGGCCCTCACTTGAATCCTGTCAACAGCTGGTGTTACACACTGTAATGTCATCAGTAAGCACGTTGAGGTATAGAAGGTTGAGTCTCTTTTCATTTGTTTTTGCAAGCCGATGTGACAAGGATATCTCCATAAGTCATGTGCCTAAACTCTTCTAGTCTTTGTGCCAACAGCTGCAACTCTTTTGAAGTTGGCAAAAGCAAATTCAGTCTATATTTTCCGGCAGCATTACTATTTCCCGGTATAATTAATCTCAGTATCAGAAGAAAAAACCAAACCAAAACAGAAGCTTGTTAGTCTGGGCACAGCTAATATTTTCCCAAGATGTCATTACTTTACATACCAGGTTGGTGCTGGATTTTGTTGTTTATTTGTTGAAAGGGTTGCTATATAGTCCAGTTGGCCTTGAACTCATGACCCTCCTCTCTCAGTCTCCCGAGTGCTGGGATTACAAGCCTGCATTGCCATATGCAGCACCTGACCCCTGCAAAACACCTGTTTCTCCTTATTTTCCCAGTCAACAGATGGAAATTATCCCACGGCAAACTCTCTCCTCTGGGTTATCACCCCAAATAACTTTCTCCCTGGCATTTCAAACATGCACAGAGATATCCATGTTCAGCAGAAGCAGCCTATCAAAATCACTTCAGAAACATCTGGTCTGTGCTGTGGGGAGGGAGGCAATCCTCTGGCCTCGGGGGGGTGGCTATTCCATTGCTGAAGGAACTGTCAGAGGCTGTCACATTTCAGCCCCAGGTCTGTGGCTCAGTGATCTTAAGGAAGATGCTCCTCAGTCTGTTAGCACTCACGATGTTTTCTTTCCCTTGGTGGATCCATTGAGTATGATGAAAGAGAAGGGCTAGGTTCTAGGTCTTCTACACAGTGCAGGATGCACACGTTCACACTCCTACAAACAAACCAACACTTATTGAGCAGTCCTACCCTAGAGTCATGGAAGTGAGGAAAAATACTGTGCTGTACTTGCAGACAGGCGCTTAGCATAACTGACACCAGAGAGGCTTTGCCCAGCAACTGATGGAAACAGGTGCAGGGACCCATAGCCAAGCATCAGGCAGAGCTTAGGGAACCCTGCTGAAGAGGGGGAGGAAGGATGGAAGGAGTCAGAGGGTTCAAGGACACCACACAAAAACCTACAGTTTCAACTAACCTGAACCCATAGGGTCTCACAGAGACTGAACCACTAACCAGGGAATGCATGGGACTGACCTAGGCCCTCTGCACATATGTAACAGTTGTATAGCTTGGTCTTCATGTGGGGCTCCTAACAGCAGGAGCAGGAACTGTCTCTGACTCTGTTGCCTGCCTTTGGGACCTTTCCCTCCTACTGGGCTGCCTCTTCTAGCCTCAATAGGAGAAGATGTGCCTAGTCTTACTGCAACTTGATATGCCAAGGCTGGTGGGTATCCATGGGAGGCCTCCCCTTTTCTGAGGAAAAGGGAGGAGGGGTGGATGGAGGGTGGGAAGTGAGGCAGGAGAAGAGGGATGGTAAACTGTGGCTGGGGTATAAAGTTAATAAATTAATTGAAAAGATGGAAAAGTGGGTTCAGAGAATATGGATTTATTGGAGTTGTGAAGAGAGAAGGCTGATAGGATGAATCAGAACTCAAGAACCACAGATAGCTTCTAATGAAACAAAAACGATGTTGGACTTTCCTATGCATTAACTGCATCTAATTGAACATCATAATGAAGTATGTTATATAGCCACGTGCAACATATAATTCTGATAAAGTGAATGGTTTCAGTCTGCTGCTGTCCCGTCCTTCCTCCCACCCTTCTGTTCCCAGACAAGATTCCGAGAGGTCAATGGAACTTCATGGTGGATAAGAAGAGTCTAATTTCCAAGGTGCAGAAGCCACCAGGTTGCCAGGGGAAGACAGGCTTTGTCCTAGTTGTTTCCCTTTTCCTGATTTGTGTGACATACCCTGGTGCAGGCATTGGTTAAGAAAGTAACTGGTAGACTCCAGTCTGCAGGATGGGTCCTTGTGGGGCCCATGAGTTCAGGTACACAGACTCAGCCTACTGGCAACACTAAAATGTTCTTGTATTAGAATTCAACCCAGGGTTCTAGGAATGAGTGAATTTGTGTGATTAATAAACCACCCACAAAGCAGGGACTCTATCTCAGATTTGCAAACCTTCTGGTTCCTGCCCCCAGGAAGGTTTAATTCTAAGATTTCATATAGCACTTTATATGTATGTAAAGTGTATTATATATGCATGTGTATATGTATACATACTTTAATATGTAGATCCTTGGCTTACTTCTAAGATCTTTGTAGATCTCTTTTGGGTTCTGTGCAAACAGTAATGCAGTACTTTTCTCATAATTGTGACAAGGTATTTGACAGAAATGCCTTTGAGGGGGAAAAGCAGAGGGAAAGTTTAGCCCACCAGGATGGGGAAAGCATGATCCAGCACTCACAACAGTGAGAGCCTGTGGTTCTGGGTTTCACATCATGATGGGCCAGGAGGCTGAGGAGGGTAAAACCTTCAAAGGTTTGCCTCTAGTAAACGTAATTCTGCCAGCCACCTAGAGGTCCCACGACATCCCCATTGTCCCCTCATGAGCCTGTGGGGGGCATTTCCCAGTCATATCCTAACATCATTTGTGAGTTGTGACAGTTTGATTCTCAGTTTGCCAGGTCTTGTACCTTACTTCTTTTGCTTATTTAGCTATACTGTCTATACTATCTAAGACCTGCAAAACAGTGGCAGACAGCAGCAGTAACTGGGCGTGTCTTCCCTGGTTTCTGATTGGTTGATTTGACCAATGCTTCTAATACTTTAAAAGTAAGACTGATGCTTGCTCATAGAGCCCTCCCACCGGACATTTCCAGTTTAAACACTTTACCTCATGAAAAGATGATTTTAAAAAGTACATTCTCAATCAATCGGATGCCACAAATTATTTTTCTCTTTCAATACATGAACGTGTCAAGTTGTATTATTAGACCTCTTATTAAATTGACAATACGCATGGAGCAAATCTAACTTGATTGTTTTTTTTTTTTCCATGCATTCTTGGCTTTGGTTTATCAATATTTTGCTTAGATTTTTTTTTCATACTGTGTGTGAAATTTAGCATATACATTTCCTTTTCCCTTTTTTTTTTTGTTTAAACTGACTTTGCTTTTGTTATCAAAGTCATAGTATCTACTTTGTCAGGTCCCCCAGAGTATTTTTATAATTTTCAAAGAATAGATCAGTTCAGTTTGGTAGAAGTGACTTTGTAGTAAAAGCTGTCTAGTGCAGAGATTTTTCTTACTGGGAGGTATTGAACCACTATTTCTGTGTTTCAGATGGTTGTGGGTGCAGGGTGTTCTTTCTTCTTGAAGGCTGTTTTAGACCCCCCCCCCCAGCACACACATTTGTTTGGCTTTCCTAAGCATCTAAACCCTGTTTATATTATGCTCCATTTCGCTCCTGCAGTGTCCTGTACCTCGCTCACTCCCACTCTCTGTCAGGCGTCTGTCCCAGCAGCTCTGTGAAGAGCCAGGCCTGTTGGTTGTTTCTTCATGTGATCATTGTTTACTGTTTAGTTTCTGCCCAATCTTTATCTCCTTTGTCCTATTTGTATTTTTTCTGTTGTGTTAACTTAAGCCAAACCCCTAACTAATCCCCAGGCTTTCTTTCCAAAAAACAGGCACATAAGGGCACAGACTTCTTTCTAAAAGCCACGGAAACCAGGTTCTTCTCGTGCCGTATCCTGGATTCTGAAGTATGCCTTGTAACTGTGAGATCAACTTTGTTCTAGTGTCTGTGTTTATAATATAATGGGTTTATACCTGCCTCCTATTCTAGAATTCTTATACTATTTGTGAAGTAGAAGACAGAGGGATTCTTGTTACTGTTTTATATTGAATTTTTGAAAGAAATATTCTAAGGCTGAGTATGGTGGCACTGGCCTTTAATGCCAGCACTTGAAAGGAAAAGGCAGCCAGGTATCTGGGAGTTCTAGGTCAGCCAGAGCGACGTAGCGAGACCCTATCTAAAACAATAACAACAAAACCAAATAAGGGCTGGAGAAGGTTCAGTGGTAAAAAACACTGGTTGTTCTTCTAGAGGACCTGGGTTCAATTCCCAGCAACAACATGGCAGCTTACAAGTGTCTGCAATTCTAGTTCTAGGGGATCTGACACCCTCATATACACATACATGCAGGCAGACCATAAAATAAAATATTTACAAAAAATTTTAAATAAATTACAACTCTGTTCATTTAGAAGGTACCTTTTTTTTTTTCGAAACAGGGTTTCTGTACATAGCTTTGGATGCCCTAGGCTTGCTTTGTAGACCAGGCTGGCTTTGAACTCACAGAGATCCACCTGCCTTTGTCTCCCCAAGTGCTGGGATTAGAGGCATGTGCCACTGTGCCTGGTTTAGAGGGTACTTTTAAACTCCTTTGAATCACATCAAGGAAGCAATGCTGTGCTTGTCCTAAGTCTTCAAACTGGTGGTCACCTTTTTGTCTTGACTTTAATATCATTGTTGTCCCATATTTTAGGAGTTTTTACTTGTAAAAACTATGTGAAAGTCTACATGATGCAAAAAATAACATATTCACCATTTTTAGTATAATATTACATTTATTTCAACTAATACATTAAAAACTTAAGAATTGTACATATTAATTGAGTAATGTGATGTTTCGATACGTACATGAGTACATACATTGTATAATGTTTGAATCCAATTAAACACGTAGTGCTGGGAAGATGGCTCAGTGGGTAAGATGCTTGCTACACAAGCACTCAGGCTTAAGTTTGAATCTCCAGCGCCCAGGTAAGAAAAGCCAGGTATGGCTGTATGTCCCTGGAGCGGAAGCATTGGGAAGGCAAAGACAGGTAGATAGATCATGGGAGCTCAGCTACCAACCAGCCAAGTGAAAGTGGAGAATTTCAAGTTCAGTGAGAGAGCGTATCACAGTAAAGACACCAAGGGCTTCCACATGCATACACCATACCATGTTAAATGTCGCTGTCTCTACATCTATCATTACCTTACAGTGAAGGCTCTAAGGGTTTAGGGTCTAAATCGTTTCAGCTTTCTGAAATGCAGAGCAGGTTATGGTCATCTGCCGTTACCTTATCTGACCTTCCTGCTGTTTTCAGTTTATAATTTAGTATTTATTCATCAACCTGTCCCCATCCCTTGCCCCAGCCTCTGTGGGCCACTCATCAATGCAGCTCACCCAATGCCCTCTTTTGATTGTACGTGAGCTCACGCATTGTACATGTCTCTCCATGCCCGACTTAGTTCTTAGCTGTTTCTAAGCATTCAGTGAGCACCTAAGCACTCTTGTGCAGCGAGTTCTCAGGACTCTCTTCATCTTATGTGGGTGCTGTACCCTTAACTCTGCCCTCTCTCCTTCTTGCTCAGAATGCACGGTTCTACTTTCTGCCTCTCTGAATATGCCTACCCTGGGTACTTCATGTCAGTACAATCATACACTATTTGTCCTTCTGTTATTGGCTTATTTCACATGCTTAATGCTTTCAGGGTTTAACCACACAGTAGAATATGTCAGAAATGCCTTCTTTAAGATGGAATTATATTCCATTGGTTGAATATGCCGTACTTTGATGGTCTTGTCACTCATTGTAATTAGGGTCATGTTCACATTTTGGCTTTTGTAAATGATGCGCCTATGAACATGAATACATAAACATTTCTTTAAGATCTTGCTTTCAGTTCTGCGTGTATAGGACTGAAGGGAAGGATTGCTGGCTTATGTGGTAGTCGAGCCGTTGAACTTATAGGCTCTGTTATAATCTCACATGATGTCGCATAATTTCACATAGCAGGAGGGTCCCTCACTTAGCTCCATTCTCAGCCTCATCTGGCCCATCTGGCTAATGACTGTAGTGTAAGGTAAATCAAACTGGGACCTTCATTCTGTACTCAGAAATCCTTCACAGAGGTACCCAGTGTTCAGTTGACTTACTATAGGATTGAGTCTTGGTGGGTGTCTTTAGACTTCTGCCCACTGGTATGAGATCGTTGAGCTTGCTGGCATTGTTACAAACAGGTTTGTAGGCCATGGGTATGATGGAGGGTTTTGCTTTGAGGTACTACAGTCCCAAGATTCTGAATGGGGAAGGAGATCTGCTACTGTGTGGTGAGAAGGTGCAGAGCAGAGGGGAAGAAGCCAGGGCAATCACTGCAGGAGCCCAACAGGAATAAGAGGAGCTGGTGGCCTAGAGGAAGGCATGCTAACTCTTGAACAGCTTGCAGGTTCCCAAACATACCGTGTCATCTTGTGCCCTTGGCCTTGTACAGACATCTCCTCTTGCCTGAAGCATTTCTCATTGCCTCTTAACCCTGTGACTTCTTTACTAGACTGCTCAGGTCTCAAATATGGCTTGTGTGTTGTTGAAAGGCTCCGTAGGGCACCGCCCCACACACTCTCCCTCACCTACTGAAGCTGAGCTGCGCCTCTTGATCTGTCCTCCCCACTGGCCAGAGACCTCCCTGGAAGTGAGGACTTCGCTAGCCATCCTTTGTGTGTGGCATTGTGGGGAAGTGCTCAAGGACAGTGGTGGGGTGAGTTCAAAGAAGTGTGGGAGAAGCTAAGTATGAAGCAGGCATGGCATTCCTTTTCGGGGGTTGGTCATGTGGAGGGGGAAGAATGCACCCAAATGGATATACACAGTGGAGCCATGAGCACACCGTGACATAGGCAGATGGAGTACCAGCTCTGCAGATTTTGAGAACATGTAGTGTTATCTCAGTCTGGAATGGTTAGGTAGATTTCTCACATTCTTCTATCACATAAAGTAATTATACTAATAGAAGTGATTCATTTTGTCACACCACAAAAGATACCTGTTTGGTGACATTATTAGCTACTAATTATACATTATTTATAGAAACCAATCCTTATGACATTTTTTAGGCAAGCAGATCTCTGTGAGTTCAAGGCTAGCCTGGTCTTCATGGCAAGTTTGAGGCCAGCCAAGGCTGTATAATGAGACCCTAGCTTTAAAAAGACATTCTGTGATTTACAACAGACAGAGAGAACTTCTCAATTTGTATTCTAACCACTCAAGTAAAGGGAGGCCTCTTTCAGCAAAATACTCCTTAAGAGGTGTAACTCAAAATAGCAAAACACTCAGATGAAGGGCCCTTTTAAGAGGAAGGAAATTAGCAATCTAGTTACTAATGAAAAAGTAAATTGTAGGTGTATCATTTCCGTGACTCAGACATTCCTAAAGTTGAAACTTTAAAAGTGGGATGCTTCTTAAATGACTTAGCTTGAGTGGGCAGTGATCTTATCTGTGATTTAATAAACTTACAAATAACATGAGTGTCTGGTTACGCCCGGCTGCCTTCCTCTGTTGACCTTCTTGGTACACCAGCTGCCCACCCGCCAGGAGGACCTACAGTGCCTGCCAGAGCCCCCCATTTGTAACCAGAGATGCCATATCATGGACTCATAGAGTGGGGGTTCATAATTAGCATAAACCAAAAATATTATTTTTACCCTTACCCCCTTCATTTAGGTTGCCAACACCCTCTATTTGTTTTCTAGTGATCTCTCTTGGAGAATAAAAATCTGTGATTTGAGACTTCTTGCTGCAGTCTTACATGAATGATTGGATATCCTATTTCAAGTTTAGAGGCAGGTCTCTAAGGCCAACTGCTACACTATCTGGCCCATTGGGAAGGGTATTTTGTAGGAGAATGTTCTCTCCTTTCTGGTGAGCTGAGTTCAAGTGTTTGGCTGAGAAAGGAGTAGAGATAAATATCTTTTAAAAATTGTTTTAATTTGCTTTGGAGTGTTGGTTTTTAAAGTTTTCAGGTAGGGGATTGAACCCAGGGTCTATGGTCCCAGCCCAAGCCAGCTTGGTGTTCTGGCTCTGTCCTTAACCTTTTCCCATCCTGTTTATGTCTAACTAGAAGACTAGTTGGGGAGTCTTGCTGCTGGTCTCCCCTCCCAGTCCAGACTGCACAGGCTTTCCTGGGTTCATTTGAGGATGTGGCCAAGGGAGACATTGATTGTACTCTCTCTCTGCTCTCAAGGCTTTTCAGATGAAGGAAACAGAATAACCCGAGAGACTGCCAAATTACCCCCTTGGAAGATCCTCCAAACAACTTGCCAGTATTTCCTTTCCATCTCATGCACAGTGCCTTCCAGTCCGCCCATGTAGAGAAGCGTGAGCTGACATGATCTGTGCTGATGTCTTCCACGTGCCAACCCAGAGCCCCATTGACAAGAGCTTGGGAGATTTGCTCTGATTCCCTGAACACCAAGGGTCTTCTCTTGGCTTCCCCTTTTGTAGGAGGATCAGGAAAGCAAGCCAGAGTGTCAGACATTTCTGGTGCGTGCTTCTCTTGGTCTCGGCTGTCCAGTCAGCTGCACCACTTTTGAGAGTGGGGATTATACACAGGCACTCTGCTAGATGCCATGTGATAGTATCAGTTAGAGGTTCAAGCACAAATCCCGCCCTCCTGCCTGGTGTTCTCTGTTATCTATAAATTGGGGAAAGTACCACGTGCTTCACAAGAGTATGATTAAATATTACAGTTTAAAAAAATTTTTTTTGAGACAAGGCTTCACTATTGTCCTGGCTAGCCCTGGAACTCCCTATGTAGATGAAGCTGGCCTCACATTCTCAAAGACCTGCTTGCCTCTGCCTCCAAGAGTGCTAAAATTAAGGAGTGAATCGTGCCTGACTCCCTTTTAGCTCAAGATAAATGCTTTGTTGTTTTATAAAAAGACAGGCCCCACCCTCATGACCTAGCTCTTTTCCTTAAAAGAAAGCTGTCCAGCCTTTGACTCTGACAAGTGACTGCCAGCCTTCCCTTGCATGTCTTGGGAAGATGGTCTCGTTGATTGGAGAGTGCTTCCTTAAGTGAGGCTAATGTCTTCCTATGGGTCCACCCATCCCCTTGTCTAAACAGAACATTTGCTCTTTCTTGCACAGAGACCTTGAGCTCTGAGGTGACACTATCTTGTCCACTCTCGCTTCAAGCCTATTCTTTACAGACTAAATATCTCATTGGTCAACATCATCTTCCCCTTCTCCTCACTGCTGGTTCTTCTGGCTGGCCTCAACGAGCCAGCATTCCGCTTATTACTGTTTATCACTTCCAGAGCATTAGAATATTCCAGACCTGTTCTGACAAGTGGCTCCTACCTGGCTTTTGTCTGCTGTTGAACCTATCAGGGCAGCGTAGGATCCCTCCAGGTCCTTGATAATCTCCTGTCTCTATTTCATGATGTAAATATAATCATCTAAATCTGATGATTATATAGTTTCCATCTTTCCCACCATTTATTTGTGTTAGTACAGTTTACAATTTTTTTTAAATTATAAGTTAAAATTTTATCCATTTACTTTATTTGGTTAGATTTTTCTCCTTCAGTTAAACTATTTGGAGGAAGACAGGGGACTTAAATCACGTTATTTGCTGCTTCTTACACTTACACTATATATGACTTCTTGTAACAGGCACTTTTAAAAACATTTTGATAAATTAATTTTATCCTCATCTGGTCTTCACAACTCCTGTAATCTAGGAGTTATTGTTATTCCCAGCATAGACGACAAAACCGAGACATGGAGAGATTTTGTTCACGAGGCAAGTTGGGCCCAGGTTCTCACAGCTCACAGCTCGTGCATGGAGTCCTTCAGCATGGGTGCCTGTCCTATGAACTAGCCCAGCTGAGTTTCCTTCATGCAGCCCTTGACCACTGTGCTGGCAAGCCACCATAACGGTGTGGCTAGCATGGCAGCTGGGCCAGAGCTCAAGAATAGCCTTTGGGATCCCCTACGTGAAGGGTTATGGAAGAGCATCTCTCTTCACTCTTTGGTGTGCATCCTCCACTTGTCACGAGCAGCTTTTAGGAGCACACTCAAAGCTTTTAGTTACACTGCAGCACAACCGTCCCCTGTTCTAATTCTTAGTAAGTAGAACTGAACTCTGACCCTCAAAAGCCTTAACTTTGCTGCAGACATCTGCAGGGAGTAGCTGTCTGGATGGCTCGTGCAGGAGTTCTACAGATTCTAAATTGTGCGGTCACTGCCCTAGAAGGTTTGGAGGGCTTGTGCTGGCTCTCACATCTAAAATAGTCCACCGAGAGGAAGACATTTCAGAGTCTTGAGTGGATAATTTAGAAACGTGCAAAAACCAACACTCAGGAGCCTTATCCCACTGCTGTCTGTGAAGGGTGTGTCTGGGCAGACCCCACTAGTTAACAGCACCTCAGATTGCCTTTGCTAGTTTCGTCAGTAATTCACGGACAAGAATAACAAAGGGAGTCTCTTTGGAAGATGGATGGCCTTCTGTTTGGAAGTGTTTTGTAGATCGTCACTCACTGCAATAGAACTTGGGGATATGTGATGGCAGGGACGGATCTGTGATTGGGACGGGCAGGACTGGAGCCGTGGACCACACGCAGCTCTTGAGCGCCTGGACATTTTACTTAACTTTTAAGTGGTCACTGGGAAAGTGTCAACCGCATTGAACAGCGACGCTCTAGAAGAAGGTTATTGGGCTGGTGTTCTCTAGTAGAGTGCTTGCCTAGTAAACACAAGGTTAGGAGTTCAGTCCCGAGAGAGAGAGAGAGAGAGAGAGAGAGAGAGAGAGAGAGAGAGAGAGAGAGAGAGAGAGAGAATATCTCATTTATATTAAATAGATGAATTTAAAGGGCTGAAGAGATGGCTCAGGGGTTAAGAGTACTGGATGCTCCTCCAGAAAACCCAGGTTCAATTCCCAGCACCCCCATGGTGACTCATAACCACCTGCAACTCTAGTTCCAGTGAATCCGGTGCCCTCTTCTGGCCTCTATGGGCACCGTATGGACCTGGTGCACATACATACTTGCAGGCAAACATTCATGCACGTAAAGTAAAAATAAGCCTTGATAGATGAAGTTTGTTTCCTAGAGAACAAGCCTCATGGTGTGTGGTGCTAGTCAGGTAACAGTTCTATTTTTACGGGTTAATTAGTTAAGTAACCCTTTCATTAATCCAGAGCGAGAAACACAGAATACCTTTCATCCCATTCAGGGATGCTCTGGCTTCATCCAGGGTTTATTGATGGCCTGGGTCTCAGTCATGATGAAACCTCTCTGTGATGTCTGTCTTTAATAGGTGCTAGAGGCACGGGCAGGCTCCATTGGGTGTCGAAGATGGTGTGTGGTGAGGGTCAGAGATGATGAAAGTTGTATTCGGGTTAATGGAAGCGGAGTGATGAGGTGATCTTCCAGGCGACGAGGAAATGCTGAATGCTGTTGCCGCGTTAGATTGGTCAGTAGGAGGAAGGGTTGGAAGGACAGGCGCTGACATGTCTGTGCACGGCTCCCCAGTGGGAGCTGAGGAGGGCTGGCAAGCACCAAGGAGTGAGGTCTTCAGGGTACTGATTGTACTTTAAAAAGCTGCTGTGTCCATCTAAGGTTTGCAATGTGTTATTGTGGGAGAAAAACAGACAGTGAAAAGGTTATTACAATGAGGCAAAGTAATACATTATCATCTTGTACAGTTACCTAAAGTCCTTTCTTTGTTTTCAAGGGAAAAGCAGCAAAAAAAATCAACTCATATACTGTGAGTTCCAAATGCAGCCCAGTTTTATTATCTTTATTATCTGTACTCTTGGTATTAAAGCAGAGAAATCTAATTTTTGAGTGCTTGGCTGATATGTGCATATTTGTGTATATGTACACACACCACACACACACACACACACACACACACACACACACACACACGCTACCATTTGGAATGAAAGTCCTTGAAGTCTCTTCAGGTGGGAGAATGTACTGGCTGTTTTTGTATCAACTTGACACAAACTGGAGACATCGGAGAGGAAGGAGCCGCAGTTGAACCTCCATGAGATCCATGGGGGAGGGCTGAGCCCCTGGAAGGTCTGCCATTCGTGCCTGGTTGTCTTGGGCTCTATGAAGAAGCAGGCTAAGCAAGCTAGCAAGCAGCCCTCTTCCATGGCCTCTGCATCAGCTCCTGCCTCCAGGTTCCTGCCTTGCTTAAGTTCCTACCCTGACTTTCTTTTGGTAGTGACAGTGATGTAGAAGTATAAGCTGAATAAGCCCTTTCCTCCCCAACTTGCTCTTGGATCATGGTGTTTGATTGCATCAATAGAAACTGTAACTAAGACATCCTGCATCTATAGTAGCTAGAGTCCATCTTCATAATAGGTTGTGACTGGCTTTCTCTATGTGATGACATTTGCAGTGAGCGTGTTAAAAAAAAAGGGGGGTGGGGTGGCGAGAAATGGCTGATACCTCAGGACCAGGCTCACTGTAATCCTCACTTCTCTGCTATCAGTTACATGAGACTACTTTTTATTTTAAAAGTTCTGATGAAAAGGTCCAAAAACCTTGTTAATTTTATTACTAGGTCTCATTCTTTTTAATAAATATTTATTTGTGTGTATGTGAATGTGTGTCACATAATAACAGTATCTTTGGGGGCCAGAAAAGTTTTTCAAATCCCCTGGAGCTAAAGTTATAGGTGGTTGTGAGCTGGAGACCTGGGTCCTTTGGAAGAGGAGACCTGGAGACCTAGTTGTGGGTGCTGGAGAGCTGGGTCCTTTGGAAGAGCAGCAAGGCCAGCCAGCCTCTAGGCCTCAGTTGCCTGTAACGAGCAGGAAGCAGATAGCACAGCCCCTTTGGATAGAACTTGAAGATTAGCTTGAGAACTGGTTCTGAGGGAGGTGAGTTTTCATTGTACATTTCTAGAAAGAGGGAGTCATGCTGCAGCTTTCAAAGTGAGGGCATATTGCAGCCAAGGAGAGATAAGACAGGCCAAGACACAATTCTAAGCAAAATAAAGACTTGTGGCCTAAAACCTTTCATTGTCACAACACCACTTTCAAAAAAAGTTGGAACTATAAATCGTGACATTATGGCCTTGGAACTTGACAGATATTTTCCTGAAAATGAATGACACCCGAGGGAAATACTTGATTCTGTTAGTTGCCAATGATGCGGGGAGGGGAGAAAAGAAACGAAAACGAAAACTCAAATCTTTCAAGTGAAAATTAGTACTTGCATTCGCCACCATGAACCTGATAGTCCCTTCTCCAGTGAGATGAGTGGTGACATTAGCAAATAAATATAGTGGTGTGTGTGTGTGTGTGTATGAGAGAACATGAGTGCGAGAGTACAAGTGTGTCGTTGCGCGCGCGCGCACACACACACACACCCCACAGTGCACATACAGAAGTCAGAGGGAGTAGAGTCAGTTCTCTCTCTCCACATTTATGTGTTGGCTCCTAGCACTGACCTCAGGGCTTCAGGCCTTCGCTGCAGGCGTCTTTACCCTTTAAGCCATGTCACTAGTCCTGTAATGGTTTTTCTTTTCTTTTTTTCTCTGTTTTTCTTTCTCTTTTTGACACAGAGCCTCTCTCTATAGCCCTGGCTGTCCTGGATGGTCTTTCTCAATTTGATAGCTATTTTAGTGTTTCTCAGTTTTACTTTCTAGTGTCAATAGTTAATAGAGATGACATACACAAAAAGTTTGACAGCCATCAGTTTAGACCGTACATACCAGTGGGTGTTTTTTTTTTTTTTAATGTTGCTGTTTGTTTTTAAAATCGTGCTTCAGGGCATGTGTGTATGTGTGAAATAAATTTTAAAATGTACACAAAAATAGAAGGATAGGGAAGATGAAAACCACTATTGCAATTATTCTGACTCCAGGGTTGGGATCCTGGGCCTGTAAGCTCCAGATGTCACCTGAGTGAAACACGAGTTTTAAGATCTTACATTGGGGAGTGCAAGCAAAATGCTGCTGACAGTTTTAACATGTGTTCATGGGACCAAGGCTTGATGGTATGGCCGCACTCCAGAGCGTGACACTTCCCAGAGTGAGCCTAGCACTGTCTTTACAGCGACCTGTAGAAGGAGGGAGTGATGTCACAGCCAGCAGAACCATGGTGCCTGGAAAGAGCAACCCCCACCCCACCCCACCTTCCCAGCAGGCTGTGTTCCTCCGCTGCAAGCTTTGGGAGGTTGTTGGTTCACACCCCTCTTCAGTGGGAACATACCGAGTTCCTGCACGCTTAAGCCCTGCTCAGGTCCTTTGACCCCCACCGAAGGACTCATGTCTGACCCTGTTTTCCTGCCCAGCAGCACCTTGAATGCCAGCCTGCCCGTGTGCCCTAAGCCATGAAGAGTCACACCAGCGTGAGGAGTGCTTATGAGTAGGATCTAGCTTCACAACAGAGTCATCATGTCCTTGATCTGGAGTGTAGAACACTTTGTGTCCCAGACACTGGCCTTGAGGCAGCCATTCATGCCCTAGGCCTTGGGGGTGAGCTCAGCCTCCCTAGGCAGCGGCTATCAGTGGGGGTTCCCTGCCTCCCTGTGGCACTCTGTGTGTGCTAAGAAACCTGCCTGGCCTTCAGAGACTGGCCTTGCAGGAGTCAGGGCTTTCTGTTCTTTGTAGGTGATCTCCTGTCTGTCCAAATGTGTTGCTGTTTTGAAGTTAGTCTATGACACAGCTGTTCTTTTCACATTGCACTTCTGAAAGTACTGGGGTCTGGTGTCTCCCCCTTCTTCCCCTATCTTTCCCCTCCCTAGTGCCACCCCTGCTGTCTACTTCTGATCAGCCCTTATGGAGGATTATGGTAGACACCAGTGTGCATCAGATAAGTGACCAACTAGTGCACTGAAAGATACTCACTTGAGTCGCTCCAGCTTACACAAGTGGGTGGAAAGCTTAGCAATAAGAAGAGAAAGATGTGCTTGTGAAGCAGAGCTGGACACAAGGACACAGGGCTGGCCAGCTGCCCGCCTGCCAGGGCTTCCATTTTCTTACTGTCCAAGTGGGCTCAGCACAGTGGCCTGCTGTGCGCATTAACCTAGAAGACGTCAGTGCTGGAAAGGGCCACATGTTTGAGCATCTCATGCTGCCCCCTCTCACTCCTGCTCCTCTGCAGTTCTGTTTTCAAACTTGGGACTTGGTTTTAATGTTTGCATGCACTTAGTATCACCACATATAAAATACTATCACTTGCTGAGACCTTGATTTGGCTGGGAAGTGTGACACGTGTGGACTGAGTTCATGGTTGTACTCTCTCTCTCTCCATGAGAAGAACTTGATTTCATTCTGACTTCCTTGTCTGTTGGGCATACTGTCTAGGAATTGAATTGGGGGCATCTTAGGACTTAAACGAATAGAGAAAAATAGCATTGAGGGTATTTCACTCATCTGAGTGCACTGCTCCTAACTGTCTCATATCTCTCTATCCCTCTCTTCTCTTTACAGGGATCCACATTTTCTGGACCCAACTCTGGAATATGTGAAGGTAAGAAACAGGGTGTAGCATGTGGTTACAACTCTGGGCAACAGACTTCACATTCTAACACAGTACCGCCAAGCACTGCCCACAGTCTGGCTTATGTGGGGAACGAGCTAAATCCCCTGAAGCAGCCAGGAGAAATCTGGCTCGCATGGGCCTTCCGTAAGCTCGGCAAGATTCTCATGTGATCCCGTTAACGTCTGTGGTCCTTCCCCCATGTGGACCAGATGTGTTTTAAAATTCAGAGTCATGGGTTTGTTTTTGTTTTGTAAGCTCTGGCTTACGTGCTGTAATACCTCCAAAGAGGTCTGGAGTGAGCACCATATAATCAAAGTCATTACTGTGGCACCAACATATGATATTTACTCTGGGTAAACAGATAACAGGATTTTATATATCCAAGTCACTTTTTTTTTTTTTTTTTTTTTGCCTCCAAGTGAGGTCATTCTGTTCTGTTGCTGAGTGAATTGTCTTTTTATTTGATCTCTTAGTTTTCAGATTTTTGGGGATTTGGGCAGGAATTTAGAAGACAGATTGTGGGCACAGCTTTATCTTGGGTGGAAGGATGGAGGCCCTGGGGTTTTAAGAGCTTTCTCTTCCTTTCTAACAGGCTCCCTCCCCTCAGTAACTAACCTGGGACCAAGCAGGAACACTGCTGCTCAGTGGGGTTCACAGCCAATGCTGCTTGGCTGCCCAGCCCTTCTAAACCATCTGCTTTTCACACCTTCCCTCTGCCCTCATCCCACTTTGGGTTGTGAATATTTGCTTTACTGTGTTTTACTTTTAAGCTGTTATTAAGTCAGGTCCCCAATCCAGAAGAGAGGTGTGGCCTGTCACACCTGGATTTGTGACAATGCCCTTGCTGTGTTTTAGGAGGAATCACGGCACAGGTTAGGTTCATGGTCTTCCCCTGAGGACCAGCGGCCTATCTTCTTTATTGCATTTTCAGAGCATGTAGGCCTGCTTCTTCTAGAGTTCTGGCCTACTCCACCTTTTTAGACCAGAGGGTGGATGGGAGAGAGAGTTCCAGTCAACTTGTCTGGTCAGTGGCGCATCATAATGGAGTATGTGGTGATGGGGGTGGGAATTATTTCTTCGTTTTCTTATTCCTCAGCAATGGTCTGAACTTTTGGGACTAAGGTGAGTGTGTGCACCTAAGCCATCGGGGACACCACCACACATCCAGTCCGAGGTTTATAACCCGTGTGTCCACACTACTCCCGAATGCATCACTTCTATTTTCGTAACAGGTCGTGTACTGCTAAGCACTGATGTTCCTCGTACAAACTGTGTTTTGATTTGACTGTGGCAAGAAAACAGCATGTGCTAGGATAATGCAGTTCGCACTGTAAAAGTCACTCCATCCCATGGTTCAGAGATTGGCCACCTCCCGCCAGAGGCCCAGACCGTCTGTTCACCAAGTGTAACCTTGATCCTTGCTCCAAGAACTCATCTCCCTACCTCCCTTTTACAAAACTCTAAACCCCTTGTACAGGAATCCCATGATGGCTGTTGCCAAAAGTAGGCCATTTTAGGATAGTCTGCTTCAGTATGGTAGCTCCCGAGGCTCTGTGGTTTTGCGGCCTACAACCGACCATGATTCGAAAATACGAATCGGAAGTTTTCAGAAATAACAAGCAGCTCATCAGTTTTAATTCTGTGTGTCTCTGAGTGGCATCTTGAGTTCCTGTGTGCTGCTCCTCTTTTCAGTGTATCCTCACTGTCTATGCTGCCATTCCGTTAGTCGTGCAGTAGAGGGTGATTACCGCAGTATTGTAGTGCTTGTGTTAAGTAGCCCTCACTTTACTCACAGGTTCCAGAGCAGGAGAGACTGATGTGAAGGCAGCACCCGGGTGTTACACTGTTTCCATGTGGCAGCCTGCAGGCACATAAAGTATAGTATGGTATCTGTAGACTATGGTACTATCTGTGATTTCAGTCATCCGCTCAGTGTCTTGAAATGTATCCCCATGGATAAGGGGAGGACTATTGTATTACCTTGAGTTATTGCAAGATAGTCATTCATGACTGTCAGTCATGGGGGATTGGGCTGTATAGGCCAAGAAGCGGTACAGTGGATTTCGGTATTTTCCATTTATCCTGGCTTTCCCTGCCTTCTGGCAAGGTTGATGGAACTGCCCTTTAGAGTCTTTTTTCAATGGGATTTTGTTTTGTTTTGTTCTGTTTGGGGGAGCGTCTGGTTTTCTGTAGCATATGTTATGTTTTCTCCCTTCCCAAATCCTTTAAAGTCAGAGCTTTAAACTGTGGCTGCATCCTTCTTGATTGCAGAACAAAGCTCCCCCCCATCCCCTTTTCTTTTTGTCTATGCCCTGCCTCTCTCTCTCTCTCTCTCTCTCTCTCTCTCTCTCTCTCT
>CM053744.1:74417985-74509142 GCA_028658305.1 Pachyuromys duprasi
GATCCTTCAGCTCAATGAAGGTTCACCCTGGAGCCGAGCAGAAAGCAGAGCCTAGAGAAGCTGGAGGGTTGGAGCTTGCCTCATGTCTCTGAAGGCATGTTTCCCTAGCCCCATTTATGCAAGTGGTGGGCTTGGACCTGGCACCGTCTCCACCCTCCTGCAAGCCCAACCTTGAAAACGATTGCACATTCTTCCTCTATGCATATGAGCTAGTCTTTTTGTTTCTGGATCTCTAGCTGGACCACTGGGATATAAGCTTAGACTACCCCTGGAAATTGTCTTCTCTGAGTAGCCTGGCTTCATGGTAATCTCAAGTGGTCTCTCCAGGTAGAAGGGTATATTCGGCCTTAGTGCAGTTGTGAAATGGAATCATGGGTACTGAGGGAAGGGAAGAAATTAGGGGTGTGCTTAGTAGCAATTACAAACAGCTGAGTTAGCACGTAAGCACCTAGATGTTCTGATCACCCAAAGTTAAGAGCCTCTGGGATTTTATGACCTGTCATGACTTGTTCAAATCTTGATGATTGGATCTTGAAATGCAACATTTTAATATTAAAAGATAAAAGTGACTTAAAGGGTACACTGTGTGATATCTCTGACCCAGTTAACCTTGCCTGTGGAACACGGGCCTCTCCAAGCCCATGGCAGAGCCAGTTCTATACGTATGCGATGGGTTGCAACAGGCATACACCCCTGAACTCAGAAGGACTCTACAGTTGATTTACTGCTGTTCTGTTGCCACCTTGCAACTCCTAATCGCTTCTGACCCAGGGACCTAGAACCTGGACACCCAGATCTGTAAATCCTGTCCTTAACCCTGGCCTAAAGGGATAGAACGTGCTTTAAAAGTGAGCACAACACAGTTCAACGCCAGCCTTGAGAGCCTTTGTGATAGAGTGAGTCTAGGGGTGACACTCGGAAGCATGGCCATTTGAGAAGTCAGGTCATCCATGCAGGTATGTGACTACCTGGATGATTGTGCTGGCAAAGGGCCACAAATGAGGCACATCTGGCCCAGGACAGTCAGCATGTCCAGAGAGAGGTTCTTTTGCACAGACAGGCACAAACAGCACAGAGCCCAGGGGCCTATTGTGGTAACGGAGGCTTCCAGCCTTGGCCACAAGCTGGGTCATCCATTTTAATCCCCTGGGGAGCTGTATTTCCCTCACCCACCTCCCCATCAGCCCACTGTGGCTGAGTCCTCACCCAAATGTGGGCTCCGTTAATGAGCTGTAGGGGAGACCTGGGATTTCCATCACGGTTCAGGGGACCCCAATCAGAAGATATCACTGGGCTTATCTGATCTGCCCATTCAGCATTCTTTTCCTTCTTTTCTCTTCCTGTTCAACCCTCCCGTCAAACTCTGGCCCCAAACCTTGAAGCATCTGGATTCCCACAGGCCTGGTAGCTAAGCAGAGCAGAGGTCAGGGAGGGGGTGGCCTTTCCCACCCTTTTTGTTCTAGTCCAGTGGCCTGGACCAACATCTTTGCTATCTTAGGCCATAGGCAGTAGGGACCAGCTGTCAAGCCAAGAAGCCAATGGGAAATTGAGCACCACCTGCTTTTCTTTATTTCTAATAGGAAGTCAGGAATTACCCCCACAGCCCTGGTTGTGTTTCCAGCTGTTCTTCCAGCTGACTTCCACATCCTCTGTCGCTGGCTGGCTGGACAGCAGCTACAGATGAGCACAAGCAACGCTTGGCTCGATGCCTGCCTCTCTTTGCTCTGTAATCCTTGCTTGGCTGACATCAAGCACCTAGCACCCAAGTCTGCCAGGCACCTTCTGGAAATGTGTTACTGGACTCAGATATGTGATTCAAGAGGTGGGACCTGGAGGCATTGATGGTGGGACCCCTAGCATCCCAGTGACAGAAGGGTCCACACTGAGACGTCAGCTTGCAGTTTGGAAAGAACATATTTATTAAAAGTCATCATATTATTAACGTCTGATGTCTCCATGGAGACAGTGCAGCACAGTGTTAGGTCCACAGACTCAGGACAGACCCCTAAGACTTGAAGCATAACCCTGATACCAGTTAACCCTGTGACTGTGAGGGTACTACTTAACCTTTCTGTGCCTGGGTTGTCTTATCGATAAAAAGATAACGGAAGTGTCTACTTCACAAGGTTTTAAGGGTTAACTAAATCAATACCTAGTGCCTAGCACACAACAAGTGTGCGGAGACAGGTAGCTTGTCTCTTATACTTAAATGCAGTAGTTCTCAACCTGTGGGTCACAATCCCTTTTGGGGGGGGGGTGTCAAATGAGCCTTTCACAAGGGTCACATATCAGGTATGCTGCATATAAGATATTTGCATTACAATTCAAAACAGTAGCAAAATTACAGTTCCGAAGTATCGATAAAATATTTTTGTGGTTGGGGCGTCCCCTAGCATGAGGAACTGCGTAAAAGAATTGCAGCACCAGGAAAGCTGAGAATCACTGCTCTAAGGGATGCATATGGGAAGATTTTAAAGCTACCTTGTTGAACTGGCACAGATATCAAGTGAGCCCCAGTCTGAATTAGAGCCTGGGTGTCTGGCCCCACATCACATTGTTCCACCACGGTCTAGGGAGGAGACTGGAGAAGTGCTAAGTCAGCGTTTCTCACCCGCATTTCAGTTCAGACAAGGCCCCAGCCATGAGGGTGTGATTGATGCAGCACATGCCGGTGGACACATCTCTCTGAAAGAGCAGTGTGGCAGCATAGGGGTTTAGTGGTGAAAAGAATTAGAGTGAGGAGCATCACACGTGCTGGGCTGTGCCTACATGGCCTCTGTCATCGCTGGGCCCTTCTGACAGAAACTCAGCAGAGTTGCCCGAGTAACTGCGAAGACCAGGGTAGAGTCTAGGAAGAAAGCAGAGGCTGCAGTTTTAGGCTGTAAGACGGGCTTTTGACAGGGTGCTAATGGCTCCTAATAATCCCCCAAATCCCAGCTAAGTGCTCCTTGTGTAGGCTGTGATTGAAACCAACACTCCTTGGGGACCCCGCTTTGCTCCCCTCCATCTGTCAGGTTCCATCATCTCCAATCCACTTGAGCATCTGAGTCTGTTCAAAACGGACCTCACACCCGTGAGAGACAGTTCCTCACCCGCACAGCTTCCATGTCTTTGTCCCCTCCTGAGCTGAATCAGTCTGAGAACACACTCCCTGGCGCTAAGTCTCTTGTGTTTAAGCACTGACAGAAACTGTGAATTTCTGCTGAAGTACACCATTTCACAAGTTGGAACAAGGAGTTGCTGTAAGCCTACTATTTAGAAAACAAACAAATAAAGCCCACATGCAACTATTTCAGAAATGCTACCACACAGAAATGAACCCCACTTGCCAAAATGTCACCATATAAAGAAAGTGATTGAAGGGGCGCAGCGAAATGTCACCTCCTTCATATTGAGACTTGGGAAGGAAACAAACAGTCTTCCTAGCTTTACAAACATCTTTTCGACCATTCATTGCTCTTAAAATATAACATTTTACTGACCATATAATGTTATAGTTCTCTATCTAATATTAATAAGTGATTAATAATATTAATCACTTCTGGTGTTAAAAAAAACTTTTTAGGAGGCTGGCAAGATAGCTCAGTCAGTAAAGTCCTCACTGTGAAAGCTGAGGACCCAATTGTAGGCAGGAGGTTATTGTGTGATCCAAATGATGACTTCAGTAAATCCCCCCCATATCTGGTTGCAATCCTTGTTCTGAGAATCTCTTGTCTCAATGCTGTGTGAACACTGCTCCCCAATTGTCCCCTGGCATCCCAATAGAGGAGCTTAGAGCCAATTGCTGAGCCAGGAGAAAATAGGGCTGGGCTTCCTGCCAGCCAGGGGAGGAGGAAGTAGGGGATCCAGGCATGGGAGAGGCCCAAGAGGGACTAGGAGAGAGAGAGAGAGAGAGAGAGAGAGAGAGAGAGAGAGAGAGAGCGCTCAGCAAGAAAAGCTACAAAGTATCTCTCAGATGCACCCGGTGAGGAAACCAGATTAGTTTAAAGGTTTAAGACTAGAGTAATAACTGATCATCTGTTGTGTTGTGAAGCTTATTAGTCAACAAATATAAAACAGTCTCAATTATTTGTGCGGTAGCCAGGTTAAGACAGAAACTGAGAAACAAACACAGTTTTATAAAAATAACTTTAACACCTAAATCCAACTCTCAGAACACACGTTAAAAATGCTGAGGGGGGCTGGAGACATGGCTCAGTGGTTAAGAGCACTGTCTGCTTGCTCTTTAAGAGGTTCTGAGTTCAATTCCCAGCAACCACATGGTGGCTCACAACCACCTATAATGAAATCTGATGCCCTCTTCTGGCATGCAAGTGATCTACAGATAGAACACACATACATGTTAAATAAATACATGAATAAATATTTTTTAAAAAACTGCTGAGTGTGGTAACACCAACTTATGTCCCCAGCAGTTGGGGAAGACAGGAGGGTCCGGAGGGGAGGGGGGGGGGCCTGGCTACCTTATCTCGCCTACTTGGTGAGCTTCACACCATGAAAATACTCTGCTTCAAAAACCGAAGTAGACAGAGCCTAAGAATGACACCCAAGGTGTCCTCTGGCCTCCATGCATGTGCACACACACACACACACACACACACATCCATCCTCACACGTGAACTCACACGTATAACATTTTAAAAGTTTAGGATAGTGATCAACTAAGCCAGGCACGGTGGCGTGCGCCTGTAATCCCAGCACTCAGGGAGGCAGAGCAGGTGATCTCTGTGAGTTAGAGGTTAGTCTGGTCTCCAAAGTGAGTTCAGGACTACCAAGACCACACAGAGAAACCCTGTGTAGGAAAGTCAATAGCAAAACAAAATAAGATTAAAAACAATCAAGAGATTTACGGCTTGGTTATTAAAAGACCCATGTTCTTAACTTGAGTACTAGATTCACTATTTCTGGGTACAAAAACAAATAACTTCAAAACTTAGTGGCTGAAAGGTATAATAATAGTTCATTCTTTCGCACAGAGTCTGGCTCGTGAGGGTGATGAAACAGGTCATCTAAGGGCTTCAGCCACCTAAGGCTTAATTTGGAATAAAGCACCTGTCCCCAAGAGAACTCCCTCACTTGATGGGCAAACTGGTGCCAGGGACCCTCACATCACCCAGAATATTCTGATGGTCTATGCACAATGCCACTGGTCATTTCCACCATCCCTTCCTCCTCTCTGCCACACTGTTATGGTTCCCCGGGCCAGATGTGACTCAGTGTGGGAGGAAGCCGACTAGAATGCAAGCCGTGGCAGCCGCTTTGGAGGTGCTAACGCTAACCAGTTCCGGGACAGTTTCGGCTATGGTTTGACTATGTCCTCAAAAAGTCACCTGTGGGTCAGCTGTGGCTACAGCTCAGTGGTAGGGCTTGCCGTTGCTTAATGAGAGCCCAGGTTCATGCGTTAAAAACACGGTTTCTATATTTTTATACTAATGGCATTTGGAGGTGGAGTTTGAGAAGTAATGAACGGTAGGCAGGCTCCTGAGACGGCATTAGTAGCTTTATAAGAAGAGACATAGCTGATCTGTCTTGCCACACGGACGCCCCTGCTGTGTTCGAATTAACAGCAAGGCTTTCACTGGATGCTGTAAGTATGTCAGAGCCGTGCTTTTAGAGCGCCTGGCCTTCAGGGCCGTAGCCAAATAAACCATGTTATTGTGGTTTGTAAAATAATCTTGCTATTTAGCCAGGCCGGCCTTGAACTCGTGACCCTCCTGCCCTGGCCTCTGCAGTGCTGGGACACAGATGGGCACTGTCTTGTCCTGGCCATCTTCTACTCACTGGACATCATCTGGCTTTGCTTATTGGTATAACAGGAGCTAGACTAAGACACAGTTTACGCTTTTTTCTTTGCTGTGATAACATGCTTTACACTCCCACCAAAGAAGCTTGCAAGGCAAAGGTTTACTCTAGCTCACACTAGGGAGCTAGAACTGAGGGAATACCCCATTGTTGAGGGAGGTCAGTGCAGAACTCCAGCCAGGAACTTGAAGGCAGGCGTACTTGCTAGTCCACACATTACTCCCAATCAAGGAATTCACTTCATGGCCAGGTAAGTACAACAGGAGCCAAGGATGCCCTGGGCCCAGCTAACTTGCTTATACAGCCAAGGACCTCCATCTGGGCCAATGGTACTCTCTACAGTGGGCTGGGCCCTCCTACACCAATTAAGGATCAAGACAACCCGCACATACATGACATCAGGACTCTGGTCTAGGCCATTCTTCAATGGAGGCTCTCCTTTCTGATAACTCTAGACTATGCCAGCCAAGATGACGGTTGAGGCTAGCCAGAACACCTTCTGCCACCTTGCAGTGTGTGTCAAGTATCCCGTTCTTATGTTCCCATAATACCATCTGTTCCCTACTAACGGTATCTCTTTTCAGTCACAAACGCACAGAAATTCAGAGCTACACGCACCACAGCGATCACTTCTTCTGATACAACGGCCAAACCATGCGTTCCTCTCTGTGATAAGACTGTGCTCAGTCTGGAGTTCTTGAGTTTCTGCAGCAGGAAATCCATATGTAAGATTCACTTAATGGGAAAGGGCTGTGACGACTTTTCCTTGAGGCCCTGGACTACTTCGGCTCGAGCAGGTGGTGTTTTCCCAGGTTAAGTCCTGTGTTTAGAAAATGACGTGGGCGTTTGCTGAGAGCACTCGTTCAAACAGACAACCCAATTTCCCCCAGTTACTCCTCGGTACGCTGAGCTCATTATTTGCTACCATGCGAGCAGCTATTTACTAAGCGTCCCTCTTTGTATATAGATTACCCCAAAATGGCTCACGCTACCCTGTCATCTCTCTGTCTACATTACTGTTGTCTACTTTGTGACAACAAAGGTTAAAATTCAATGGTGCCAAGAATACAACGTCATGTAAGAAGAACACTTAAGACAGGCGTGGGGAGGTGTGATGGTAGGGGGTGACAGATGGTGGCAGGAAAGGTGTGGGGGGGTGAACAAGCACGTCAGCCTGTGGCCTGAAGGGCAGAAGGCTGGGAACAACGGCCTCTACCATCCACGCTGTATGTTACAGTTATCTAAGAATTCCCTTTACTTCTGCAACTATATATTAGCTCAACCTTCCAGGAAGATACAGAGCATGAAGCTGGTCTCTGGCATATTAAAAATTAGCACCCAAATCGTTTCCTCCTGGTAGAGCCCTTTCCCAGGGTCAGCCCCAGAGAAGGTGTGCAGTTGGTGAGGTGTCCTGCTCAGCACTAGTTTTCCCCCTAAAAACACTTTCTAAGATTCTGATGACACTACCTTGGGGGCTCCTGCCGAGGGAATGCCACAGTGCTTCTCCCGCCACGGCCTTCCCTAGAATAAGTGAGTTCAAGAGAGGATATGAGACGCTGGAGAGACGTCTTTGTGGATCTTGAGAGCGCTTGATGCTCTTACAAAGGAGCTGGGTTCCATTCCCAGCCCCCCACATGGAGGCTCACACCATCTGGAACTCCTGCTCCAGAGACCAGACACTCTCCTCTGATCTCGGGTACCAGACATGCATGTGATGCGCAAGCTTACATGCAGGGGAAAACACGTAAATATGTAAAATAAATAAACGTTAAGGGAAGGGGACCTAAGAGCCTCCTTGGGCTTCTCAAATCACAGCACTTGGGCCGCTCTCCTGTGGCAGATTCTAAAGAGGCTGACTCTTCCACAGACCACAGCAGCAGTCAGGGTGAAAGCTAGGCTGGGTTTGAAAAGAGCCCCTGGGAGACAGGCAGGAGAAGCCTGGGTCTTCCTCTAGGCTCCTTCTTAGATACCTGTCGTAAAAATCTTACTTTCCCCAATTGCATTGTTTATCATAAAGAGCGCTGAGCCTGGAGCCAGCGGAACCCTTCATCCTGCCTTCCCTGTTTCACGCTCCTATACACCCCCTATCCAACCTGGTTTCTTACCTTTGCCAAACATCCTGCAATACATTTCCTGTCTTCCCTTAAGGAAACCTCCTTAGAAGCAAGCTGCCATGCTGTTTGAAGGGGGGAGGGGAAGTAAATTAACAACTTTGCCTAAACTACAGTTTCTGTTTCCTCTTCAAGGACTTGCCTACTTTTACCATGTACTTGGCCAAGACTCAAAGCCATTTACCTTAATTATCTCCAGGGAACCTTAGCTAGAAATCAGGCACATACATGTCTGCCCTACCCAGGAGGTATGCCCTTGTTTGGATGCTGGGTCCTCTGAGGGTCAGAGACAAACAAACAAACAGACCCTTCTTGGTAAGTCTGTGTGTATATGTGGGGGGGAGGGGGGAGTCCTGTGGGTAGAGCCCACTGTGCACGGCAGAGGCAGGTCCTCCAAGCAACCTTCTGGGCCTGCCATGAAACTGTTAGTGGAGGGGGAAAGGCGGAGAGGCTGTCAGCTCCTCGGTTGAGTTGGCGTTCAGACTCAGCCTCTGCCCGTCTCCGAGGACTTAGGTATTCTGATGACAGATAATGTCACCCTTTGACAAACGAGTAGAGCCCTTTCAACAACATCTGTCAGGGGAGCAAGGTGGCCCGCCATTTATTTGCTCCAAGAATCGTTTCATCATATAGTCTTATGGTCGTGCAGATACTGTCAAATATTAGACTTTTGAACTAAAATGCTTTGTGTGTGTTAGGGTGGGTGATAGGAGACTGGGGAGGTAGCTTAGTCTGCAAAGAGCTTGAGCAAGACCTGAGTTCAATGCTCAGAACGCACGTTAAAAAACAAAATCGGGTACGGTTGTGTGTGCTTCTAATTGTAGCACAGGGAAGCAGAGAAAGGATTTAGGTGGAGCCCTAGAGCCAGCCTCCTTAGCAAAGTCCAGACCACTGGGAGACCCTGTCTCAAAAGATGGCAGCCAGTCCATGAAGAATGACATTCCAGAATTATTCTGTAGCACATATACATCCAGGGAGATGCTCATCTCTCTTTCTGATCCACTCACCGTCTGTTTTCTTCCAGATGTCTCTTGTTATTTAGTTGGCAGAGCAAAGTGCCCTGGACCTTCCTTTTCTCTTCGAAGGCATTGGTAACTGTGGTGGTAATGGTGGTGAAGAACCTTCCTGTCTTACCCCCATTTATTTGGTGGCTTCCCTGCTTGAAAGGTAAGTCTCTTAACCAATCTTCACAAGATTGGTTCTTCACAAGATTGGAGCTTTTAGTGATTCATATATAGCACCTGCACATCTTTGGAGCAAAAGGGACTGCAACTCAAACAAATAGAGACCTGGTGTTCTTGTGCTCCATCTAGGGAAGATGGCTGGTTGTACATTAGTCATTGGGCTTGCAAGACGTTGATGGGAAGGTGCTGAGAACATCCAATTTGCTGGGTCTTCTGGGATGGTACAGAAGAGGGTCAGCAGCAGCAGTCACTAAACAATCTAGGCTGGAGGCCATTTTTTTCTGAGTTCTGGTAGAGATGCACCAGGCCGAGGGGCTGCAAGACTGGGCTCAAGTCAAGCCTCGTGCCTCTATCATGCCTCCACCCTTCCTGTATGTCTTTTACGGTGAACCTGTGTAAACAGTAGAACTAAAGCTGAGGCTTTCTATGTCCTTAATCCCTAACGAAGCAGATTCACAGGGAGTTTAGGGCCTTAAAAGGAACACTAATACCTTTTGCTGAGCAGAGCAACTTCATTAGAGCAACAGAAAGGGAGAGGCCATTGCTAAATTTGCTCTCTCTCTACAGCCTGTGGGCACATTTAGGGAACACAGGGTTGGCCTAGCACGCAGTCAAGATGCTCCAGGCTCAAACACTCAAGTCCACACCCTCCCGTTCTTGCCACTCCTTAGTTTCAACTTTCAAACTTCTTGGAAGAGTCTCTCCTCTGCCTTCACTACACAGCTCCACACTTGAGGCACCCTCTTTTGCAAATGCTCTCCCCCGGGCCACTGGCCACCTCACGCTGTCACCTCCATTGGCTGTTCAGTCCTGCTCAATGCTTTCTCTTCAGGTACACTATACTTTCCAGAATCATCCTTTTTTAGGAGTGTTCATTGATTCTTTCTGTCCCTTAAATAATTTTTCTCTCAGGATTCTGACCCTGGTCTTCTTTGTTTTCCTAACTCTTTCTGTTTTTAGTGGATATTTGCCATTTATGGTTGCCTTCTATTGAAGTTAAGACTCTGTTAGGTCTCTACCTTAAGACTTTAGGTAGGAATCAGAAATAGTTTAGGTACTGACTTGTACTGACTTTCCAGCTTCCCTTGCAGCTAGAGCTTATATATATGCAACGTTTCTGACCATCAGATAGACTTTAACATGTCTTTGAATAGGGTAATAGACTAAAAAAATATACATACTGGCAGGCTCCATTCTGATGAGGATAAATGCTGAATGTCTAGGTTCTAGAAATAGTGTTTATTGATCAGTAATGCAGGCTATGCTATCTGTGCTCAGCATATTGTGGTTAAGATTTAGAAGCTAAACAAGAAGGAGGTCCCAAGGCAAGATGATCAACCCTCACTTAGACAAATGGAATGGACATTGGAAGTAGGAGAAAACAAGAAACAGGACAGGAGCCTACCATAGAGGGCCTTTGAAAGACTCTACCTAGCAGTGTATCAAAGCAAACCTTCGGCAGAGTGCAGGGAATGTGTAAGAAAGGGGAGTTAGTAAGACATGGAGAGGACAGGACCCCCACAAGGACCAAGTATATCTGGGCCCAGGGGTCTTTTCTGAGACTGATTCTCCAACCAGGGACTGTGCATGCATATAACCTAGAATCCCTGCTCAGATGTAGCCCATGGCAGCGTAGCATCCAAGGGGGGTTCCCTATTAAGGTGAACAGGGACTGTCTGGCATGAACTCAGTGGTGGGCTCTTTGCCTCCCCCCCCACCCCCACCTCTGAGGGAGGAGCAGCCTTGCTAGGCCACAGAGGAGGACATTTTGGCCAGTCCTGATGAGACCTGATAAATTAGGGTCAGGTGGAAGGGGAGGAGGACCTCCCCTATCAGTGAGAGGGGCAGGGAGGAGATGTGGGAGGGAGGGTAGGATTGGGGTGGAATGAGGGAGGGGGCTATAGCTGGGATGCAAAGTAAATAAGCTGTGATTAATATAAAAAAGAAAAATTTTTAAAAGAAAAAAAATAATCCTAACTTCCTGGTAGCAACCTTTTGAGCCATAGGACATAACAAGCTTATTTTTTTTTCAAAGAAAAAAAAAGCATGTAATTGTTTTAGTGGCTAAATAACCTGCTAAATATTAATGTGACAATTTTCTGTGCAGTAAAGCTGGTCTGTGTGGAAGGGGAGGGTAGTCTATATCCTTTATCAGAACAGTACTGTGGGATAGAGGGAGGAAAAAGACAATCAACCCCTAGCAATTGTGGATTACTGCTAATCAATTCTGTTAGGGCCATAGCTGGCTGGGGACCAGCTGTAATGATCCTACGGAACACTCACTCGAGATGTGTGTCAGTGTCTTGATGACTCTGTGTCTCATGATCGGAAGTATTCTCTGGCTGATGTGCCATTGCTGTGAATGACACTGGCTGCTTTGGTGGCTCATGCACCCGTCTCGGCCCACAGCCAGGATGAAGTGGGAAGAGATGGAAACCTTCTTATCTTTCCTTTATCACCCACAACAGTCAAGGAAGTGCCAGCCATAAGAAGGTGCCAGACTGACATCTGAGTGAGTCCTGGTGTATTCAGTTTTCCTTCTTAAAATGCACAGTCATTAAGTTTAGAATTACAAGATGATTCCTGTTAGTCACAAGGCATTATGTGTGCCTGAAAAATATACTAATGTGTTTTTCAACAAAAGGAATGGTGGGGGATGTGGTGGTGGGTGTGTATGTCTTTGGTAACTCTTCATTGTATTTATTACATCTTATGGGAATCTGTTCTCTTCTTCCACCATGTGCACTGAATTCATGTTGCCAGGCTAGGCAGCAAACATCTTTATCACAGAGCCATCTTGCTGGCCTTGAGCATGGTAATTCTGATATCCCACCATGATTCCCACTAGAAAAGAATATATTTGGTTGTAAGTTTTGGCCAATACTTTTTCACATTTTTCCCTTTCCTTCACTGTTACTGTGTTTATAAAAATATAAATCATAAAGGAAAAGGAAATTAATTCTATTAATGCAATATCCAAAGCGTGTATTTCAACAGACAGAAGAAAAAAATCTGAAATCCTATCAGCAGTTACTTGGAAATTATGTGATTCAAGTTGGTCGTACCTGAAGAAAATCTAATTTCTAGAAACTCCCATTAATGAAAGTTGAAATTAAGTAGTACATTTTCACAGGAGATTTTTGCTAGGAAATTCACCCACTCTCACATTACTCCCAAATTAATTTAAAGTTAAATGTTTAATTTATAGATGCCTGATTTTCACTCATAAAAGAAACACCAGTGTTATGCTAATTACCTTGTATCTGCACAACTTTCCCAACTTACAACTCTTCCAACTCTGCATGCTTGAGACTTATTTTCTCTGTGAGTAATTTCCTTAAAGTTCTTGATGCCCCCCTTTCTTGTTTTACTTGAGACACCCCAGCTTAAAGGTACATGAAAAATGGGAGTGTTCTTATCTTAACACAACAAGGCACCAGAATTGGTCTCAGCTGAAGGAATTTGTACTCTTAATTGAGCAAAGATTATTCTTTCAACTCTCCTTTGATATTTGGCATTGGACCAAGGAGCCTAAAATTAGCTGCCTGCTGAATCCAGGTGCAGGCCAAGTGGGAGCTATTCCATTTGCCCCAGGAAGTCACAGGAGCTGTTGAAATAGTTTAAGTAGGACTCTGGTCAACTGCTTGCAGGGCCATTGCTTGCTGCAGAGAATGGAAAACCACCATACCGCAGAGATGAAAGGAACCAGGAGAGCATCACTTAGGAGCGCTCCATCTTGCAGCTCAGGGTGGAGCGACAGACCCTTCCGTGCCTTGTCCCGCCTCACCCCTCAAAGGCATTCTGAGGACTAGATGAGTGAGCATGCAAGCCTACGCACGATTGCTCTTCATCGTCACTATGGTGGTTTCAGAACATTTCTACATATACTTTAACCCTCCTTCCGTCCACATGTGCTGAGCTTAGTGACCAACCCATAGCCAGGGGAACACAGAAACTTCTAAATCTAGGTCAGAAAGGTGACTCATATTCTCCTATTTCTCTTAGAATACTTATCATGGGAGAACTCAGACGTCATGTTAGAAGTCTTACTCCTCTGAGACTGCCATGTCACAGGGAAACCACATAAAGAGGCCCGAGTAGGCTCTTTGACTGAAAGTTCCGACCTTCATACATCACGTTAGCTGGGGCACCACATGTGTGGGTAAACGCATTTCCAGATAATTCCAGGCCCCGACAACCAAGACAGCCTGGAGTTTGAACTTTCCCAGCTAATTCCTCAAACATGAAAGAGTGACAAGCCATTTTTTTTCTCCACTGGTTCAGAACTCCTGACCCAGTCTGTGAGAATATGAAATGGATAGTAGGGCCGTGCGTCTGTGTGTGTGTAATTTCTGATTAATGTGTCGTGTGGCAATACTCCTTGGGCAATCACACCAGGCAATGGCAATCACAACTATCTAAGAACATGGCTGAAGTATCGAAGTGACCCTGTGTGAGGTAAGAGTGGCCACAACTACAGACTTACCTCGCTTCATCCTGAGTCAGCAAAACTGAAGATCAAGGGCCAACGGTTCATTCTCATCCCACAGAGCTTAGTAAGGAGCTAACTCAAGGCTGAAACCTGTGCCTGGCCACACTCAAATGCTCACCCTAAGCTGCAGCTGAGTTGTCCATGCAGCAAGTAGCTGGACTTTCCCTGTTGCCTCAGTCTGTTTGCTTTCTCGGGTCCCTCTTTTGTGCCACTTGCTGTTGGTCATTTTCCTCTTTCAAGAGGTGGAAGGAGCCTCTGCATTCTCTAACCTGTCAGTTTTATAACCAACACCAGTCTGGGTAGAGGTTTTCAGACTCAGGTAACCATTCGCCTCTAAGGCTGAAAAGGCCATGCTGCTGTACCTCAGAGCATGTGTTTGCTTTCATTAAGCTTCTCAAAAGCCCTCAGGCCTATTTTTTTCTGATCTGTGGGGAGAATATCCAGGACCTCACAGAGCTACTTGTTTACACCTTTGAGTCTCCACACGAGGTGTGATCTCCGAACACTCTTGTGAAAGTGTTCCAAAAGATCCCTGACACGCTTGTGTGCTACACCTAGCCCTTGTGGGCTGCCAGCCTGCAGGCTGCCCCTAGCAGAGGTGGGCAGCTCGGCCTGGTGCCTTGGCAAGGTCTTCCCAACAGAGAAGTGACAACTCGCCCCAGCTTTGTCCTCACACCCCTCAAGTTTGCAGACCCATCCACGTTACCATTCGCCCCTTTGAACCCCCTTGGAACAGCAGTGATGGGTCGCTTTGCTGTGCGCTTAAAGGTTGACTTGGGCTTTTCACAGTTGTTCCCTGAACCATATCACCTTCACTCTGTTCTTCCATCCTCTCCAAGCTGAAATTCAGGCACCTCCTGCTAGCAGAAGGCCACTCCCTTCAAATTGACACATGAAAGAAGCTGAGCACTAACTGTTGCACTTAACACGGTCACATGTGCAGCCCAGCAATGAAATCCTCCACACAGTCCATGTCGCAGACTCTGACACGTGACTGTAATGATGCTAGCAGGGCTATGACTAAGTAGCCCCTGAGGCTTGAAACAGGCCCAGATTCACCCGAGGTGAGCTAGGAGGTTTCTCCTTCCCTGGGTAGCGCCAACCCTCAAGTCAACAATGAATGTCTATCATGTGCCAGGCACCAGAAGCAGCAAAATGCATTGGACAAATTCCTGTTGCCATTTGCATTTGCAAGCTTGACTTCTTGGGTACACCATCACTGGTCATGAGACATGTCACAAATAATTAATCATTAATAATAGGTTATGCAAAGATTTGAAATGCATGGCATAAGAATAGATATGTCCTTCCTTATATTCTCACAGAGCTGAGTTGGTGGTACCCTCCTGAGTGTCATTTGTCCCTTGTCTCCAGTGAGAAAAGCTAAGACTGCTGAGTCCAGGGAGGGCTTTCCCTCTCTGACTTCATAGGGCAGGGCTGCACTCACATTACCCCCAAACAGCGAAGGACCATCCTCATCCTTTCCCTTAGGGCAGAAACTAATGGCATCAGGCTTCTTTCAGGGAAGAAGCAGATGAGCTGCTGTCCTTCGACTGTGCCAGGCCTTTGTTCATGTGGGAAAAGAGCAGCATGCATGTGGTATTAATGGTGACATGTTATCACTATGACCTTTATTACCTCATATCTCATGGAGGAATCAGGTGATGCGCAAAGCTAACCTTCTCAATAATAAGGTGTGTTTGCTCGGTGCTTTGAACTTACAGAGTACTTTCACATGCTTTGACATGGGTGGCATTGTGGTTTGGATATGAAGTGTCGCAAAGACTTTGTTAGTAAAGGCTTGAGCCCAATGTCTCAGTGTTCAGAGGAGAGTCCTTGGGAGGTGACTGTTTAATTCAATGACAAGTTTACCATTGGATGAGCTTTCGGGGGTGAGGGAGACTTAGTTAAATGAAATAGGTCATTGAGAGCATCTCCTGAAATGTCTATCTCGCCTTTGAATCTCTTCACAGACAAACTCCCTCTCTTGTGATTCCCAGTGGCCATGAAGTGAACAACCTGATTCCACCATGGTGCCTTGCTTCACTGCAGCCTAGGAACAATGGAGTCAGGTGACTAAGGATAAGAACCTCTAAAACCGTAAGTTACATTCAACCCTCTCTCCTTGTAATTGTTTTAGGTGTGTTGCTATAACAGTAAAAAGCTGAGTAGCATAGGTAGGCTTGAGGCTCTGTAAAGGACCTTGGAAGTGGTTTTATTCCTCCAGGTAGGTGAAGAAATAACTCAGGTCTGTCTTGCTTTCGATCCATAGTGCGTGCGTGGTGGAGCTGAGGTTCAAATCTAGGTCTTCCATTTCTGCACTGTGCTCTTCACTACATACATTGTTGAAAGGAGAAAGATGCAGCTACATCTTAGTGTTGAAATCTAAAAGGAACATGACCAGCCCCACACTACCGGAGGGGATGTCTCAGCGTTACAAAGCTTGTTTCTTTGCAGCGGAGATGCACTAGTCTCTCCTCGGTCCATCTTCTCGGGATCTAGCAAGGCAGTGTCCAGCAGAATTTCTTTTAAGTACTCAGACACCTCCCCCCTTACACATGCCTAGGACTACTCCAGACTTGACAGAAGAGGACAACTCCATATGGAACTTTAGTAGGCCACCTAGTGGGGCAGGGTACCATACACTTATAATCACAGAAGTGGGCAGGCTGAGAAAGAGGGATTGAAAGTTTAGTGCCAACCTAGGCCTCACAGTGATGCCTTGTTACAAACGAAAACCAGAAAGGCATAAGCCCAAATCAGTGACTACTGAGATCCCAAAACTCCAAATCTTTGCTGTGTTAGGTACAAGGTTGGCATCTAATCTTTAGTATGGCTTAAATCAGGAGATCAGAATAGGTAAGAAATGACTTCACACCTTTTCACACACACACACACACACACCACACACCGTAGCCCTACACATCTAGGTCAGGCATTAATTCTCTGGCTAAGATATGTTTCAGGAAGCAGCTTTGACAAGTGAGACTGTGGTATCCAAACTGTGACCAGGCTCACTTCAGGGCTCATCATGTGCCATTTGAAGGACTTCTCACTTTGCAATAAAATTCTCTCAAATCAAAGCGCTTATTGAAAGTAAAGCTGAATGGCTGCTTGAAGGATGGCTGTAGCACTCCCACAGTCCACGAAATGAAACTTCGGCTTTGTTAGTGCTGAGTCTTAGCTCAAAGTCGAAAGGCTGGATGGAACTCTGCCCTGAACTTGCAGATGTTTGGGGAACTGCTCAGTCAGCCTTCCTGGAAAAACAAGCCAACATCTACTGTATTTCCCCAGGGCTGGTCTTATTAATGTGGAGATGAGTGAATGTGAGTCTAAATCTCGGGTTTCCCCAGTTCCCTGTACACAAAGAACAAGATGCACAATGGTCAGATAACAGCTGATGAAAGCTTGTTTAGAGTGGGGATGCTTTCCATTCTCTACTCTTTGGGGAGAGCTTCATGACATCATTTGGCCCACAGAAGACATCTCAGAGGTGAAAACTAAGCCTGGATTTCTTTTCATCACCATTACACAGACGAAGAATAATAGACATGTGTGTATAAAAATGCAGGGGCAGGGGAATGTCTGCAGACACATGTCGAAGGAAGGAACATTTAATCATTCAGGACTGTCTAAGCTAACATCCGGTGGCATGGGGCTTCTGTCTAATTCTATGTGTTTGTTTCATGTCCCATCTCAGAGTTATCTGGAATTGCATTGACTTCAGGGCTCAAGTCAGACTGGGAGTCCCCATGGGCAGGAGCCAGCTAACCACTGAAGTTCACCTACCCTTGATAAGCGAGAGACGGGACAGCATGACCCCTGTTATCTAGACTGTTTCTTTTATCTGGAGTCCCTGACATATTTGGTGTGTTATGGGAAACTGATGACAGCGCAAAGATTGCACACATTGGCAAATCAGGGTCTTGGAGCCCTGCGTAATGTAAAGGGGCCGAATTAAGTGATGTTCGAAGTGCTTTAGTGATGCAGAATGGCTTCTATTCCAGGAGTGACTTAGTTGCATAGCTGGGTCCCTGTCTTCTAGAAAACAACAGCTGACCCAGGGTCAACCAATGGCAGTTCATGAAGTGTTAGCTCACTGTTAGAGCCCTCCCAAGCCACTCTTTCTCTGCCATACTGCCACTGGGCTAGTAACCAACCTCATTATCCCTCATCATCCATAGAAGCTCATTCACAGCAGTGAACAGTGAACCTGATGACTGACCTGGAGAGCTCCTCCCCAGACATGCTATCCACACTACCAAAAGCTATGTATTTTATTTGCCCCCCTCCCTTGGGCTCTCTTAGAGTTGGAGGGAAAACAAGCATAAAGCAAATTAGTATCCCCTGCTGGCTTTTCCCAACTTCAGCAGAAACTGTCTTAAGATACATTTTTTATAAACTGCTTTTAAAGGAACACATTAACAAAAAACAACAGGGATTTCAGTTAGCTCCTAAGAGGTAATTAATCATTTGGACAGAGTGTGTCTTTATCCATTGTCCCTCTCCCAGAAGGTACACTCCAGAGAATGGCCAGGCACAGCCTCTGAAAAGGCCTCGAATTAGTCTGGGTGCCCATAGTATGAGAGCATTTGCAAGGCTTTGGTGGTGATAACTGCTGTATCAAATACCATATGAAAGTTAGTCCCGCACGCCTGGGCACCTGCCTTTCGACATGTATACTTCTAGAGCTCCTTGGAGGGAGAGAGAGGCAGAGATGCTATGCCGTAGTGGCTTAGCCTCTTTCACATTGTAGAGGGGCGGGAAGGACCTGAAGGCCTATCCTATCACTAAATGCAGTTCCACCCCAGTTCCCAGGTAAGAAAGCCTTTATGTCTTGGGTCTAATGAGTGGGTGCTTTGAGCCTCTGGGTTCCTCATTGGGCTTCAAAGAAAAAGACTCTCACTCCTATCTCCTGTCATACTCAGTGTTTGGGGGGAGGGCGTCTTGTGGTCTTCCTAGATTAGCAGATAATTATGGGCCTGCAAGACAAAGCTGGGCCAAAGGAGTAGAGGCAGGTCTACCCTCTCCAGGGAAGGAATGGTGCCTACGACAGCTCTCTAGCGTCTTTTTCAACCTTTTTATTTTATTTTATGTGTTGAGGGGCAGCTATGAGCACATACATGAGCTCATGTGCCTTTGGAGGCCAAAGGTGCCTAATTGCCCTGGAGCTGATTTTATACCCAGTTGTGAGCCAGCTGACGTGGGTGCTGGACACCAAACTTGGGTCTGGTGGGAAAACAGCATAGGCTCTAACCACTGAGCCACCTCCTCAAGCCCGCTGGTTCCATTTCTCCCCCACTTTTGTATTTGCCGCTCTAATACATTGAGGGAGCTCGTAGGAGTCTAATTGCTTGGTTTCAAGGCTGATTTTGGTATGGGTGAAAGCAGTGTCTTATGAGGTACATTTGCATGGCCAATGGAGACAGGAAGGCTTCTGCAGTTTGGCAAACCATGTGATAAAAGCCAACTTTTTTCCAGAAAGCACTGTGACTTCCCTGTACCTTCTCTTTCCCTTCATGAGGGTGGAGACAATCCCATATGGGCCACAAGGACAATGGAAGCTTCCTCCAGAGGCCAGGCTTCTCCCAGGAATCATTTGTTCAACAATTCCATCATTCCCCAGGCTTTTAGACATGGAGGTGTCCCCTGCCTGGCTTCTCCCACCAGCAGCTTCCTTCAGCAGCTTCCTTCCTACAGAGCAGCCTGAACACTTAGATCTTCTCCTTCAGGGGTCCCCATGAGTCTTCTGTGCTTTAAAAACTGATGTACACCAGGAGAATAAGGCTGCAGGACGCTTTGGGGAATCTAGTGCAAGGTTCATAGGCTCAGCGACTGCCAAAGCCACTCCTGCCCATTCTTTGTGAGCACTGCTGCCCTGAGAAAGACTCTGAGAAGTGGTCTGTTGGCATAAACTCTTGGGAATGTCGCTGCAAGGAATGACAGCAGGCCTAGAGGCAACCCTGTATAAATACAGCATACCAGAGGCCACAAATGATCCCACAGAAATCTCTGAAGTCAAGCTGGCCCTAAGGAGGTGTCCTCACTGGAAATCATTTAGTCCTCCTGCAGCCAGAAGTGTCTTAGTTAGTTTCTGTGCTGTGATGAAGCACCATGACTGTGGTGCTCTGAATAGGAATGGCCCCATAGACTCCTGTATTTGAATGCTTGGTCCATAGGGAGCAGCACTCTTAGGAGGTGTGGCCTTGTTGGAGTAGGTGTGGCCTTGTTGGCAGAAGAGTGGGGATGGGCTTTGAAGTCTTCTATATGCTCAGGCTCACACAAGATGGTGTGGCACATGATCTTCTTCTGCTGCCTTTGGAACAAGGTGTGGAACTCTCAGCTTTTTCTCCAGCACCATGTCTGCCTGGACACTGCCATGCTTCTGGCCATGACGAATGAACTAAACCTCTGAAACTGTCAGCCAACCCTACGAAATGTTTTCCTCTATAAGAGTTGCCTTGGTCATGGTGTCTCTTCACAGCATTAAAACCCAAACTAAGACAATGGCCAAAAGCAACTTGAGGAAGAAACTGTTCATTTCAGCCATACTTCCAAATAACAGTTTATCATCAAAAGCATTGAGAGGAAACCCAGAGGCAGGAACCTAGAGGCAGGAGCTGATGCGGAAGCCATGCTTACTGGCTTGCTCTCCATGGCTCTCTCAGTCTGCTTTTTCAGAGAAGCTAGGACCATCAGCACTACCCGCAATGAGCCCTACCCACGATGAGATGGGCCCTCCCTTGTCAATCACTACCTAAGAAAATGCACTGCCTACAGCCTGATCTTATGGAGGCATTTTCTCAATTGAGGTTCCTTCCTCCAAGATAACTCTAGCTTATGTCAAGATGACATCAAACTAGTGTGCACAAGGGGAATACTCGGCTTGGCTCTGAAGGGGGACAACATCTGCTCCTGACAGAGTCCAGGGAACGTGAAATAGTGGCTTCCTGCACTGCTCTAGATCTGCCCCTTGGCCTGGTCTGTGAGGAACAAGGAGGGTGGGGGAGAAGAGAGTTTCTGAGACCACACCACTGTCTAGGAAAGAGTAGACATCTTTTGAGGCTGCAGAGTAGACATGGTCACAAAAGGGGACCTGGCTGCTCTTGGGGGATGGAACCCAGATGGCTTGTTTTATGCCGGGGCGGAGAGTCCAGATAGGCTAAAATGCTATCAGGAAACAGCTCAGATTAGACGACAGACCTATCATGGTCTAGAATACATTCGCTAGACCCCCAAAGATGATGTGATCTTATTCTACTTTAAACTAGCCAATGAATATGATTTTTCACACATGGCAGACTCATAGGGGTTCCATAAGACTGTCTGAGAAGTATCCTTGGGAGCTGAAAATTCCTAAATTATGCTGGCCTACCAGAGTTTATCAGATCCCTTAACTGAGTCCAGCTTGGCTCCTTGCTATCTGTTCACCCTCTGGGCATCACCGTCGCCCATCTTTCTTTGTCCATCCATGAGGGGAAAGGAGCAGTATGTGTGGCTGACAGGTGTGAGAAGGGAGAGGATGGGGAGGGGGTCTGTACTTCCACAGCCCCCCTTCTCCAGTTGAGATGCATGAAGGAAGAGGATGGGGAGGAGGTCTGTACTTCCACAGCCCCCCTTCTCCAGTTGAGATGCATGAAGGAGTGGCTGTGGGCAGAGGAACTGAGGGATGATCCAGGCCTGAGGATCCAGCCAAGAACACTCTTAATATATCCCTTCTGCTTCTCTCCCCAACACTATTCTGCAGACTTAGATATCACCCTAGCTGCTCATCATCCCCAAATTAGCCTCACAGAGCTCCAATAAGCTGACGCAACCCACAGCCTACGGCCCAGTGAGCAGACTCCTGACAGTGTCTAAAGTGTGGCCGAGGGTGAAATGTTGTCCCACTGCTCCGAAAAGCCACCAACAAAGAACCATTATGATAACAGGAAGGCGCCGAAAGCCAAGCACAGCGTAGACAGGAAAGATCTCTCTTTCTCTATTCTTCGTGCAAAAACAACAGCAGTTTTAACCCAACAGTGTCCGGCTGATTTCCTAAGCAATGCCTAGCTTAGGGTCCCTCCGTCAGCCAGGCACCCAGAAAGGTTAGGAGCAGAGCTTGGCTAGGTGTCCGCTGGGCTGTGCCAGAGATGGTGTCTGGGAGTGTCACCGAGTGGTTTCTATAGCTGCCCCTGATAGCTGTATGGGCAGCCCACAACACTAAGGGGACTCGGCGACTAAGTTCTGCTTTTTATAGCCTACCCCATTTTCTTCATTTCTCATTCCAGATGCATCAAATATTCCAGCTGGTCAAGTAACGAATGTCTGTCGGAAAGCCACAAGATGCCAAGTCCTCCACTAAGTGATTCCGTGAAGATGAGGGAAATACCTGTCCTCAGGTTATTTAGAAGTAGCTGATACAGACACATAAGGAGGACAAAAGACTAACACACGATAGGCAGGCAGGGATGACCAGAGCATGGCACACAGCAGGTGCTGTGAGGGTGCAGAGCTGGGACAAGCTGGTGGTGCGTGAGCAAGTCGGGGGAATGAAAGGTGGGCATGGAAATGAGGTCTCTATTAACAGGGGCCCCGGGCAGATAAAAGACACGACTGCATTCATTTGGGGGAACGTTGTTTTTATTTCTGTTTTTTTAAACATGCACTGTGGTGTGGAGAACACAGTGAAAGGAGCAAGTCATCAGCGCTTCATATGTAAGACTTTTGAAATTTTATAGGAATTGTAAGCTGGAAACTAAGGCTCAGAAAAGGCTAAATAATCTGTCCCAGGTCACACAGCTAGCAAGTGGCAGGGTCAGAGTTTGCATTCAAACTCCTGGGTTTCAAATTTTACAGTTTCAACCCTCATTTCCCTGCCCTTGCCCATGGCTCTCTCTGAACTCATCTGCTTACCTGCCTACGTGTGCAAGCTTTTACTCCCCCCTCCGCCCCCCCGCCATGGTATACCAGTAAATATTTAGCATTTTAAGACGAGGGCTTGCTTTGTAGCCCAGGCTAGCCTTGGACTACCTACGTCACTCAGGCTGGCCTCTAACTCACGGTAATTACTTTCCCTCAGTTTCCTGAGTGCTAGGATTACAGGCTGTGTCCCCATCCCTGGCAATGTTTAACAATTGACTCTGATAAGCGAAAGCCTGATTTTCAGCCTCTGCCAGTCACTCTGGTGTAAAGACTGCCGCTGAAGCCCATTCTAAGCTGTGGATATGACAACATGGAACACAGAGATTCACACAGTCCGTTTGAGAGCCAGCAGGAATTGGCTGCAGCACCCCCCACCCCCCATCCATTCCCATCATGGACAATGGCTTTGTTCATTCAGTACTGAGTGTTTTGGACTCTCCTGCACTCCTCCACTGGGTTTTTCATGGCTTTGTAAAGTGCCAGGGGAGTCCACATTCATGTCCTATCATCTGCTACCCATGCTGACAGTCCAAGGAGAGGGCAGAGGCTGAGAACACTGAATGGACCTTGAAAGCTGTCGTCTATTTCTAGACAGGCCCCTGGCCTACTTGCCACAGCAGAACTTACTTCCACGGCCCCATCCTCCAGCTCCACTTCACATCACGTAGGTCTTCAAACCAGCAATGCCAGACTCGGGCTCCATCAAGGCCTCACTGAGTCTAGAGAAATGCTGGTTTCTGGTTTCCAGCTAGCCCACTGGGGCTCTGTACTGGGCTCCCCCCTTCTCAATCCATCCGCACTGTAGGCACAACGTGTGTCAGCATTACTTCTTAGGATGAGAATATCCAAATAGGAATGTCGGTAGCCTTTTACGCAGACACCCTACAGGTAGGTAACTACCCTTGGCAGCATTCAGGCCTTACCCATCTTCTTTATCCACAAACTTAGTCCTTCCTCTGGAGTTCCTTCGTGGCTGACATTGCGCTTGTCCAGCCAGCTAGGCCAGGGTCACAGATATGACCTGAACCTTCCTCTTCTCCCTGTGCCTCTGCCTAAGTACCAGGCCTTATAGTGCCTGCTTATGTGATATTGGTGATATTTGGCACGTGTACTGTCCTGTCTCTATGAAGGGTGTGGCCACTTTCCTGCTCGGTTACTGCCATAGCCTTTTACTCCAGCCCTATTTGCCTTGCTGTTGGGAAACAGGGCTCCTTGAGACTCTGGCTCTAACATTCTGGCCCTCTTCCTTGGTGTTTACATTACTTAGAGGCCTTGACTCTCCCCCTGGCTTTTGCACTTGCCCAGTCCTTCAGTTTGGTCATGAAAGTCCTTCCTCTCTTCAGTGTTGTTTCCCAATTTCTTTATGGGCTCCTGTGATTCAACATCTCTAGAGCCTAAGTAAGTAGCATGGCTGTCAGTGTGAGCCCAGAGGTATCTTCCAGCACGGTCTAACTCCAGGCCTAATGCACAATCCTTGGGAGAGTATCTACCCACCTCTATATTTGTATCTCCTGGCCTGGCAGATACCCACTCTTACCCAGAAGCCCATAGGACTGAGATGCCATGGCTCAAAGGCTTAGAAGTCTCTAAGTTTAGGCATGAGCTGGAAGAGACACCCTCAAGGAATTTGTAAGAGGAGCAGCTGGTGGTGGGGTACAGCTCAGTAGCCCGGACTCTGTTTCTTCCTCCTAACTCCTAATTAAAGACCAGGTGGCTTAACCCAGGCAAGTACTTCCTTTCCCTCATGTATCCATGGTGTGACATGTAAAGGCCCAGCTAGCAAGTGGGACTTGCAAGTGACATCTTGTTGTTGGTGGTGGTTTTTTGTTTGTTTGTTTTTTGAAACAGGGTTTTTTCTGTGTAGCCTTGGCTGTCCTGGAACCCTCTGTATAGACCATGCTGGCCTTGAACTCACAGAGATCCGCCTCCCGAGTGCTGGGATTAAAGGCTTACACCACTACCGCCTGGCATCTTCTTTTTTAAAAAGATTTATTTATTTGTGTATGTGAGTCCTCGCACATATATATGAGTGCCCTATATGCCTGCATGGCTGGGAGGGCATCAGATCCCATTATAGATGGTTGTGAGCTGCCATGTGGATGCTGGGAAATGAACTCAGGACCTCAGTGCTCTTAAGCACTGAGCCGTCGCTCCAGAAGTGACATCTTGTTAATTAAGTATGACTTAGTGCTGCTGTGTAAACCATATATACCATGAAAGAACAGCTAGTTTTCCCATGCTCACACTTTCCTTTGACACCTCTGCAAATCTCCATGGTCATTCTGAATCTATGGCAATCATTCTGAAACACTGAAACAAAGGTACTTAAACAGCACAGCTGAGATAAAACTTCATAGTTCAACAAACACTATGATGTGAACTGTCAAAGGGGGGAGAGATTAAAGGAGATACATAGGTGTGGGATGGGATAGGTGACAATCAGTCCGAAGTGGCAAATAAATGTGTGGCAAATTAAAAGGAGGCTCTCTTAATCTGCTATTATTCTCTTTACTACAACTACTACTATTATTGTTGTTGCTGTTATTAGTATTTTATTATTGTTATGAATACTACTATGTGTGTGTGTGTGTAGGTCAGAGGACAACATTCAGGAGTTGGTTCCTTTCTTCTACAAGATCTGGGGATCAAACTTATCAGGTCTGTATGTGCATCTTATCAGTCATGTCGCCGCACATGAAGTATGTTCAGACTTTGGTTACGGTATACGACTGCCAAGATCCCTCTAAAACAAAAGAAACTAACAACTGTCACTATCCAGGCAGGGCGGGACCCAGGCAGAAGAGGGACACGAATAAAAGAAAGAAGTTTTACTCGATAAGGGTTCGGGCGGGGTTGGGGTGGGGCAGGTTGGAGAGACGACTTGGTGGTTAAGAGCATTGGCTGCTCTTCTTCCGGAGGACAATTCCCAGCACCCACATGGTAGCTCACAACTGTCTGTAACTCCAGTTCCAGAGGATCCAACAACCTCACACAGACATACATGCAGGCAAAACTCCAACATACATGAAATTAAAATAAAAAGAGTTGGGGCTTTTTAGATTTCAAAATTCAGAAACCCAATGAGTTTTATAAAACTGAAATGAAAATTTGAGGGCAGGAAAGATGGCTGAGTGGTTCAAGTGCATGCTGCTCTTCTAAAGGAGCAGGCTTGGATTCCCACACCACATTCCACACTGGCTCCCAACTGGTTGCCTATGGCTCTAGCCCCACGGGATCCAACGACCTCTTCTGGCCTCTGTAGGCACCTGCAAGCACATGTTCACACACAGAGATCTATAAATATGTAAGTAAATAATAATAAATATAAAAATAAAACAATAAAAATAAATCTTTAAAAAAATTTTTAAATCTATGTGAAACTTTCCCCTTTTATCTTTAAAAAATAAGTATCAAGTCCAATGAAACATTAGATTTAAGCAGATCTTATGAAATTAGAGGTTATGAAAGAATTTTTTTCTGGGAACAGAAAACGTTTTCCAAAGAACTCTGAGACCCCTTGGCTTATACTCTGCCTTCGTCTAGATCTCAAAGGGACATTACAGAGCTCAGACCCTTCAGCTCCTTTCTGAATTATCCTTCATGAACATGCTGCGAGTTGGTGGTGAACAAGTGAAGACTCAAAAGGCTGGAGAAGAGCAGTTATTGCCAAGCTGTGGTGGTGCATACCTTTAATCGCAGCACTTGGGAGGCAGGTGGATCTCTGAGTTCAAGGCCAGCCTGGTCTACAGAGTGAGTTCCATAGCAGCCAGAGATATCTTGTCAGAGAGAGAGAGGAAAAAGAACTGCAGTTATTATATGGGACAGTGACTAAATCTCTGCCAGAGAAGCCCAGAGGCCAGGTAAAGAGCCTGGTCAAGTCCCTTCCCCAAAGAGCAAGTGTGGGATAGGGGGTCTGTGTTCATGTGTGCATGCTGGAACGTTCACGTGTGTGTATATGTTTCTTTCTATGTGTATATGAGTATCTATGTTTAATAGCTATAAAAGCAGATATTAGATAGAAAAATAAACAGTAAATCCATGCCAAAGAGTGAGACACTTGAAAATAAACTGCTCTGATGGTTTGAACTGGAAGTGTCAGGTAGAAACGAGGTAGGGAGGTGGCAAACAGGAGAGCCACTGGCTGCTTACAGCAGAGCTGGAAAAGCATCTATGTAAAACAAACAAACAAACAAACAAAAAAAACCAGGAAAGCCACCAGCATCCACCCACTTAAAGAGGGTACACTGAACCTGAAAGCGTGATGCAGTCCCTTGGAGACAGAACCCACAAACAAAGTAAGAGCGGACTGTGCAGAGGAGAAACGTTCAATTAGACAGCAGGCATGAGAGATCTGATTTCAGCGGTGCAGCCTACAGGGCCCCTGTGAGGAAGTACAGATAGGGCAGCCTCTCAGGACGGAGGCCAGAAGGGTTCCCCCGGCTTCTCATTTCATGAGGACAAGGTGTCAAGCAGCCTATAGCGTAAACAGGGCCCCACATGAGAGAGCCACAGGCTCCCCTCAAGCCATGAAATCTTCTCTCTGGCCCCTGGCAGACACTGATTCTGCAACAGGGCACCTAAGTGGATTGAAGAGTCACAGATGAAAGCAATCCCTTTCGGATGAAAGGCCATCCATCCCTCCAACGGGCTGCAAGGCCTTAGAGCTAGCTGAGTGTTGCCACAGTGGTCCCTAAGGATCTCAGAGTGCTGGCTGCAATGGGCCTTAGAGTATACAAGGTTCTGTGGGGTAAGGTCAGCACTCACATTTCCAAGACAAGCAAGCAGCCTATAATTTCCTAACCCAGGGAGGAGACAAGATGAGTGCCAACCATACAACTTCCCGAAAAGCACTGCTGGCAAGCACACCCACACCGTTAGGCTGCACTCCCTCAACTAATTAAAAGGTAGAGCCAGGAGAATGTCCGGATTGCTGCATAAGCATCTCCTGGGAAAAGATGTCCCTGGTTTTGTAAACCCAGGGCTCTGCCTATACTTCCAGGGTTCAGTTGAGTGATTACAGTGTAGCACTAAATGCACATAGAGATTGTGTGTGTGTGTGTGTTGAGGTAGGGGTGGGGGATGGTGATTGGATAAGAACTCAGGCAGAGAAATGTCGTGGGATAGAAAAAGCCAAAGCAGGAACAATAGGCTCAACTTGCATCCCAAGAGAATGAGTGCAGCCAGTAGGGAAAAAAAACACCCTCCCTCCCAAGGGGAGGTGTTAGAGCAGTTCTGTGGGAGGTGTTTTCCTCTCTTTCTTTCTAAGTTTAACAGTTATTGTTTTTGTTTAACTCAGCCTGGGACAGAAGAATGGTTCAAATCAGTACCAAGAGTTTTGCTCTGCTTTGTGAATCCAGGAAAAGAAAACTTGTAATTCTTTCCTTGAAACGACACCCTTTCTGGTTGGGAGAGTTCTGCGGCTCTGCCACACCTACAGTACACACATATCTCAGGTTGGAGGTCACAGAGAGAACCCAGCTGGCAGGCTGCCCTAGGTTCTGCCCACCTCCACCTCAGAGGTCAGCAAGGGAGTTTATTCAGTGAGGGTGTTGGGTACATGGCTGAGCTGCAGCATGTCAGAGAATTCTGATACCAAGCAAGAGGACGAAAGCAGCACCTTTGGGGAGAGGCACAGGGGGCAGCTGGGACTTCTCCTGAGCCGGTGATGGATTGTACTGGGCAGGCTTAGGAGAAAGGAGGAAAGGTTTCAAGTAAGATCCTGGGGTGGTTCATCTGTCTCTTGTTCTAGACCCACAGAGAATCTATCCTAAGCCCTTGTCCATTAAGATTTTAAGTTGAAATATCAATTAAAACCCTTTGAAGCAGCTAACATAAGAGCTGTGGCTTTGTTAGGGACACTGCCTGTTCCAGCCACATACAGTCAGAAGGGAAAGGAGCCATCGGTAATGGGTGAGGCAGGCGGTGGTGGCTGATACAGGCTCTGATCCGGGCCCCCGGAAAAGTTGTTAGGAAAAACTGTATACGACTCCTAGACTCTGTCTGAAGCTGCTCCACACCTTCACTGGGCTCAGAGCTCCAGTGACTACCAGGCAGGAACCCAGAGTCAGAAAACATTTTCTTGTAACTGCTCTCTCGTCTCCTCTGTGACCATCAGACACGGAAGAGTTAAGTGTACAGGATGGACTTGAACTGCCACATCCTCATTACAAAGGAAGTGGAAATCACACATTAAGGGAGATGTACTGATGACCCAAAGGGTTATCAACTTAGCCCAGTTCCAGTTTGCAGAAACACTGTAATCAGGGAAGTGTGGTGGAGCAAGAAAGGATATAGAAACGTGAGATGTAACCCTCCCTCCAACCCTGGGAACCACGTTGGTCCTAATGGCAAACTGGGGTCCAAAACCAGTGACAACAACAGAGGAACACTATCGGGGTGCCACCTGGCTCCTAGACGAGGGATCATCTTATATCAGTGCAGGCTCTCAGTGGAAGCTAAAAGAACTCCCAAGGTTGCATGTGGAATAATCTGATGACCACTGCATTATACTTTAGCTCATAATGAGAAGTTAAACTCTCTGGTCCCAATTGTAGTCCTCATCCGGTGCCAGCAACACTAGCCAGTGCTTACTCAGCACGTACTATATATCTTTGTACCGTGTGCTCACATTTACCCTTACAATAGTCTTGTACTATTTTTACCAATTTTATCCATAAGAAAACTGAAAGATGATGAAAACAGAAATTAAACGGATTTTTAAAACATTATTTTATTACCTTTATTAGTTACTTTTTATTTCTGTATTTTGTGGGCAGGTATGTCTGTGTGCCGTGTTTGTGCCTGGTGCCCAAGGATTCAGAATAGGGCATGCGACCTCCTGTAACTGGAGTTACAGGTAATGATGAGCACTATGTAGGTCCTGGGAACTGAACCCAGGTCCTATTCAAGAGCAGCAAATGCTCTTGGCCACTGAGACTTTGCCCCAGCCCTTCAGTGGCTTCTTTGGGGTCATATAAGCAATCTAAACTTCAAAGCCCATCCCCAAAGCCACACTAGATTTCCCGTGTAAGTATTAACCAGCTTGACCCTGCCCAGATTCCATGATCAGATGAGATGGAGAATATTCAGGGGGGTGTGGCAGTAGGCTGTGTTCTTGATCACTATGTGAGGAATGGAAAAACAGCAAAAGAAGCAGAACTTCACAGAACAAGTTCACATGTACATGTGTGAAATCATCACATCTGGGAAATTCATCAACATCACAGCCTGGGAACCAAGAGTTCTATTTTTTTTTTTAATTAAGCCTGTCTCATTGTCATCTGCAAATCTAGGACAAGTCCCATAACTTCTCCATGACCTTCTTTCCTTTCCCAGTGGAACAGTGAGGCAGACCAGACCTCTTAGATAAGTTTGGAACCCTGAGGCTGCTAAGAAGGGATGGCCAGAATGCATGTGTAGGTTCTGAGCTGTGAGGAGGAATGGCCACACAAGAACATCATTGGATGGTTAGGACTATCGGGCACCACACATCAGAACTCAAGTTCCGTAAGAGTTTGCTATTAGGTGAGTCCCTCACTCAACAGAAGACTGGTTCCAACCACTTTCCTGAGACAGTACTGGTACCTTTGAGAGCCAGAGAGCGCTTTAAGGTCACCAATAAGCCATCTCTCCTCTGCAGTGCCCCCTTTCCTCTCTCAGTGCAACCCAATGCAACCCATCACAGCACAGTAGCTGCCAAGCTGCTTCCTACCTCACCCCAGAACCATTTCTTCTCCCACCAGAGCTTTACTGCTGGCCTCTGGTGAGCCTTGCTAAGCCATATCCTACCTCTGCACGGCAGTCCTTGGCACCAAGGTGAGTGGTTGTGCCTCATTAACACAATGTCTTACCCCTTCACTTATCTGCCACCCCCACTGTGTCGAGTTCTGTGGCCCTCGTCCTTCTTATCATCTTTCTCTGAATGCTCTAGGGTCATACGTTTTTGAAATGCCTAACCTTCCACTGATGCCTTAGATATTTACCAAGCTGGTCTACCGAGAATTTGAGGAAAAAAAAAAAAAGGCATCATCTCTGCTTTGAGAAGCCTATTTTTTTTTCTGAGTTATGAGAGTGGAATGTTCTTAAGAAATGGCAATGTGGTGAGGGAAGAGCTGTTTTCGAGCCTGAGGAGGTGTGAAACCCCAGAGGAGAGAGTGGCTGGCAGCATAGGGATGTGGGGGGGAGGGTGAGATTGGAGAGTGAATGACTAGAATTATTCTGAGAACTGCCAGTGGTTTGGAATTTCAAGGGTGGGGGTTATAGATCGAGATCCCAGTTCTGGATCATAGATCATAAAGAGAGAGGCTGAAAAGATCAGTAGGGACCAGATCCCGAGGGACACTGCGTGAGGGACACAGTCTGAGGACAATGGGGATTGTGGGAGGCTTAGAAGCAGGGGAGGGTGACACAGTTACATTTGAGTTGTAAGAAAAATCACTCTACTGGCGAAATGGAGAGAGGGCGGAAGTAGAGAGGGAGGCCGGAAATTCTGTCGCCAGACAAATGCAGCGGCTTCCGCAGAGCACTCTCAGCTCCGCTGCTCTAGGTGCAGAGCTCTGTTCTGTTGACCCTTGTGATGGTGAGACACACTGGCCTTCCCAGCTCCCTGTGGTTTAACATTCAACTTAAGCAACTGGACCTCTTCTTTTATATGAGATGGGGTCTCAGGCAGCCCAGGCTGGCCTCGAACTCAGTAGTATCCAAGGATGAGCCTGAAATTCTTTCTGATTCTCTTGCCTCCACCTCCCAAGTGAATGCCAAGAACTTTATTAGTCTCTTCATATTGAGCACATGCTTGTCTTTTGATAATGTTCAATTGTCTAGATTTCAAACAGCAGTTAAAATAATAGGAATGATTCCAAAATATACTCTTCATGGAGACTATGTAGACCTTTTCCAAGTACCTGACACATAAGCTTTGGGGGGTTTGTTTGTTCAAGAGCAAATCAAATTGAGGATATTTCACTCCAACCAAAACGTCACTCCAAAACTGACTGTTCAGGCCAGAAAGGAGAAGCCATGAGTCTAAAGTAGCTGGCTGTTTCCAAAGCCTTCCCTCTCCCAGAGGTCCCACTAATCTCCCCTGACAGAGTAATGGCCTAAAGTATCTTGTTGTGCAGACTCGCTCAAGACCCTCACAGTAGCTGTTAATGCAGTGGTTTCAGCACAGTGCACGTTGGGGCACTAGAAATCATATCCAGGGCCTCCTGCACATCACCTCACGGTATCCCTCAGCACAGAGACTACTTTCTTAAAGGGCAATTTTCTTCCGTAGATTTCTGTCTGTTATCTCGCAAGCTCTTCGTTGGCACCTGAAATGCATCGTCTGTATCCGGTTTACTCAAACTAACTCTCTTCCTTGATGGGAAATTCCACAACCTGGCAAGAGACGCCCCCACATATTGTCCCAAACAGCTGGGAGGAAAAGCTTCGTTGACAGTGAGGGTTTTTGAGAGATTAAAGATAAACCACACCTTCAAAAGAATGAACTAAAAGGAAAGCTTACTCTGGCTACATGCTTGTAGAAAAGATGCTGAACAATCAGAGGCACAATATCCACCATCAGAAATATTGGTCAACCATCAGAGGCCTTGGTCCACCCTCAGAGGCCTTGTTCGCCATTAGAGGCACTGGTCCACCATCAGAAGTGATGATCCACATTAGCATTTAAGGGTCCCGTCTTCACCAACCCAACTGGGTACTTCCAGGTCTCTATTTTTTTACATCCCTGTGGCCCAGAGCCTCTCTTTCAAAGCCAGCAAGCTTGCCTGGTGTCATGAACAAGTGACTCTCAAGGCGTGAATGCAGTGGTTCCCCAGGCTGAGTGGGCTTATGAAAGGATTATAAGGGGTAGGCAGTAGCAGACTCCCTCAGTCTGGCAGGGTATGCCCTCAGTTCCGAGTCCCAAAGCACATGGCTGTTCCATCTGTGAGTAGCATCTCTTTCAGCAGGTGTTCACCTGGCCACCCAGCCCCTTGCCCTGCTTACTATGGAAATGTTTTGAACCACTGAACACATCCTATCTGGAGCTGGAAAAAAAATTGAAGGCATTTCTTAGGAAACATTTTTTAATCTCTCTCTTTTTTTTTTAATCTATGTGTGTTCAGGAAGGTAACCTGCAACATTTTCTCTTAAGAGGGATGATTGGGAAAGGATGTCCTCCAGTTGGAACGGTGTTGAAACAAACTGTCATTTCCATATAGCGGAATACAAAAGACTGTATTTGCTGCTATGAAGAAAAGACACACCACTTCTGGGGTGAGAGAGGTTGTTTTAACATAGGTTATAGACCAATGAGATGGCTCAGCTGGTAAAGTACTCCCTGTGGAGCCTAACCTGGGCTCCACCCTCAGGACCCATATGGTGGGTGAAGGAAAGTGACTCCCTAAGATGTCCTCCGACCTCCACAAGCACTCACACACAGAAATAAACACATGTAAAAACAAAGAGAGATTGCAAATAGTGTTTACAGTAAGGGTTGAATCTCATTTTTTTTACATGCTCAGAAAAATGTTTAGAACAATTCACATGAACACACACATAGAAGAATGGAGACCCAACAGAACTAGGGACGAATTGCTGTATGCCTTCTATTAGTCTGGAATATTCTTTTCCAACCCTGTGTGTGAACACTACTTTCATAAGAACCGGGTTTGGCAGTGTCTGACAATAACTCGGTTGCCTTCTCCTTGATCACTTCTCTGTGGTAGGACTACCTAACCACTCCACAGAGGAAGAGGATCCAGGTAGTCCTGATGGGACCTGATAGGCTAGAGTCAGACATAAGGGAGGAGGACCTCACCTATCAATGGACTAGGGAGGAGAGATAGGGGAGAAAGAGAGAGGGAGGGCAGGACCAGGAGGTGATAAGGGAGGGGGCTACAACTGGGATACAAGGTGACTAAATTGTAAATAATAATAATAATAATAATAAGAGGGTTTGGAAAGCATTCCTTTCTTACTCAATGAAAGCCTGTGTGCCAGTGAGACACTTCAGTGAATGAAAGATCTCCTCTAGCAACCTAACTGCCCTGGAAGAAACCCAGTCCCCCAGAAAATTATCCAGATTCATTCCACATCAGTGAAGCTGAGACAGGTGCCTCAGCAGATGGGTGTCAATGCCGCCCCCAAGTTGGGCAACATTATCTCTGAACATGCTGTATTTTATTTGATTTTATACTTTTGATTAGGAAGCTGGCTCAGCAGTTAAGAGCACCGACATGTGGCTCACAGCCTCATAACTGACTACAGTTCTAGTTCCAGGGGATCAGATACCTTCTTCCTAGTTCGCTGGACACCAAGCACACATGTCGTGCACAGATATGCACATGGGCAAAACTCCAAACACATAACAACATAAAAATTTAGGCTAAAAAATCTGATTGGCAAGGAATTTTCAGCATAAAGAGAAGAGACTATAATAAGCCCTCATGTACCTAGCATCAAATGTCATTAGTAAGCCTTACATATATTTTCTTAGATAAATGCAGCACATGATTTATGTTTGAATGACCTTACTTCTTCACTTAGCAATATATTTCGGAGCATATTGCGACAAGCTACAATGTAATATTGATTTTTACTTGATCTTGTATCAACAGAGAGTAATTAGAGTGGCTTCCAGAGCCTGAGAAGGGCAAAGGAGAGGGGACATAAAGACAAGATGGTCAGCGGAATATGATGTAGAAGAAATTCAAAGTAACGGAATTGATGTTACAAAGGATTGGTTAATAGATTTGTTTAGGGAACAGTAAACCACACAAAGTATCCCAAAGATAAGAAGCAGGCTATTCAGGCCTGTTAGAGGTAAATTGAATTTAGGATGCTAATGGGTAAATGTTTATTCAGTGGCCATTATGCCATCCCCAGAGGCATACCTCTAAAAGACAGCTTAAGGGGGACAGCTCAGGGCTTAACCATTTAATCTTATCAATCATTATGTCCTCTATGCTCTTACCAGGAAAAGTATAATTTTCCCAGGTGGGCAAACTGACCCTGGGTGAAAACAACACTGGTGTGCTTAAAGATAATCCTGGCAACATCTTTGCATGGAAATTCCCCGTCAGCCTAAGCATCCAGACTTGCAGTCTTATATCTCTGTTTAAGTTGTTTGACATGTGACCTTGAGCTGGGACCTGAAAGAGGTTTAACTCTAAGTGTGTGGAGTGATTGCTCACTAGGAAAGCACATTATTTCTGTGATGATACAGGTGTCTAACGTTCTATGGCATGTAGTAGGGTAACTATGGTTGACAACAATTACTTATTTTAAAATAGCATAAAGAGGGGATTTTGAGTGTTCCTCCCGTAAGTAAGTGATAAATATCAGGAGGTACCAATTACCTCGATCTGATCTTTACACATTGCATGAAGGTATTGAAATACCACACTGTGCCTGTAAATCTGCACAATTACCATGCACCCGTTAAGAGTTTTAAAGAATATTATTTTGTGCAAAGTGATTTCACAGATCTGAAAAAGTGTTGTGCCCCTGAAGAACTTAGCAATTGTATGTCTACTGGAGGTGAGTCAGTCAGTTGGAGGACTGGGCCATGGCCTTCCCTCTACCAAGTGCAGAGCTGTATTAACAACTTGGCAAGGCCTTGTCATGGTTATGCTGTTGTTTTGCAGGATATTTGATCCCACTGTCAACCCCCAAATTGTGAGCTGTAAAAGCCCTGTTTCTTGTTTGCTTTGGTTGAGCCCTAACACACACCAAGAACTTTCTGTTTATTGTAAACAAGTTGATTATGGTGTGGTTCACCCAGCCCTAGCACCACCTTTAATCCAAGAGCGCTCTATATACTGGATCTAATAAAGTTAAACCTTGGTCAAGAGGCAGAACAAGAAACCAGCTGACAGGGATTAAAGAGTAGGAGGGACCTTGAGTTGAGGGGTATTTAAGACAGCATGGAGAAGAAGCAGGGCTTTTAGTTCAAGCTCTGGCTTTAGCTTTGGCTTCAGCTCCCTGGCTTAGGGGCTTTGAACTAGCAAGCCTTGGTCCTTGGGGTTTTTGGCCTTTTCCTCCTGGGCTGTCAGTTGAGCTAGTGAACCTTTTAGGTTTTTCCCATCCAGACCTGAGCTGAGAAGGAAGGGCAGCTGGGTGCTTTTTCTGCCTCTCTGAACTAGCTGGTTTTTGCCCCAGCATCTGGCTCCTGAGTCCTAATTAGTGAAATAGGGAGGGTGGGGTCTTCGTCGTTTTTTATAGCAACATGCTGTGATCTTTCTATCTTGACTGGAGTCACACGATCCCCCTCCAACTAAGATGCTCCTCACCCCTTATCCCAGGCTCCCTAATCACAACCCTCCCCCCCCCACCCCCGCATTCATTTCTAATTCATGGCTTCATAACAAAGGGTTGGAAAAGGTTTACTCCTCAGTTCTAAAGTCATACAGAGAAAAGATGCTTCCCTCAAATGCAACTGTGAATGCAATTTGATCTGTATTCCGTATCTTAAAAATAATTTTAGGAGAAATTTTCAATCAATATTGTTGCGTGTCACTGGGTTTTCTAGCCACCTGACAGGGTACTGCTCAGAAAGTGCTATGTCCAGCTTTACTCCGAGCTCTTTGCAAGTAGAATCAACCATACAACTGTTAAAGATTTGTTTGTTGTTTTTGTTTTAAACAAAAACAATGTAACTCAAGCTGGGCTCAAACTCTCTATGTAGCCCAGGTTAGCTTTGAACTCACAGTCTTCCTGCTTCAACTTCCCAAGTGTTAGGATGCCACGCTCAGCGCTCTTACAAGGTTCTAAATGCAAACAGCAACTTCATCTACACAAATTTACCATATCACAAAACTATGTCATGTTTGTGCTCAAGTATGTTTATTGTAACATTACTTGTACAGAAAAAAGAAAGCCAAGAAATAACCTAGATTAGTCAGATTATGACAATCCATGTAGCAGAAAATTACATAGGTAGTTAAAAGAATAAAAATAATCTGGATAGCTATGGCACATACTTTAAGATAAATTAAGTGAAAAAGTGAGAAAGAGTGGGTGACATGGTCCCCCAACTCTAAGTTTGAGAATTCAGATGGTGGAAAACTCACCCTACAAATCTGTGTGTGCGAGCATAGTTGTGATTTCTCTGGAAGGACACAGGATTAACCACAACTGATGTCTGATTTTGGGTGAAAGGATGGTGGACTGACCTTATTCTGGACTCACTCTACAGCTCACGCTGGCCTCAAACTCAGAGTGACTCTATTGTCTCTGTCTCCAGAGTGTTAGGATTGCAGGCATAAGCCGCCATGCTTAGTTTGTTGTTGTTGTTGTTGTTGTTGTTTTTTAGTAAAATGAATAAATAATTACCTTAAGTAGTTGTTGACTGGGCTGGGAATGTATTTCCGTTGGAGCGCTACTAAGAGTGCAGGGCACCAGGTATCAAGTCAACTGAGTATGGTGACACACCTATAATCCTGAGCCCTAGAGGTGGAGACAGAAGATTATAAATTCAAGGCCATCGTCACCTGCTAGCCTGCTTCTTTTTTGTTTGTCTTTGTTTTTTTGAGATGGAGGTTTTTCTGTGTAGACCAGGCTGGCCTTAAAATCACAGTGATCCCCAATGCCGCTGCCTCCCAGAGTACTGGGATCACAGGCGTGCGCTCTCAGCTGAAATCCCTTCTTCAAAAACTAAAGCTTACTGGATTATAAAGACACACTATCAGAAAAATCTGGACCCTGGGACATTTTATAGGATCAAAATAACCAATGTCATGGGGGAAAAAAAAAAGAAAGCTAAAATATATATATATATATTAGGTTAAAATAGGCTAACAAGGCATAACAATCAAATGCAAATGTAGCACAATTAGATTTGGGGTTAAAAATAGCTATAGAAGACATTTTGAGGACACTTAGAAAAATTTAAATATGAACCGAATATTAAAAAGTTTTAAACTTCCAGTCAAACCAATTTCTTGAATAAGACATCGGTGTCTCTTGTTTTGATGGCTACTATGAGCCCAAGTGTAGCACTACCCTCAGGATAAAAACGAATGAGTTCACAAGCCCGGGCGACATCTCTAGCCTTCTCTGTGGCCAGGGAAGGAAAGAGCAGCTAAGAGGCTGTGAGGCGGCTGTGGGGCCAGCTGGAGACCCCACCTCAATGGCAGCTGGTGTGTCACAGCGTGAAAGAGCAGCACCTGGTGCCCCTACACTGACCTGAGCGTAAGGGCGGTTGGAAAATACTGAATTTCATTAGGTGTGATCTTGGCACTGTGGCTGTGTCAAGGAAAGCCTTCATTATATATGGTGAAGATTTTTAGGATGGCGCCGTGCGTGGGTCTGCAGCTCATTGTCAAACAAATTACAGACCACAAATGTGGCAAAATACTTATAATCGATGATCCTAGGCAAAGGACTGCATGTGTTCGTTGGGTTATGAACTTATAGGAAACTGAATTTTTTTGAAAGGTTTGAAGTTGAAACTTCCACCTTGTTTAAAGGTTTAGAGTTTTTGTTTTTTATGGAGCCCGGGGCTCTTGCCTGCTCTGCAATAGCTCTCTGTGTGAACTTATTACACCCTTGGTCCCTGACTTTTCTCCATGGGACACATGCAACCCATGGGGGCTCTAATTTACAGCAGCAACTATTAGGAGTCCGTCTTAACCCAAATTAAACCTAGAAGAACAAAAGCAAGGAGACACCTGACCAGGAGTTAGCACAACTGACTTGTGTGCTGGGACCGCTCTTTCCTGCCTGAATGGAATCCCCTGATGGGTTGACCAGCAAGTTCTTTAGGTTTAGGTGCCCTGGAAAGGTCTGAGCCTGTAGCAAGGGAAGAGGATTCTTGGTGGGAGTGTTGAGTGGCCTGGCAGAGTCACTGTGAACTAGATACTGAGTTCCTAGCAGCAAGCAAATACAGCAGGAAGGAGCAGGTGCTGACTGAGCATTTGCTAGGCAGACACTTTGCTAAGCCTTGTGTGTGCCTTGACTTACCCTCAAAATTGCACTAGAGACTGACATCCTCATTTACAATAAGGATTGATCCATAAAAGGGGTCATTCATTTGCACAGGGGCACACAGTAAGCCTTGGATCCGGGACTCCCCAGTTTTACCCTACTATTCCCATTTTCTATGGACTTACCGGTTTTCTAGGACATAGCTGGTTCTTCTAACAGGCTCTACTTCTGACTCCAGAAACTTGACCTGAAGTATATTTCCCCAATAATTTATTATTCAGTGAAATCCTGTTTATTCTGTATACTCATGTATCATGGGGTCGGTCATTCCTTGAGGCGAATCTTTCTGAAGGGAACAGTTCTCCTGCACTTACCATAGTATCTTATAATCATATGTGTGTATAACCAACCCCCCCCCACACACACACACAGGCGTTGAAAGGGGTCACAGTAGGAGCACAGTTTTCTGGTCTAATCTTAGGCTCTGCTATCTTGACTTATATCAGAAAAACTGGGTTAGCAGGAAGGGCAAGACATGGGTTAGGAGTAAGGAAGAGGCAAGTAGCTGAAGTGTTAGCTGTCAGGCTAGATTGTGCAAAAGCTTGACAGAGTTGTGGACTCTGAATTTTAGGAAAGTTGCTTTGCTATAGAAGCCGTGGTGAAGAGCGACCACCCAAGAGCTGAGCTAAGCAAATCATTAGAGTGACAATTGTGTGATGACATCCCCAATGACCATGTCCACCTAGGTCAGTCGGTCCTCATTCATTCATTCACTCAGCTATCTGTTCTTCATTATTACCTGAACTCTGCTGGAGGCCAGATACTTAAGACTGACAAACAGCAATCTCTGACCTTGGAGCGGGGGTGGGGTGGGGTGGAGGTGAGGGGGTGCTTACATTCTAGTGGGAATGGAAAGTAGCAACTCAGGAACAAAGAAAGTGCCCAGTGGACACAAGAAGCAGCAAGAGAAGTAAAGCTGAACAAATAAATAAGATGAGGCTAAGAGGGATGGGTAGCGCTGTCTCAATTCTGGGGTCTGCTGAAGAGAAAGCTAGCTGAAGAGGCACCTGGGGGCAGGGTGTCTGGCATTAGCCATGTTGACACAAAATCTTTAGGAATCTGAGCCTCTTCCTTTACTACTTTAAACCTTTACTCTGTGAGCTGTTCAGGAAATGAGGACTCACTGAGCAATGCATGCACTGCTGGGTAGCAAGCCCTTCCCTTTAGCAGTTTATGAAGGGAATGCTACGTGACAGCCGAAATACCCACCTCCTGCCCTGCCAGGGGCCTCATAGTCACTTCCTCTGCCCCCTTCCCTAACCCTGGGATGAAACCACCTCACTCCAGTATTAAGAATTAGAAGCCAACTAACCCTAGGTGGCTCAGATTTCTCTTGTCTTGTCCTCCTCCCCTAATGTAAACCCTTCAGGACTCAGTCTCCTCACTGTCAACCCTATATTGTTTTCAAGGTCCTTCACACAGGCCTCATACCCACCGGTCCTGGAATTCCTCTATCCTTCCCCAGTATGCCCCCTGGGGCCCCATGAAAGAATCAAAATACCCCAGAGCCCTTCTTTTCGTCTCCCATGAGGGTACCTCTGTGGTCTTCCTGTACCAGGGTCTCCAGGGAACCTGCTCAGTTCTCCATGTCCTGTGCAGCCTCAGGATGGTCCTGTCTCCCACAACACTTTTCTCATCCCCTTGTTTTTGGGAAACATCCTCCGATTCTCGCCACCAATCTCCCTTCCTCTCTGTCCCCACTCCTCGCTGTCTGCCCTCCCCACCCTACCGTTCCACCCTCCCTTCCATTGGCATCGTAGGAAATGTCAATATCTGCCTAGCAAGCCTCTTCAACCCAGGCTTGCATTTACGGCCTCTTCCAGTACACTGACCGTCATCTGACCTCCATTCCAGCTACCCGAAGGTCAGTCACAGACACTGGCAAAGAGGAGGAGAGGCACAGCGTAAAGAGACAACACACAGGGCTGGGCAATTTAAAATTCCATCTGGGGGTGGGTTTGACATATTTTGTAAGGTGATTCATTTAAAAATGCATTTGAGAAAAGCCAGGCATTGTCATGCATACTTATAATCTCAGCTCCGAGGAGGCTTAGGTAGGTTTATTCCCAATTCAAGGCCAGCTTCAGTATGAAGACAGTTGAAAGGCACAAAGCAAAACTCCACTTAAATTTTATTTCTTTATTTAATGTGTATGGGTGCATTTCCTGCATGTGTGTCTGTATACCATGTGCATGCAGTGCCTACAGAGGTCAGAAGAGGAGTTCCAGACAGTTGTGAGCTGTCATGTGGGTGCTGGGAATTGAACCCTGGTCTTTTTGAAGAGCAGCCATAGTCTTAACCACTGAGCCATCTTTCCAGCCCCTACAAAGAAATAAAATTTAATCTCCGCATATAGCTTTAAAAATATATTTGTCGGGGCTGGAGAGATGGCTCAGAGGTTAAGAGCACTGGCTGTTCTTCCAGAGGTCCTGAGTTCAATTCCCAGCAACCACATGGTGGCTCACAACCATCTATAATGAGATCTGGAGACCTCTTCTGATGTGAAGGCATACATGCAGATATTGTATACATAATAAATAAATAAATTTAAAAATATATATATATTTGTCTATGTTCTCTAAACATGAAGAACAAAGTCCATCCAAACATAATGTAAGTGTTACTTGCTGAATGATGATATCCCTTGCCTCTGGGAAATTGTATTGTGTATTTCTTTTAGTATAAAAGCAGCCTTGTCTGGGTTCCCTGTGGGATTCTTTGAAATGGCTCTGGCTGGGTCAGCTGGATCAACTGACCAAAAGGTTTGACCAAAAGGTTCTCTGGGACCTGTGGGGAAGACCTGTAGGAAGAGAGGGTGTCAGGAGGCTTCACAGTGGAAAGACAGCTGATCTAGGTCCAGCTGAGGAAAGCACTTATTTGCCCTCCGCCTTCTAGGCTTATGCAAGAAATCAGCAAGTTTCCTTTAAAAGACAGAAAGCGAGACAATAAAGAATGAGCATGGCTGTGTTCCAATTAGACACCAAGGCCAGCAGCGTCTACATCATGCAACATTCTTGCACGTTGTGAAATATTCTTCTAAGTTTTCTTTCAGCCATTTTCAAATGTAAAACCATTCTCAGTTCATGGACCCCCACAGCCATACACATAAGCCACATACACTTGACCCCATGTGGATGCTGGTAGAACCATCAGGGAACGTCACAGCTTACCGTGTGTTCATGGGCTGGTGTTGATTAGAGCCGCCGCCCCTTGATCATTTACTCTATACCCAACGCTACGCAAAGACGATCACTTAATCTTCACACAGTGGTGCAAGTTCTTACACTTGTCCTATACTACAGATCAAGACAGCGGGTGTCTTGTAATGCTAGAAGATCCTCATCTCCTACAAAGCCTGTGCTCCCAAGCATTGCTGTACCCCCAAGTATTACCGTTGCCTTCATGTGCTCCCGAGTATCACAGTGTGCCCACACTCGCCCTGCATCGCAAGCATACCCCTGACTCTCAGATCCGCCCACTCTCGCCATCCTATTTCTTCCTGTTGAGCTTCTTTCGACTCTTATTTTCACCTCCCCTTGTCTTCCACTTTAAGGATTAACTTCTCCCCGGCCAGGCAATTGTCCAGGTGAGTCACCTGGAAGCTTATCTCTTCTATTTTATCCAGACCTTGAATCTGGCTTTTGACATCTTGGGTCAGGGCACCTTGGATCTCTCAGTGCAGATAGGAGGTGCTAGACACAAGAGCTGGGTTTCTTCCAAAGCTTCTACAAAGCGCTGAGTACCGAAGCCAGGGAAACCCAGGCTGAAATGAAGTCTAAGAGGTGGGAAGACGATTCCAGAAGAGAAGGAATGTCACAGGTCAGGACATGGTGGAGCAGGAAGCAGAGTTGTAGGCTCGCTTTGAGGTGTCCTCCCGTGAGAGGCAGTATCTCTGGGTACCGCTCTGCAGCTTGGACTCCACCCCTTCCTGACCTCATCCTCGGAAGAGAGTGGTTCAGCTTAGCGCAAGTGAAATAGTCCAGTGGTTTGGAAAACTGGGACTTGATTCTGGAAAGGCTGATGACGAAGAGACATCTTCATCAGGGCTGATTCTGAGTGGAATACTAGAGAACTCAGCTCCCAGACAGTAGCGTCCAGTCCTAGGTAGACAGCCCAGACGAGAGGGGTCATAGAAATGGTCCAGTGCCAGCAGGGAAAGTGGAATACGATAAGAAATAAATTGCTTAAAAACTGGGAAAATACAGAAGATGAAGAGAGCATGATATATATGACATGAGCAACTGGAACTGTAGGTCTCACCACCAAGAAGAGGTAAGACACCCCCCCTCAGTGTACTGACAGCCTTAGGAAGCAGAAGGACCCTCGGGGCTCCAAAGACATGCATAACTAATACACTGGACCATAAAGGATAATATATGATTGATGACTTAACAGGAAACCTAAGGGCATCTATTCAGCAAAAGAGCCATGAAGAAATGAGAAGGAAAAAAAAAACACAAACTGAGAGAAAATATTTGCAATGCATACAACTAATAAGGGATCAGGATACAGACTGTGTAAAGGGTTAGTCAATGCTATCATATACTACTGTAGGACAAATTAAAACTATCAAAAAGGAACCTTGCATGTGGCACACACCTGGCATTTCAGGACTTGGGAGACTGAAGCAGTTTGAGGCCAATGTGGGCTCTGTCTCAAAACAAAAAACAAGCAGAGGCAGGTGGTGAGTTTGAGGCCAGCCTGCTCTACATAGTAAGTTCCAGGCTAGCCAAGGCTCCACTGTGAGATCTTGTCCAAAGCAAACAAACAAAACACCGCAGAAAAACAAAGACCTAGACATATATATATGTATGTATGTATGCATGTATGTATATTAGGATGACCTTGAACTGATAACCTTCTTGTCTCTCCTTCCCCAGTGCTGGAATTCCAGATATTTGCCACCATGACCAGCTAATTCCTTAGTGTAAGTTCATTCATTTTTAGAATTGTATAATATCTCACAGTAATTAGCTCAATTTCGTTTTCTCTCTCACTGTATGTGTACAAGTTTTTTTCTATGTATTTCTCTTTCAATTTTGTATCATGCTACTCTGAACAGTCTGAATAATTCTGACAGTGCATGTAAGCCTACTGTAGTAGTTTTGAACTACTACATTTAGGGATATATATATATCCCTAAAATGGCTGGTATAATATTTCTGCTCCTATTTCTCTTCCAGAACCGTACCATTCTCTCATCAAGAAAAGCTGAGTTGTTATACTCTCCTGACATCCACGTGGGACTTTGTTATTGCTTCTACTGATAATCCTCCATGTTCCTGAGACTAAGTCACAACAGGCAGTGTAACTTCTGCCTCGTTTTCTCTCTTGTATTGCTCACACTTGGAATTCAGCCACCACGTTGTAAAGAAGCCCAGGCTACATGAGGAGACCCACATGGAGAAGAACAAGTGCCCAGGGCCTAAACCCGGAGCCAAAAAGCCAACCAGTCAGCCAGCAGTGAGTCACCTTAAAAGTGGATCCAACAACAGCTGCAATGCCCTGGAAATGACGAGTTATCTGTACAAAATCTTGCCCCAATTGTAGATTTGTGAGGCAAAGAAAAAGATATTGTTATTTTACAACATTAACTTCCTAGTCAACATGCCTCTGAAAAAGATGGGAGAAACTCTAATGAACATCAAAAGAATGAGAAACAGAGTTTAGGAGCCTGGTTACAGGTAGGGGAAGAGGTAGAATATGATGGATTTGAGCCAGAGAGAATCTACCTAACACAGAGTGGTACACAAAATGGCAGCACCTCCTCTGACATTTAAGAGCAATTAAAGCACAGGCATAAGCTGAAAAGAAATAGTTCTTTGAATATTAAGGAGCTGGCAAAAATTCTGGTTTCCGAAGGGCAAGGGTGTCCTGAGGAGACAGCAGAACCTACCTGCCAGCCTCCCAGCTCAGCCCCAGTGCTCTGAGGGCCTACAGAAGGCGGCATGGCCACCATTCTTAGCCAATGCTTTCAGCTGTTTAATCAGCACTTAGCAGTTATCTGTTGACATTTTAGAAACAGAGAAGAACCCTTGAAAGGACAAAGTGAGCATTGTGTCTCTGAGCTGTTAGGGACATTCAGGACTGGCTCTGAGCAGTGTTGGGAACACAGGACACTTATCCTGCAGGACGAGTTCTTGGTGCACAGACTCCCTAGGCGAGACTGGTGATGGGGAACACTGCTGGCTGTGCCCTGGTGTGAGCTTCCCTCACTCGTGTGAAACCCAAGACGCTGGATCCAGCAATGATGTCAAATCCAACCCCTCCAGGAGACCTGTGTTCCACCCCAGAAACTCCTGACAGGACCAGCTGATGTAGAGCTGGAATGGAGCAGCTGGCCAGTCTGAGACCTTGGCACATCACTTGTTCCTGTTCTTCAGATGAGCAGAGAGCCAGCGGTACCCTTTAAACATCTCTGTGGTAGTCTCTTCCAAAGAAAAAGCAGATGGAAAGGAAGAGAGAGACAGAGAGAGAAAGCAAGAAAGCACAAATGCAAAAGATCACCTTTATTTTCCAGGCCTATTCTTTCTAAACCAGAAAGCCTCAGAGTCAAATACTTATAAGACACAAAATACAGGGAAAAAAAGTGGTAAAAGATATTGGTTGGGAGCTATGACAAATAGAGAAAACTTTTTGAAGGAGCCACCCTACACGCAACTTAACCTGCAGCTAACATGGGAACATCTCATTAAAATGTATTTGATCTTCTGATTGTGACGAGAAGTCCCAAATCCACAATCTTTAAATAATGTGTCAGCTAAAGCAAGTATGTGTATGAGTTACCTCTAGATATGTAGCAAGAACTATAGCTATATCATAGGGTTATAAAGTGAATTAAAACAAGAGAGACTCTACAATTATTAATTTGTGAATATAGATGAAAAAATCTATAAACATAATACAAAATGTGTCTAGTAAAAAAAAGTAGTGTTCCTAAGGATGGTTGTAGCAGCATCTTCCACTCCGTGTGCTATGTTTAAGATATAACTGTGGAACACCTTCTATCAAGTGACAGGGCTAGGTTTCCTCCCCTTGAACTTGAGGGGGACTTTCCCAAGGCAATGATATGATAGTGGAAATAGCGCCAAGTGATCTCTGAAGGTAGGCCATAAATAGGTCACACTGTTCTGCCTTGTTCTTGTACCCCAGTGGAATAGAAGTGAATTGACTTCCCTATACAGTAAGGAGACAACAGGAAGCAAGGGAGCTACCAGGTTTTTTTTAATAGATAGTATCTTATTTGGAAACGAAGCATTAACTACCACATGTTTTCAAAACAAAAACACTTAAAATTTGCCTTAGAACAAGAGTAAGAGTGGCAAAGGATGGGCAAAGTTAAGCTATTTCTCATTATGAGGTCTTTGCTATCAAAATATTATACTCTTTGCATATATTAAATTTTGAGTCATTACTGGAGAACTCACAAAAATGTCCACAATAAGCAGAATGTAAGGTTGGAATATACTAGTTGCAGGATAAAATATGAAATGTGAAATAGCAGGATAAATATGAAACGGGCATTACAAGCTGTCTCTAGGTCATTGGATAACACTTTATTTTCTTCTTCATAACAAATTTATCTCTTCCACAGTAATTAATTTACTTTTATAACAAAAATCATTTTTGGAAGATCAGCCCTTTATGTTTCTGGTAGGACACAGGGAAAGTATTGCATTTGGCCAATAATCAAGGTAGTTATGCCTGACTCAAAATGCTTACCCCTACCCAGAAACCCAGTAAGTGGTCCAAATCAGATCAATTAGAAGGCAGTGTGAATTCTTGCATAGCTTCAAAAAATCTGTCTAAAAACTTCATCTCCTTTCAGCGCCATCTTTCTCCATGCTACCAGCAGCCAGCAGCTATGCATGTCAATCACCATTAGTGACAGATAACTGAGAGAAACCATTTCAAAGTGGGATAGATTTATTTTGGCTTGTGGCTTCAGAGATTCCAGCCAACACGCAGCCTTTTGTTTCTGTGCTGTGTGAGACAGACCCTCAGGCCCAAAGGATGCGGCTGAGAAACATTGTTTACCTTGAAGAGGACAGGAGGCAGGGAGAGCGGAAGGGGTCATGTGAACGGCATTGTCTTTCCAGGGCTTGACCCCAGTGACCTTCTTCCTCCAACTAGTCCCCACCTCCCAAGAAGGTCATCATATTATGAATCCCACAAGGGAACGATCCACTGATCACGTCAGAGCCCTGAAGGTCCAATCACTGTTTTTTTGGTTTTTGTTTTGTTTTGACATGAGGTCTTACTACATAGCTGAGGATTTGACTCACTGGTAAAAACATAAAAACATTTGCTTAATATACGAGTGGCCCTGGGTTTGATTTCCTGGCACAAAGGAAAAATTAATATATATATATATATATATATATATATATATATGTGTGTGTGTGTGTGTGTGTGTGCATTGTATGTATGTATGTATGTATGTATGTATACATATTCTCTTTCCAAACTGGAATGTCTCACGTTGCCTTTGGTGGTACACAGGGATGGGAGTCTCTAAGAAAGCAAGCGACCCTTTGCGGAGCTGACTTCCCCCCGCCCCCCACCAGTTACGATGCTGGTACCAGTCCCTCTCCACAGCCCTTATCTCACCGGGGCCTATGGCTGGGATCACCTCTCTAGCTTTCCCAGCCCCTGACCCATCTTCATAGCCCTGCCAGGTCAAGCGTTTGAAGGTGCTGCCTCACAGCTCCTTCAGAGGCTCTCTCTGTTTCAGCCACCAATCACAGGTCAACATCCCAACCTTGAGTCTCAGCCTCCTGACTGCCTTTCTCCCCATTGTTTCCCAAGAGAACCAGGATGAGGAGCTTGGACCTTCTGAGCTTCCCTGATGCAGCTGCTTCTCTCTCAAGCACGTGTCTCTATCGAGTCCCCTCCCGATCTCAGTTCAAGTGCATTTCATCCATGATGCTGTCTAGTCCTGAGACCTACATCGCAGTTTACAGCCATGGCAGGAAGACCCACAGATGGCCATGGCAGATGCAATGGCCCTACACCATTGCAGCTGTGTACGGACCAGACTAGATGATCAGGCGGCTTGTCAGACATGTAAATGTTTGGCTCTTGTGTCCTAGGCTTAACTGAACCAGAATCCTAGGGAAAGTAGGTGGGAGAGGTAGGCCTTAGGCTCTGCCTACTCTTCACTATACCATGGGCTCTCTCTGTTCTGGGTCCTTTCTATTAGCTGTTCCTCACAGCACCATTTTCCTGTTAATCTTTCACTGTTAATGTTAGCCATGCTCAGATCCTAGGAGCCCATGCTCTGGAAGGGTTAACCCAGCTAAGCAGTGGGTATGGCTTTACCCACTCTAAATTATGCTTTCATGATTTAGACTGCACAGACCTTGGAGTGCTTCCTGTGTTCCAAACCCCATAGCTTTATTCTGCATTTTTTGACAAGGTCCCTGCTTCCCTTCCAAGTACAGGCATGTGTTGCATTCACAACATGTGCAGCAAAGGTCGTCTGCCTGTCAGGTAGTTTCGGTATCAGATAAGCTCTGCACACAGACACACTGGCCAGCCCAGGGCAAAAGTCAGGACTCTGCAATCGGCCAAAGCCACACTTTAGCAAGAGGCCTGTCTGCACTCCCAACCCCAGTGAGGGACCTTCCAGTTTCAAATCAGTAGGGCCACGAGGCCCAGCCCTACGAGACTATGAAGACACGCGGCCCCCTTTTTGTGTGTGTACAGCTTTTACTTAGATAAAAGTTGAAAGTTACGGAAAGGCTGCAAGTACAGTATATGGAATTCCTGTCTAGCCTTTACCTAGATTCACACATTGCTTGCATTTTGTTCTACTTCTAGCGTGACTGTATCATTCTCCAGGTGAGGGGTACCATTCTAAAACAGGTTAAAGACATTGTGCCCATTTCCCCCTAAATATTTTTGAGAGAAACATATCAAAACACAGCACAGTTATCAACTTTGAGAAGCAAAATATTGACACAATTTATCTAAACCACAGTCCAAATTAGGATGATATCAACCACCTAAAAACATCTTTTATGTCTACTGCTTTTTTCCCATCCCAGGACCCAATCAAATCATTCATTCATTTATTACACCTAGTTGGTCTGTCTCTTTAATCTTTGACCTGTAACAGCTTTTCTTTAACTCTTTGGCCCTTGATATTTTTGAATCAACCAGACTGTCGGCTGGTTGCTTAGTAGACTAACCTTGAGTTTGATTTTACCAAGTATTCCAGAATTCAGTTTAAGTAAGCTTTCTCTGAGAGGAAAAATCAACAAGGTAGTGTTGTAAACCTCTGTGAGAAAGCCCCTAACTTACCCTCCGACGTTAGCTTTGAGGATTGTAAAGACTAAAAGCCACTAACAGCCACTTTGTGAAGGGTGCCCTCTGCTGGCCATTCTCAGCACTGCAACTGTAAACTTCTAACCAGAGGCCAACAACCCTGAAGGGACACTTAATTGGTTGTGCGACAATAGGAATTATTCCTCCTTATTTACTTTGATTCCCTCACTGGGTGGCAGCGTATTCCCTGCTTCCCTTACAGATTACAAGGTGGGTGAGTGTGAACAAGATTTACAAAGATGGCCAGGTGTCTCATGTTCAAGCTAATGTTCATACTGGCGCCTATGGCTTTTCTATGGGCCCAGAACAGTGCTCCCTAGAGCGTCAAAGCTGCTCTTCGCAAGTCTCACTCACTGCGTGAAAACCCTCCAGTGGGTCTGGACACAGTGGTAAGAGCCGTCTCCCTGCTGAGGCATCTATGAACATGGGTCAAGGAAGTAGGGAACTGGCTGTCATGTTTCTGTCCTAGCGGGGCCGCTGCTGGCCTGTGCAGCAGCCATGACACTCTCAGTTCACTGCTGCTACCAGGCGCTAAGCGCAAGGGCACATACCCGCTGACATCCACCAAACATGTCTTCTCAACAGGCGTTGGCTTCGGTGTTTTCAATGACGGTAAATCTGGAGAAACCTGTATTCAAGAGGAGTAAAAACTCTTTTTATTCGGACTTCAGATCTCTGCTGACATTTTCTCTGCCCTCGTCTCGGAAGCTTAGGTCTCCTTCCACACAGTTTCTCCCTGCTGCCCCACTTTCCTCCTTACGGCAATTATTTATTGAAGCTCTCCTCCAGCTTCGGCGTCGGGCTGCATGGAGAACAAGGGGCACAATTTGCCTCCATAAAGTGAATATGGATGATGGGCTGACAGAAGCAAGCAGAGCGGCAATTTAATTACGAGATGAATGTGCTCCCTGAGCCTCCTGAGCCAGAGGTTTCTTTTTTTTTTTCCCCTGCTGTGCTTCTTAGTCATCATACTGACTACCTCCCAGGTGGCCCAAAGCCTCCTCATTATTGCTCTCTATTTATTTCATGCTCTCTCAGGACACAAGCGAGATTTACTTCGTAGGCTCCAAGGAGCTCAGAGGAGAAGAATTAAGCAGACTAAGAAAGAGAGTGAAAACATTTTTCAACACAGAGAATTGTTTCTAGAGGGGGCCAGTGCCTGTTTTTCATCTCATATTTACGTCCAGAACAGAAGCATCTGGAGGAGTGAACTTGACCTATTTCCCCACCCCCATGGGCCCTTCATGTTTTAGGGACCTTGGCATTCTTGAGAACTGGTGGAAGCACACGGAATTGGTGACATGTTTGAAAGGTGGAGTCCTATACACAGTGGGCAATCGGTATGTGTGTGTGGAGTGTCTGTAAGCCTCACCTTGTCACTTTATAGTCACAGTAGGATGTGGGAGGTCAGCATGGCTGGGTGGGGCAATTGCGTGGGCAGCAGACTGGCCAAGGCCTACCCGGTGACCGACGGAAGCCACTTCTCATGCGCATGTGGAATTCCACCATCAGATTCAGTCTGCCTCCGAGACATCTTCCAAGAAAGTGAAATGGGGGAAAGGTCGTGCATTTGTGTAGAGATGCTCCATCCATTAACAGATGTTTACACCCCCCAAATGAAAACAAAAAAGTTACCAAGTTTTCCCTCAAAAGGCCCAAGCGATGATAATGGGGTCCCACACTGCTAGAATAAGCAGGTCTATGAGGGTGAGCCTGCAAAGAGAATATCCTGTCTTTAGACCCATTCCGTTGGTCAGGATCTCTTTGTTCCCTGGCTACCAGGAAGTGAGCTGCTTTCTCCCTCCCTGCCCCTCTGCCATGCTATGTGCTCTTACCACAGGACCAACAAAAATAGCCCCAATGACTGTGGACCAGAACTGAAAACCATAAATAAATCCTCTAAATGGTTTCCTCCCAGGTGTGTTGTCACAGTGACAAAAATCTGACCAACAGTTACCTTCCAGCATCATTTTATATGGTTTGTTGGTGGTGAGCACACTCATCTTCAACTGGTCAGGAGACATTGGAGCCCCATTAAACATCGATGGTCAAGATCTATATTGGGTTTACACCGACTAAATCCATCCCTTCCCTGAATCCCCATCCATGTTTACACAAATGAAGTATGGAAGAACATGAATGGCACATTCACCAGAAAACATAATTAATTCATTTTTTTAAATCCCCGTTTCTCAAAAACTAAGTAGATGCATGGCACTGTGGGTCAGCTTGTTAAGGGAGAGACTGGCCACTTTGTTTTCTCCGGAACGCTGGGGGTTGGATGTGGTGTCTCACACATGCTGTCTCTACTGAGTGATACCACAAGGCTCTGGCAACTATTTGCAAAAGCACAGGGGAACAAGACCATGAGAATAAGTGTCCTGGTCACTCCTGTGAGCCCAGAATCTAATGCTCTACCTGGCACATAGCAGACATATGTATTAGTTACAATGCATACACACCACGATCTAGTTTCTTCTATTATGGTGGTATAACTTCCCTGAGGAACTGAGAAAATGGCTTTGTGTGCTCTCTCAATAGTAACCCCTGGGGTAAAAGTTTAAAATTGCAATTTCTAGCTTTACTTTCACTAGTGAGTAATTCATAAAGTCCGTTAGAAATGAAAGCTAGCTCAACAAGCAATTGATGGTCACATTGAAGGCATTTCAGCTATTGCCCAACAAAACAATCATCATAGTACCAAGATACTCAAGAATGTAACAAAAACGAAGACAGAATCAAGTACCCCAACAGCCTAAGGTATGATTATAAAAACAGGTACTAACTTGTATTTTGCCAAAGTCCTGAAATTCCCTTCTGAGGCAGGCGAGCAAACACTACAAGAAACCTAAATGATAAAGAGCCCAAGACAAAACAAACACTCCTAAGAACAGAACTAGAGTGTCTTTCCTGAACCTGGAAGGCCAGCACCTTCCCGGATTGTTCCACAACATACATTCTGCAGCCTTCTGTTCCCTGATCCCCACACATCCTGCTAACAGGAATCCCTGCTGTTGCCTTTCTGTATCTGCTGGCTTCCTGTGTAGGTTCTGTTGAGGGCCGACTTAGCCTGTATGTGAGTGGGCCTGGTGGCTTACATTACCCTCTGGCTCTAGAGGCTGAAAGTCCATGGTGTGAGCACTACGTTATCATATTATAGCCAGTGCTCAAGTGACCTTTCTCCCTCCCCCTCCCCATCCTTCCCTTTCCCCTCCCTTTTTCTCCCCTTTTCTTTCCCCTCTCTCTCCCTCCCTGCCTCCCTCTCCCCCTCCCCCTCCAACAGTCATTTTACAGATGAGGAATGAGTCAGGGGGAGTGAGAGCTGAAGTGAGCCCACCTCCGTGGCCTGTGCTCTGAGTCAGTCTCTGACTGACTCTGGGTTCTGCCTAGTTAGACACCTTTCCGCACGCATTACAGACTTTCTTCCTCCTGCTCCTCAAAGCCCTTCACTCTTTCACTTGGCTCCACCCTCCGCCACCCTCCGCCCTCCCAAACCCAGGTGCCAGTCTGCAGAGGCATCCTACCCTCCTGCCCCCCAGCCCAAGCCTAGGCGACACTTTCTGCAAAGCCCCCATCCCCTTCTCTTCCCTGTTTTCACACACCCAACATTCACTCTTCCCTAATCTTCCCGGTGCCTCAGGCTCTGCCAGGCCTAGGGAAACCTCCCTGTTCTCCTGACAGCTTCCCAGTCCACCCAGACTGCAGCCACTACCCTCCTGCGGAACATTGCTTCTTGGGCCTCTACAAAGCCTGTGATGTTTGACACCCTCAGCACCACAAACTTTGCTATTTAATTAAATACTTGAGATCTATGTTCAGGCTTGCCCTTGACTTTCGGTGCTGTGCACCTGAGCTAACATACTGTCATGCTTGTCTGTGTCCCAGAGTTGAGTTGTCTGGGTTTGAACACCAGTTCAGTCTGTGCTTTCTTGTCTGTGGCCAGGGATTCTGAAAAGTACTTGGCTTCTTGGGTGAAAACCTGTTGTTGTTGTTGTTTTTAAAGGTGTATTACTGCTACTTTTAAGCATTTATCGCGGCCAGCCTTTGGTCTACACAGGGCAGTATTTTGTAGTTGGTGGCTATAAAAGTCCTCACCACCCAGTTTATGATCCAGCGCAGAGTCAGGGGCAAGCCTTGGAGCAAGCATGCAGTATGTCTGAGGTTGCTAAGTGCTGTGGGAGAACAATGGTTAAACAGCCTGGTGACCCTGAAAAACAGGCCACAGAATTCTGTGATGGTTAAACAAGCCACTAAGTATAAGAACCTACAACAGTACTTGGAATTATTAAGTGTTAGGCAAGGATTGCCTACTGGGCATTGTCAATGTTGCAAATAAGAGAAGACGACACTGGAGAGATGGCACGGTAGTTTCCAACTGCTTTTCTAGAGGGCCCAGGTCCAACTCTCAGAAAACAACTGTAACTTTGTTTACGCGCGTCCCCTCCTGGCTTCTGTGGGCATGAGACACACGTGGCACACAAACATTCAGTGAGTCAAAATACCCGCAAGTGTAAAATAATAATAATAAAAAGAGAAACAATTAACTATTACAATCATCTTATGAGAAATAGACCACTTGGCTTTTGGTACAACTGGACTTTCAGTGGGCTGTCCATGGGGAAATGACTTTGCTAATCAGTTCGTGCTAGGGATCATCTTCCTTGGTCACCCTCCTGCTCTGCTATGCAGCCCACCCACTGTTAACTATCCAAATACATGTGGCTCTCGAAGGGTACAGAGGTTTATTTTTCCAACCTCTCTCTCAGAGACCTTAGTCCTTTTCTAGTGTTTCTTTCAAGGATTAGGTAACTACCTGAGAGAAGATAAAACTCTCAAAGACAGCCTGTGCTACAGAATCAGCCTTCACAGCGAGTGTAGAGAGAAGGGCTTCTCAGCCGTGACCCTTTAACACAGTTCCTCATGCTGTGGTGACCCCCAAACCATAAAATTATCTTCATTTCGTCTTCATAACTGTGATTTTGCTACTCTTATGAATTGTAATGTAAATGTCTATATTGTCCAGTGGTCTTACGTGACCTCTGTGAAAGGGCCATGGACCCACAGGTGGAGAACCACTGGTCTAGAAGCAATTCAGACACAGGCTGACAACTTAGTGCTCTTGAAGCTTGAAAGAGTTGATCTCAACCCAGAACATCCGCAACACAAACTAAGCTTAAGATGGTACAGGAGAACTCAGAGCCCAGCAATGTCTGCAGAAATTGATAATAAAAATACCAAAGTACATTTTTCCCTATGTACCCAGCAATTCTGCCACCAAATGTGGGCTTTTCTACAGCAAGCAATTCTTTAGGGCTCAACTTGGTTTCCTACAGTTTAACTTGGTTCTGATACTATCCACAGGTTGAGGTTCCGCCACATAAGACTATTCCCCAATCACACATCCCAAGTGTCTTAAATTGTAGCTAACCAGCTCTAAATCAGGTTCTCCCACATTCCCTCTGTAATTTGCTCAGATGGCCCTGGGAGCTCAGGGAAACACTTGGCTTCCTTTTACTGCTTTGTGTAGAGAATGCATTAATGAGCAGTCTAATGAAAAGATAGGGTCAAGGTGCACATCTGCGTATCTATGCCATCCTGAGCACACACCCTCCTGGCACCTGGATGTGCCTGCCAGCCCAGATCAATGAAACATGACGTAGTGACTCGGAGTTCACCTGATTGAGCTCAGCCTCCTGCCCCACCTAAGGGGCTGGAGCGAAAAGCTGTAAACCTCGAATCCTGTGACTGGCTCCTCTATCGACTATCTTAATGTGCGTCTAGCCCTCCCTTCTATAAAGATACCTCATCAGCATATAAAAAGTTGCACTTACCTCTTTACAAGATCTGAAGGGTCTTTCAAGAGTCAGATACCAGTGACCAAGTGGCACAATAAAAAAAGCCTTTAGCACACTGATTATGCCAAACCCTACAAGAGTTTTAGGAACTCTAGGGGGTTGGGTAGAGACCAAACAATGTATCACAAGTGCTCATCAGGCAACTGAACTTTCCAATTGTCATCTACGTCTTGGGGGTTTTCCCTCCTACAATGAAGGGTGTCTGATTGAGACTTCCCTAGACATTGTGCTAACCTGGAATCCCTCGAAGCTTAGAGATGAGTCTCAGTGTATCCCACAAGGAACAAAAGCGGAGCCTCCTTGATTTCATCTAGGTGACAGTAAGGGGCACCAGAAGAGGGGTAGAGAAAGGGGAGACAGCCCTTAGATTCAGGTGGTGGCCAAGGGTGCCTTCTGCCCTGAAGGCCAGCATCCTAAAGGCTTCAGGGGAAGCTGGTGTGCAGCACAATGGCAGAATAGCTGCTCAGCGTGCTTGAGGGTTTGGTTTAAGCCCAACACACTGAAAAGAAAAACAAAAATTAAAAAAAAAAAAGAACTATAGGGGCCTATCTTTCAATGCATAGATTCTGGGTGGTGAAATGTGAGGACGATTTGCAAAGTGATCAAAAGCCTCAGAGCCTCCTTCTGGTATTAGGCTGCTCCAAGCATGCTAATCATATCCAAAGCTACATAGGAGCTGGCATATACCGAGCAGTTTTGATGTGGTAGAAAATTGCACTGAGCACGCTACGTACATTACAGTCCTCAACAGTAATCCAATAATGGCAGCAAATAGAGGTAAAGTGTCATGACATATGCGCATGGAAATGAAACTGGTTACAATGCAATCTGTTCCATTACATAACAACTAAAATGGCAAAACAGCAAAAGAAAAATCCAATAATGTAAGTCCCATTATTATAACAAACTGGCTTTTACCGTTTTACAGAAGAATCAATCAGTTGGCTGAGTGAATTTAAATCTTTGGCCCGAGATCACCTAGCTCGTCAGCATTGGAGCTGGAATTTCAGCCAGGTGATCCGTGTCTGACTGTGTGTCTAACCACCTTACAACTTAGCATAAAGGAGGCAACCATCGGCGATGTGGGCAGGCGCCGAGTGCGAAGGTGCCGCGTGCCTGCCAACTGAGAGCAGAGAAAAGCTGTCTGCAGGACTAAGACGTCAGAGGGCAAAGGCGCGGAGCACCACTGTGACTGGAGACCACGGTTGTGTCATTGATAGAGCTGAGGCAGGGACCTGACGGGCTAGGGCCTTCGATGTCTTGCTACAACGTGAGATTTCTGTGCTGAAAGTCAGAGTAAATCACCTGTGATAGACACCGAGGTTGTGGATCAACAGATTTTATTTTATATTTTCTTTTTTTGTTGTTTTGAGACAGAATTTCTTTGTGTAGCCCTGACTGCCCTGGAATCCACTCTGTAGACTAGGCTGGCCTCAAACTCACATAGGTCCTCTGCCTCCTGAGTTCTGGAATTAAAGGTGTGCACCACCACGCGGGGCTCTTTCCCTCTTTCTAAAAAGCTGGAAATCCACACTTCTGTGAGGAAGCCATGGAGTACCTGTTCTCTTGCCAGTGATTTAGGAAGGCATTCGCAAGTATAGCTGTTACTAAAAATCTTTTTCTGGGAGAAAGCAAACAATGTCTACCCCTCCTCCCACTGACAAACCAAGGTACAAATCCACCAAAGTTTCACCTGGGGGAACCAAGGACTTCATTAGGCTTACTTACAGAGCAGGGAGTGAGTACAGGCATGCACATGGGACCTTAAAGTAGCTACCCTGGAAGGTCTGCACCCAGCAGGGATGATGGCCTCTTCATGGCTGCAGACCAAACTCCTTCCCTCACCTTTCTCCACCCATATCTTCTCACCCCTCCCCCACAGCCATGTGCAATTAGGACAGAACTGCATACAGCTGGTTGGGAGAGGTGGCTGGATAGTCAGGCGAGGGTCCCATGGTCCTCCATACCCGCTTTCTTCTATGACTGAAGTTGGGGCAGGGCCAGCAGATCTCCCAAAGATGGTGGCAGTTTGCCTCAGGGTTAGTTAGTACTGTCAATAGTCATAAAGACAATTTGCTGAGTCCTTGGATCAAGGACTCTTTCCTGTTGCAGATATGTGGGGGACAAAGAACCTCACCTCCTGTTAGGCCCTGTGATATCAGGACACAGCATCCACCCTGCTAACTCTGACGGGAGTCCAGCCTAGAGATGCCCAGGTCATACCTTCCTTCACCCCTCCCCCATAACTTGTCAAGTGAGATAATGAGCGTCTTCGTGGTGAGGCCAAGTATCTGAGCTTTCTGTGCCTTGGGACTCAGACGCATTTTGGCCAATTGATCATCTAAACATTTTCAAGCAGGGAGTTCCGGGCAGACACTAGCCTGTTCTAAAGATTATTCCACAGAGAAGGTAAAAGAGTGGAAGCAGCTGCCAGAAGTGACAAAATTAGGTAGTTCTGAGTGGACAGACATCTGAACTCTTCGGTTTCCTTCATGCTGAAGGGGTTTGCGCCTGGGAGTTGGTGAGAAGAAAGTAGACAAAAGTGACGTGCAGACCCCAGATAGCACTGTCACACGAAGTCCTGTGTTTCTGCTCTGTCCTTTGCCATCAGAACTGACCTGGCTGCGGGGAAGGGGGGAAGAGAAACAAGCAGCGTATTGAATATGCATACAAACTGTCCCACTGCTCAATGTCCATCGCCCCTCTTTAAAAGGTAACCTAGACTACAGAGGCTGTGGGTGTGGCTCAGTGCCTGCGCACTGACCCGACATTTGTGACAGCCTAGGTTTGATCACCCGTGACATTTAAGTTTTTTTTTAAAATAATCTCAGCAGTAATGTTTGTTTAGCATGCAAGCAATAGTGGGTTTGAAATGGCCAACCCTGCTCAACACCTCAGTAAAATATACATACGTACATACATGGGAGAGATCAGGGATTTTGTCTTGTCTGCTCTACTCCTAGTACGGAGTTTGCTAAACGAGTAAATAAACACCAAACCATCACTCCAGGCTTAGCGCAAGCACCCTGGCTAAACCTCGGCCCGTCCCTCCTACATTTCAGCTGCAGTGGCTTGTACTAGCCCCACGGACTGGTTAGGGAACAGCGTGGACTCCCAGAGAACAAGCTCTGCGGATGAGGTCACGTCTCTCCTGCTCTCCACTCAGCTCCCTGCTGCTGACATCTCTGAGGTGCCCTGTGGCCGTCCTTCAGGAGTCCTCCGTCCAGTCCCTCCCTCTACATACTCACACGGTTCCCTCCCCCTTTGTTCTCCCACTTCCGCCTGGCACAGGCCCTACATTCTTCCAGACCCGCTTTCCCACCTACACTGCTTCCTGGCTGTGTTCCTCCCAGGCCTCTGTCACACTAACCTCATTGTCTTCAATCCTCACTCCTCAAGTGAACCCACCCCCACGTGCCCTCTGTAAGCTCCAAGTGCCTCCCAAGGCCCTTCCTCCTCCTCCTTTTGTTTCATTCCAACCCCCCCCCCCAAAGCACCTATTTCAGATTCAAACATGTTTCCCCTGGCACTTTGTTCTATGTGCCCAGGTTACCTGGGGGGAGGGAGGGCGCTTTCCACAGGAGAACCATACAAAGCAAAGCTCTATGCAAGGGGAGCTCTGTGAGCTTAGCTGTGGGCCACACACCTGGGTTTGCTCCACGCCATCATCTTCATCAGCTCCCTACACTCTATCAAAGCGCACAAGTATCGAGATCCCTTCTGGATCTAGCCAGCTCTGGCATGGAGTCTCTGGAAGACAGGAATGAATGACACTGTCTCCACACACAAGTGCTACAATTCTATTCCCCCATCGACCTCAGGACTACAGTCTGGTTTCCAGGGCTGTCACCGTTGAGTGTCCACCTTAGCCAGCAGCCCTGGCCTTGGGGTCTGCAGTGCCTTCGTTATGCCATCAAGCCCTGAGAAGGCAGCCTATCTGTTGGCCTTGACACCTTTAAGAAACTTACTTTATTTAGGGCTATTAAAAGCTTCTACCTCCATTCCAACCCCCCAGCACCGGGTAAAGAAGGTTAGTGAGAACAGGGGGCGGAGTTCTCTCTGCTACTTCCCGCTAGGTAGGGTTGTAGGAGTCTTTTGGAAGCAACGCCAATATCAGTTGTCCCGAAATCCAGAAATCCAGGTTACCAGCAAATCAGCAAACAGCAAATGCAGCAGCAAGACAAACCAGCAGCGAACACTCCTCCTGCAAGCAGCTGTGCCTTCCTCTGGGCTGTGATATTTATACCCCTCAAAGGCCTCAGGATTCAACTAATTCTACCAGGCAAAGACCTCGCTCTGCACGAGACACTTAACAGGTGTGGACAAACAAAAACCCCCAACTTGTAATTCTAATAAAAACATGTTTATATATCATAAACCAAAACGTCTGCAACACCTATCCAGTCATGCTTTGCTATCTGGAGCTGCTGCAGGGATGCAGCTTCCCTTCACAAAGTCTCCCTCCTTCTGCAAGAGCTGGTGTGCACTGAAGGCTCCTCCCTGGCAGAGAGAAGCGGCCCCTTTAAACACCAGGCCCCAGCTGGGGTGCAGCTGAGTGACAGAAAGCTTGCTGAGCAAACACGAGGTGCTGGGGCTTACCTCAATACCCTGGGGTAAAGAGAGAAAATCAGGGATCCCCCGGCACATTTCTTGCACGGAAATGGAAAGCTCACGAGGCCTTGCTCCTCTGGCTTTGTGTCTCTGCTTACTTCTTACCATGAGAGTCAAGGTCTCCGTGCCCTTCTCCATGCCAAAACCTTCTGAGGCACCACCTGCTTGCTGGCACTTTGTCAAACAGTTTCTGGCCATGGGAGCAGAGGGTGGCCGTCGCCTGAGGGCACAGCCTTGTTCTGCCCTTTCTTTGCCACATTTCTGCTCAGCTAACCTGGACCCTCTAGATCTGTGCCTGTTTTGGGAACCAACATGAGCCTTCTTTCTGCCCTTGGTGAGCCACACGCTGGACCAACTCTGCTTCTTTGGCATTGTAGTAGGGAGGCAGTGGCAATTTTAGCTTAGGGCTCTATTCATCTTTTAAAACACAGTAAGAAGAAAGTGCTCTTTCCAACTCTTCGGATGTAGAAGAAGCACAACAAATGGGAATGAGTTTGGCGGAAGATGAGGGGAGGGAAGTTTGGACTGGTCTGTTGCAAGATATTTGATCACATTGTGAACCCCAAGATTGTGAACTGAAAAAATTAAAAACAAACGAACAAACGAAAAAACCTGTTTCATGTTGTGGTATAGCTCAGCCCTAGCACACACCTTTAACTGAAGAGCTTTTTGTAAGCAAGAGTTTTAAATAAAGCCGACCATAGGTCAAGAGGTAGAGCAAACAACTAGTTGACAGGGAGTGAGTGTAAGAAAACACAGTGAGGAGGGACATGAGTTGAAGGGTTTCTAAGACAGTATGGAGAAGCAGAAGGGGGTTTTTCTTTCTGGGACATCACCTGAGTAGGAAGGCCATTTGGGTGCTTTCTCTACCTTTCTGGCCTTTCACCCCAGCATCTGGTTCCTGAGTCTTTATTGGTAAAATCAAACTTTTGGGATTTTGTTTAAAAATAACAATGGTCTCTCTCAGGATGAACTGTTGAAGCTGAAGCAAGAAGAACGAGGCAATTAAGACCAGAAAGAAAGGGGAAAGTAGGGGTGAGTGTAGTGGAAGTTTTGGTTTCTTTAAAAACACAGTTATGTTATGTAAACAGGTTTTTGTTTTAACCCCAAGTGCGGGATATGGATCTGCTTTTAGTTTCCCCACAGCTGATAACAGGCTCATGTGGCTTGGCGAGGGGTGTGTTCTTTGCCATCTGGAAACAGTTTAACTCTGAGGTCTCTGAGAGGGTGTAAATACCAGAGCCAAGAGAAGGAGGAGGTGGCTTTGAGGAGAGGTTTGGAAAGGGAAGAAGGCTGCTGTTGGTTCATCCTGCTGCTACATTTGCCAGTGTGCTGGTTTGTTAGACTGCTGGATATCCTAACTACGAAGATTGGAATTGCCCCAAAGAACTAAGTCTAAAGAGGTCTACATCCCCTATCCCTTCTGACCTTCTTTCTCTCCTCCCCAAAGTCAGGAGATTGGAAGAGAGGTAGAGGCTTAAGGAACCCCAAATAAAATAGTTTAAAAATAGTATGTATGTGTGTATATGTATGCATGAACATGCTTGATTGTGTGCATTCATACTTATGTGTATTCCTGTCTGTGCTTGTATGCACACGCTCGATATATAACTGTGGCATGCATCGGGAGTGAGGGCTGGAGTCCCTTTAAGGGTGGGCTTGTCCATGTATAGAACTTCCACAGGGAAAGGGACAGGAGGAGCAAAGTGTGGCAGAACAATGTCCCCAGGGAGGGACATGAGCCAGGATAGTTCAGAAGGAAGAGATGCTCCGCACCGGGAAGGTCACGGCCAGTGCCCACTCCAGAGAGATAAGCAGTGCTTTGTTTTTATCATAAACCCCACCAAATACCCAACACAAACAGGTGCCTGGGAAGTGTCTGTTGACCAAATAAAGAAGCAAAAAAGGTTAAGAGCGAAAAATTTAAATAGGAGAGGGGGCCTGCTGGGCAAAACAAAACTCCCCCTCCCCCTCCATGTCTCCAAGTTATTGGTACCACCATGAGAGCCATGGCATCCCTTAGCTGGCATTGAGGGAGTGCCAGGCCCATCTGGCTACCACAGGGGCAGGTTTGCAATGAGGCACATATGGCATGATTTGAGTTGGTCACATTTACTAGGACAAATGTGTCACTGAGCCAAAGCTGGCCTCTCTGGAGCATGGGGGTGGGGGTGGGGAGGGTGGCACAGGAGACCTCGCATCTGCCAGGCTGGGCAGGAGGATTGGAGGGGGCACAGAGACTAGCCAAGCTCCATCTTGGTGCAACTGAAAGGGGCTCTCTCTGCTATCTGGTGGAGTTCAAAGGATGAAATCACTTTAGAGTTGTGAGGAAAGAGAAATTGAGAGAAAAAGAGTAAGGATTACAAGAGGGGGGCTGATAAGAGGGAAAGAGGAGAGAAGAGGGAGAAAATGGTATTATATTAGCACATGTGAACTCAAATTAAAGAGATATCCACAGACACAGGTGACTTGCCACATATTCTTAGGCTGAGCTATAGATCACAAGTTGAAAGGTAGCAAGTGACACTCGATGCTCATGTGAGAGAGTGGCGAAGAGACTTCCCACTCATACAGCTATGATGCCACTGGCTGTGGTTGGGACATGTCTCGTCAGCAGCTAGAACCTGGAACAAAGCAGCCAAAGTTCAGCTGAGTCCTTGTCATTGTATTATCTCCCAATCTCTCTCCTCTCTAGTACCAGAACTCCTGACTTTTAGCTGGTTGCCTGGAGTGATGATTGCATTTCCCAGGCTGTTGCCTTTGTGGCTAAGTTCTAGTCTATAGTCTACAAGCAGGGTAACCATGGATGGTTTGCGCCGTAAGTGATATTCAGCAGTGTCTGGGGGCACTTTTGTTTGTCACACTAGGGGAAGTAGAAGTTATCCTGGCATTTGGTGGATAGAGGCCAAGGATGCTGCTAAGTGTCCTACAATGTACAGCCCCTCAGAGAGGGCAGGACACACATTTCTTGTTCCTTCCTCTGTACTATTAAGTGTAGACATGACGGTTGGCATCTGAGCTGCTATCTTGGACCAGGAGAAAAAAGCCACCTGCTAATGATGGATAGGAGTCTAGGTTTCCGATGACCCTGAACTTGCCATACTAGTGATGAATGGCTTTTTTCCAGACCATGTCTCCTAATCTAGAATAAAGGTCAAGTTTACATACAGCTGAATCTGATGAACCGTTCTTCCTCTGGCTACTTCTCTATTTTCGTCAGTTTGAGCCAGGCTCTGCCTACTCCACTGTGACTAGTGTTCTCTCCTTCCTTTGCGATACTTCCAGGTTTTGCCTTTGGGTCTGCTGAAGAGCTGCCTTAATCTGTTTGATCTACTTTGAGTTCTCATTCTTGTTCCAAGATTCATCTTACTGTATCTGAGACTCCCATGTCCCATGCCTTCCATATCCATAGCAAATCAAACTCGGCCCCTTCTCCCTGAACCAGTCCTATTAGTAAGTCATGACAGATGGGATTCAAACATTTTTGTGTCGCCTGGTTTGCAATGAGGGTCCATATGGAGGTCAACGCAGCAACACAGAAGCCGATCCAATAGAAACTGAGCCCAACCCTTGTGTTGTATGAACATCTGCCAGCTAAGTATCAACCTGGGTTACTTTGTAGTTGAATTAAGGAATCCATCCATTCAGTCAATGCATCAACATCTCCATGAGCCTAAAGGCTCAAGCACAGAATCTTGATGTAGGATGGTATTTTGAAGGTCTTTCCACTTTTGCTATTGTTTTCCACAGGCTTAAAAACACAAACCCTTGGCTACCAGGAAAGATCTTGGGGAAATGGGGCAAAGGCTGGCCCTTCCATTGCTGTGCTGGAGAATTTGCTAGTAGATCTTCCTGATCATTTTACACCTGCTACTGGGAAGATGAGCAAACAGGATGGCTCTGCCATTCTGCAGGCAAATTCAGTGATACAGCCATAGCGTTAGGAACTGAATTAATCATCTGTGTTCAGGTACAGCTTTCCAGAACACAGAGGGAAACTTCAGCCAGCATATCTGCTACTGGTTATGACTGGGTAACCTGATTTCTTAAATAATTAAAAAATATAAGCTGAATTATTTTGAGAAGTGGTAAATTACCCATGAAACAAGGAATGGCCCAATACGTTCCACAGCCTTCAAACTGAGATAAATGCTAAGTCTGCTCCCAAATTTCTGAGTCATGGCTGTGCCTGATATGAAGATGGGTATTTTTAGCTCAAAGTAATTGTGAAAAAAAATAAAATCATTTCGACTGTCTTCCTTTTTAGTGTGTGTGCTGATTGGAGAGAAGTGGGAGGAATTTAAGCGCCCTGTTCTGAGAGAGCAGGAGCTGAGCTAGCAGTGACAGCACATGCTTGCCATGCCAGCACTAGGGGCCCAAGTCTGAGGCAGGAGAATTGTGAGTTTGAGGCCAGCCTGAGACACAATGAAACCTTGTTTAAAGGAAGGAAGGAAGGAAGGAAGGAAGGAAGGAAGGAAGGAAGGAAGGAAGGAAGGAAGGAAGGAAGGAAAGAAAGAAAAGGATAGGATCTAACATTTTCATTATAAATACTGCGGACGCCAGCCTCCAAGATTGACTCCTGATGCCTTATTCCAAGCCTTTGTGAAGCCTTCCACACTGTGGCATGGTGGGTAAAAGTAAGGGTTTGTGACTTCTGAAGCTGAGTCAAATGTATCTCATTCTCTCTCCTCTCCCTCTCTCTCCCTCCCTCTGTTTATGTGTGTTCCTACTTGCTTCTGTCAGATAAGTCTCTCTAGTAGGCGCAGCCCGTATCAAGAAGGTCTATATGGCAAGGAAACAAGACCTCCTTCCAGCAGCAATGTGAGTCAGCTTGGAAACAGATCCCCAGCTTTAGTCAAATCTTCAGATTACTGCCCCAGACAACCCTGAGCCAGAATCCCTCAGCTAAGGAGACCCACGGCAACAGACATGATACAGTGTTACTGTTTTACGCTGCTAAAGCCTGGGATAATGTGCTCGGCAGCGATAAATCACTATTATTAGATCTTGCAGGCATGTCACCGTGTCAGCATCTCAGCGCATCGTCCTGACAACCCTGAGAAATAGAAATGACATTCTGTACACAGCCTGCAATTCCAGCATTTACGAAGCTGAGGCACAAGCATAAGAGGTCCAAAACCAGCCTGGACTAAGTGGTGAAATCCAGGCCACAGTTGCTACAAAGAAACTCTATTGGGGGTGGGGGCAGGTAAGACAGCAGTGGACAAAGGTGCTTGCTTGCTAGGGCTAGGCAAACCTAAAGGACGGTTTGATCCCCAGTGGAAGGGAGGAAGTAAGAAAAGGATGGCGTTTCACCTCTCTTAGGGGTGTGAAAAAAGAAAACTTATTAATGTCCCAGTGTCATAGGCTGCTTCAAAACCCACCTATCATTCTGCCCTCCTAATCCCTGCCCGCAGCCATGCATGCCTCTCTGAGACGTTCTCCTCCTCCAGCTCTCTCCAGAGACCAGCCAGGCTACCTCAACAATAGTTGGTCTTAAATTTAACGATAAGATTATATGATCACAGGGTGGTGAAATGGATGAGGTTTTGAAAACTACAACTGTCTACAAAAATCCAGTTCTTTCATAACTTGCTAGAACATGGCAAGGACAAGGTAAAGCAAATGGCATTTGAAAGCTATGGTAAATGAGTACTGAGGATAGAGCTTAGCTGGTAAAATGCTTGGCTGGCATGCTCCCAGCGCTGGCTTCATCCTCAGCACTGCATACAAATGGGCTTGGAGGTGCAAGTGCAAGCCTGTGATACTAGCACTTGAAAGGTGGAGGATTAGAAATTCAAGGTCATCTTTGGCCACATGGCCAACTTAAGGCCAACACGGGAAACCATTAACAAAAACCAAAACAAAAAACCAGAGAAGTGGGAGCTGGGGCGATAGCTCAGCAGTTAAGAACATGGGCTGGACAGGACCCTGTTTCAATTCCCACCAACTACATGGCGGCTCACAGCTGTCTGTAACTCCTCTTCCGGAGGATTCGATTCCCTCACACATACAGGCAAAACACCAATGCGCATAAAATGATAAAAAATAAAGAAAACAGAAGTGAATCTTATAAAGTAATAGCAAATGCATGAAGGCATTAAAAAAATGGATGTTATTTTTAGTTAGGTTAAGAAACCTAACCTGGTGGTGGTGGCACTGGCCTTTAATCCCAGTAATTGGGAGGCAGAGGCAAGTGGACTTCTGGGTTCGAGGTCAGCCTGGTCCACATAGTAAGTTCCAGGAAAGCCAGAGCTACACAGAGAAACCCTGTCTCAAGAAACCAAAACAAAAGGAAGGAAAGTGAGAGAGAGCAAGAGAGAGACCTGATGACAAATAAACACCTGCACTGGGACAAGGGCTTGCTGGGATCATCCGTGGAGGGTTATGACAGAAACGTGGCGCAGGCAGACACTCCTTAGCTCCATGATGGCGGCGGCGTCTTCTTCTTCTTCTTCTTCTTCTTCTTCTTCTTCTTCTTCTTCTTCTTCGTCTTCTTCCCCTCCTTCTTCTTCTTCCCCTCCTTCTTCTTCCCCTCCTTCTTCTTCCCCTCCTTCTTCTTCCTCTTCTTTTACAAACTAGTTTTGCTAGTTTGCAAGGCTGGGGAGAACAAGGAGAGCGCTTCTTCATCAGTGTTCCAGAAGGCTAACCCTAGGACAGTGGCAGCATATCATCGGCAGTGAACTTTATTCCTGGCACAATTATTGCCAATTTGGAGTCTTTTCCCAGGGATCAGTAGGACACATGTGCCCCCTGGTGTGTTTGGGTGCAATGCTTGTCCAGTCTGGAAAATCTAGGTCAGTCTGGACCTTGGTCCAACCGTCTTGGCAGCAGGGAGGCAACTGCCATTTCCAGGCTGCTCCTACCTCCCTTCTGAGTTCTGCAGTCTATGGCTGCTAACCATGAGGTCCGAAGTTGGCATGCTGCCTGATTCAGCTGTGATATATCTCTTGCTTCATCCCTTTGTGATGAGACCCCCTTCTCAAACAAGAGCCCACATGAGACATTCAACTAGCTCTTCCCCAGTCCTTCCCTTCATGGGCTGGGTGCCACTCTCTTTATCTCCAGCTGATTCTATTCTTTTAAGCAAGTTGATGGCACAGAACCATGGAAGCAGTCCATGGCCTACTTTGTTACAACAGTTCTGAACCTTGGCGACCTCCTCTGTGTGCTGTAACCAAAGATACAGCACCCTCTCCCCCATTGTGCTTTCAATGCATAGCCCCTACCATTTCCCTGACTTGGTCCTGTCGTCTTCATCACATCCTGGAGACGGTTTATGGACAACTCTCCCACCCAGCATTCCTTGCATACAGATCCACCCAGCGCTAGACAGCTCATTTTAAACCTACACTACATTCCTATTCCTGCTTCTCATGTACCACCACACTGGTTCCTCACTTGAAGACCCTTGCCTTGCTTTACTAGTGTCCATCTAACTGCCATCCCTCCTCAGGTGTAACCCAAGCATTTATTTTGCCATCTTTGTGTGCCCCTCAAGTCACTAATGTACCAACCAGATGCCCATCCCTGCTTGCTAAAGGGATGAAGAAACTACAGACAAACATTAGCTACAAACAAAATGGCCTCTGACCACACTACTTAGCTTCCTACCATCTACTGCATTAAATCCACATTTAATCAGAGTCAAGCCTGCTCCAACTCCTCTGCCAAGCCTGCACTCCTACCTGCCACCATTATCTTCCTCCTCCCAACTGCCCCTGACCCCACCCCATACCTTCCACAAGGATCCATTAGCCTCATTTTTTCTGCTCTCACCCCCACTTGATGTCTGAATTTCTTTAACTTTATCTAGTGTGCATGTTGTGTGTGGTGTGCCAGGGATCGGAGGACAACTTTCAGAAGTCGGTTTTCTCCTTCCAGCATACAGTTCTTAGGGATCTAACTTGGGTCCTCGGGCTTGGCAACAGGTACCTTTACAAACTGAGATTTCTCTCTGACCCAGTGTCTACATTTCTTCACCTTTGAAACTTTTATTCTCTTTCCTTCATCTTGATGCTTAGTATATTCTGGTTATTTTCTTGGCTGAAACTCAGGACTCAAATATTTTAGAATAAAAAGTTTCATCCCTTAAACACCGCTCCAGATTTGGTCTGGCAAGACACTTGTGTTCAAAAATCCTGTAGGAGTGGTCTACACCCTTATTTGTGGAAACCATTTAGTTGAACAAATGAAAACAATTAGCTGCTCAGACTCTTTGCAGAAAAACTGTGGGAAAACCTTGACTTTGAATTTAGATGTTTTCAGGCAGAGGAGATAAGTGGTAACAATTCCGTAGATGGTGTGGGGGGGTAGTGTAGAAAAACAGGGAATGTTACTAGGGCTGCAACAAATTTAACTGATGCTCCATGCTCCAAGCTGAACCTTGTTCCTTCTGCATCTGAAGAGTTTTCTTGAGAGATGAGTGCTAATGGCAGCGTCAAAAGCTAGCTGTCACATTTACCTTGTGTCAGGACTGAGATAAATTCGTGTAAGCATTAATCCTCACGGCAGCTTTATGGTCTCTTAGACTAGGAAAAGAAGGCTCAGGAAAGTTAGGAATCAAGTCCTGAAAACAAGAGGTAGAACCAAAATGTGTTGGTGGAACTCCACAGATCCCACTCTACTTTCAGAGAGGATTTGTTTCTTCTTCTTTTTTCTTTCCCAGAGACACTGTTTCTGTTTGCTAAAAATTTAACCTTTGCAATTTTCTTTTGGGGTATATTTTACAATCAGTATAGTAGTCTGCATTAATTACTTGGGATTCAAGCTAAAAGATATTTTGCTGGGAGGGATACCCAGTTTCAACTTGGCACTTTTTTCTATGTTACTTTGCATTATATTCATATTGCTTCATATCCATGGGCCACATAACAGGGAGTTTGCATTGTCATTGCAGGTAAGAATTATGTTTTAAGTTTATACTTTACGTCCCACAGTAGGCCTGTTTCACACCAAATTACTAATCAACATTACCCTATTGAGTAAAGCAAAGCTAATGAAAATTGCTAGGAATACAGATTTTTAGAGAGCCAGGAGAATGCCGAAATGGCTTCCAAGTGCTGCACCTAGAACATCACAGCGACCTGAAAATAAGCCTACTGGACAAACATGAAGTATTACTGCAGACCTCTAAAGCTTCGCGCTGGGTTTTGGAACATGGCACTGCTCAGTTACAGCTGTCTATTCTAGGAAACTCTAGGGAGGGGCAGAGCTCAGCGCTGTGGAAGGTGATTGTAGCCTATGCTCTGGCCCCCTCTGCTGACAGAAAGAGGTTGCTCTTTGTCCTTGTAGAAACTCTTGGTTCAGGTGTACAGTTACTGTTTATTATGTATCGCCAGTCAGCTCCCATTTTATAATGGAGAACAAAACCCCATTGAATCTTTCTTCTTATATAGCAACATCCCCATCTTTTTCTAGGATAACACACCTGGCCCTGAAGCCAGACTCTATAAACTGCTCTTCATCAGAGAAGCACCACACACCTGCCATATGCCCTGCTGTGACAAAGTGCCACCTTGGTTGTCCAAAGTGCTTCACACAAGCCCGGGTTCCCCACAGTCTCTGCTAATGCTGTCTCAACGTTGTTTTTCATAGAATTTTTAAGCCTCAATCAGTGGAAGGAATCAAATATCTACCAATTCTTTAATCTTTTTAGGTTGAAATGAGTACTTGCACATCTTTCCTTAGCAGATAGTTTTCTCTGTTCCCCTTTCTCAGAACCTTTGAGTATGCATCTCAATTGTTAATAACATCAATGACTTCTCAAAATATGAGATTTGGGCCAATGCCTCTAAGAAAAATTCCTGTGTATGGTTTTCCCATAGACCACTGAGCATCTCTTTCCCTACTTGAGCTATGAACAGTTTAAGAAACACTGAAGAACTTAAGATGCCATCAGTGTATGGCACATTGCAGCAGTCAGTAAAGATACTATCTATAAATAGCTGGTTTTATTTTATTATTCTATTTTAAGAGGTGTTGCCCATTTTAAGAGGCATAACAATGTTTAAAACCCTTGTTGTTAAGGAAATTGTTCATGTGGAATGAAATAGGCCTGGCATCAGGCAGAACTATGTCACCTACTCTCTGTAAGAGGCAATTCACGATAGTGTCATTGTATACCCTTGTTGGGTGTGCCAAGAATGCAAGATTGATCACTCTTTCTTTGGGCCTCTTTTTCAGAGTTGTGTTTGCAAGGAGCAATTTTGAGAGGTGAGGTAATGTCTCCCTGTAGAACAAAGAACAGGCTTGCTTACTGCTCACTATAAAACACAGTAGTTTCCGAGCTCAGCATTCCTCTCCTATAATGAAAACCATTCTGTGTGCAAGCATGCATCTGGGGCCCATATGCCCTGTTCCTGAGATAATCGGAGTTCAGAGAATCAGCACGAACACGCTGACTCTCCGGCTACCGCTTTTGTCGTCAGTAGCCCACACGTGCTCTGTCAATATGGATAAAGCCGTGAAAGGTAACAGATTTAGCCTGCAAGGCGGAATGAAGTCGGCCTCTTCTCAGCCTCTCTAGCCGGGTGCCCCTCTCCGTGTGATTTAACTTACTGTAGGTGCGGTTTTCCTCTCTATAACGGGGACGCTGACAGACAGCTGTCCCCGAACATAAAAACGTCCTCCTCCACCGGACTCCCCCTGAGAATTCCCTCTTTTTAGAGCACCGCGCTAGGCAAGGACCCCCATCCTTCGATGCCTGGCTCTGCCCGGCAGGGACCACCCCGCGGCCACAGGCTGACGCCGGTTTGGCTGTAGAGGTGTCCACGCTCGGGGCGCCCCCCTCGATCCCTCTGCAGCCCGGGGGGCCCAGAGAGCCGCTCACTGATTGGAGCCCAAGCCGGGGCTTTTGTCTGGCCGCGGCCGTTGCGTAGCAACCGGGTTGCTCTTCAGACAGTTCCCTCCGCTCGGCTTCCGGGTCGCCGGTGCCGGCGATCGGGGGGCGCGGGGGGGAACCGAGGAGCCGCTCCCCTCCACGGCGGCTTCCCCGGCCTGCCGAGCGGAGGGGAGCGGGGCTCCAGCGCCGGCCGCGCGCCCCGCAGCCGAGACGCCCCGCGCGCGCGCTCCCCCACGCGCGCCGCCCGCCTCGCCGCCCCCTCGGCCGCGCGTGGGGGAGCGAGCGGCGGCGGCGGCGGCGGACGAGCTCCGGGGGAGGACGCCTCGGTTGCGGGGCGCGTCGCCCCCCTCAGGCCACCAGAGCCCGGAGACCTCGGAAATTCGGCTCTGGGTCTGTGGGGAGCGAAATGCAACCCGAAAAGCCCCGTTCCCCGCCCCGTCCCCGGAGCCCCGCGCGGATAAAACACGCACAAGCACGCACACGGACGTCGCCGCGGCCCGCCCGCCGCCCGCCGGGCCGGCGCCACGGCCGTTGTGGGCCTGCAGCCTCGGCCGGACGGGAGCGGCCGCCGGACACTGCGGGTAGGCGCGGGGGAGGGGCGGGCGCGGCCGGCGGGCTCCCTCCGCGTTCTCCCGACCCCGCGGCCCGCCGCCGCCCCCGGGAGGTCGGGCGCCCGTCGGCCTCCCGGCCGGCCTCGCCCGCCTCCCGTGACAGTCGGAGGGGCTCCGGCGCGGCGGCTGGGCTCCGGCGCCCGAGGTCACTGCGGCGGCGGTGGGGCCGGGCGCGGGGGCCGTTGTCTCCGGCTTAATACGGCAGATGCGCGGCAACTCCAACAGGTGGCTCCGTGGCGCAATGGATAGCGCATTGGACTTCTAGAGGCTGAAGGCATTCAAAGGTTCCGGGTTCGAGTCCCGGCGGAGTCGGGAATGTTTTTAAACTCTCGGTTTGGTATCTCTTTAACCTCTACCCTTTTATTCCCTTTTCTCGGTAGTCTAAGCAGCTTAACTTCTCGCACAGCCACGGGACCCTTCCGCTTCCTCTCCGCAATTTAGCTGCAGCTTTGACCCGGACTGATCCCAGTAAGGAGAAGTGGGGGAGGAGGGGGGAGGAAGCGAGGAGGCGGTGGAGAAGCAGGACGCTCGGGGTGGGCCTCGGGTCGTCTCACGTCTAGAGCTTAACGTCGGCCGCCGGCAGGGAACCCCGAGGGCATTCGAGGTACCCCACCTCCGGAATCTCCGGTGGATCTTGTTTCAAAAAACAAAACAAACGACAACGACAACAAAACGTAGACCCCTGCCGTTACTTCAGGATGCCGTTTCCGTGGGTCTGGGAAGCCGCCCAGACATTTGCATTTCTGGGGCTGCCTGCTTTTCTTCCTCCACGATTTTAGTGCAGAGGGGTTTGGAGTGGGCACACTCTGCCTGCCAGCTAGAGGCGAGGGTTACGGTCTTGTCCCCCTCTGACAAGTCTAACTTTGCACAAGTGTAAAGTCTAACTTTACTCTTTACCAAATGTAAATAAGCGTAGGAATGAGTGGAGTTAAAAAAAAATTCACTGTATTCATGCAAAACAAAAAAAAATCAAAAGTTTGTAAGGTCCAGGAAAGAGTGTATGTCCTTGTTATTCCTGTGTCCAACACTTGAAATTCTCCCTACAAGCCAGTAGTGATAATGGCTACTTGGAAATGTTTTCAAATTTTAATTTTAAAGATGCAGAAGTTACCACTTTTGTACATTGGCCAGCATTCCTAATCACATGTGATTTTAAAGCACATTTGCAGTATGTTGCACCTATTTCGATTAATACAGGTAGAGCTGCCCTGTGCCATTGTATCCTACAGTGCTTCAGTGAACACCTGTTCTCTGCATGAATGTATCTTTAAGGCAGATTCCCAGGAAGCTGTACTGCGGCTCAAAGGTTCGTTCCTCCAGCGCTCCTAGCCTGTGCCTTGCTTGATGAAGTCTGACAGATTTCCCTCCGTAGACCCTCCTGCTCACCTTTACCCTCCCCAGGAGTGTGAGAATGTGCATTTCCCCATAGCCCTCATCACCAAACACATGGAAACAGTATTCGTGGTTTTAAACTCATTTTTAAAAATTATTATACCTGAGTCTGAGCACTTTTCCATATATAGGGTAACTTGTATTTTCTGTGATGTGTCTGTCACCCACTCCGGATGGCTATAATAAGATGTTTTTAAATTATTTTAGTTCTTTACCTATGAGAGAAAACAGCCTTGTGTTTACAATAAGTGTTATTTATTTTCCAGTCTACTTCTGCTGGTTTTAATTATGAAACTTTATTTTCATCTCGCTCAAATTCACATATTGTGCTTTACCAATATTTGTTAGCTTTGAAGGCCAAAGATTCTTAACAATTTCCTTGTAATGGTTTTATTTTTAAACCTTTAAACATTTTAAAATCATTTTAAACATATTTTTAAACATTACTCATCTGGAATGTCCAGGTAATGGGAGTTCTGCCCCAGAGCTGATTGGTGGTCTCTCTGGTACTAGTCCCTGTCTCTTCTGTACTAATTTCCAATGACGCCTTCATCATTTCCTAAATTCCTGCATACTCTCCGGGTTCTGGATTTCCTAGTTTGCTGCATTGGTCTGAAATTTTTATTGCTGTTTTACAGTCTAGCAGGGTCAGGTGTTTGTTATTGTTTTTAAAGATTTCCCCTGCATAATCATGAATTATTCATTAATAACAATAAAGTAGCATGGCCAAGGCTAAACATGCTATGATTTATTAATTATAAACAGTTTCCACATTTTTGGTGACCTGCGTTGTGGGAAGCAGGCGTTCTCACACATTGCTGGGAAGACTAAAATGAATGTGGTCTCTAGTTTTTATCTCTGACAAAACAAGATAAACAAATTTAAGTCTGTTTTGACTCATGGTTTTAGAGGTTTTGAAAATGAACAACCAATTTGTTGTCCAAAGAAACAAAAGGCAAATTCTGGACCCTTAACTATGTTCATTACAGATCTGCCCTCCACAGCTTCATCATAACACTGGATCATTCTATAAGGCCAGAATGTTTACAGAACTAGGAGTTCCTTATGACCTCACCATCTGAGAGCTGATGGAGACTGAGGAGATTTAATGAGGAAGCCAAAGAGAACCTGACTGACAGAAAATCTTCCATCCCAAGACTTCCCCAGTAGGCCTCCAGAGAGCTCACCTTGGCTGTCACCAGTCCACGAAACCACGACATTTACTCTTAGCTGACTAACTTTGGGACTCATTCAGCCGAGCAGTATATAGTAACTTCCTGAGAGCTTTTGAGAAGTAACACCTCTGACACATGGGTTCTGGTAATGGTTGCCGGGGCTACTCTGCAGAAACATGAATGGACTTTAGCTAAGGTATTCCTCACTGGAGGCTACAAATATGTGATGGATAAACATGATAGAAAGGCATGGCATCTGTCTTCCTATAGTGTCTGTCCCTTGTGCTGTCTTAATTCCCCAGACAGCTCTACATTAGATAAATGTTTATTGTTTTTAAAAGTTTTGTCCAAGACTAGTATACCTTGGCCTGTTGCCTATTAGAGCTGGTGCTTATTCTATCCTACACTTGTACTTTCTAGGCAGCTTATGTACTTACAGTCTCTATAAACCATGAGACCAAGAGTGTTTTATTAGCCCACCAAATAAGGAGTATGTGTGTGTGTGGTCTTTTGAAACCATGTTGAGACTAATGGACAATGACCAAACTTTAGTCCATCCAGAAAAGTCAAAAGCCTGCTGTTTGATTTCGTTGAACTAGAAGCCCAGTCACCTCTTTGGTCAGTGTTAGCTCTCTTTTGCTCTTATGCTGACAAGCCAATAAACGGAGCCTTGCCTTCCCTGTTCATGCTCACACCATATGCTTGGAGCCTGGCTTGGGGGCACAGGTTTAGAATCTGAACCACTCTGGAGGCTGAGGCAAAAGCTTCACAAGCTCACAGTCTGCCTGCAGAAAGACCCTGACTCAGAGAGTCTGAAGAGGCCAGAGAATACAGCTCAGAACATGTACACTACCCAGAAATGCAAGTGTTGTGACTTGGTCTCATTTCTGTTGTTCCCAAGCCATAAATTGTGCTGTTCAGTCTCAGTTTAGCCCATGTTTATGTGGTGTGGATGTTTCTCCATTCGTATTGAGACAGAACAGCATGACATGGGAAAGTGTATGGAACAAAACAGGCCACATCAGCAGACAGAAGGTAGGGTAGGGGTAGCAGAAGGAAGATACAGATTTCCCAAAAGCTTGTTCTCAAGAACCTGCTGTCAACAAGGTCCTAAGTTTCTACTGTCTTCTATTAGCCCATCACAGGATTAATCCACAGATGGCTCAAAGCCCTCGTGGTATAATTTCTTCCCCAAAGCTCTGCATTTATTTAGACATCTCATATAGCCCAGCCTGGCCTCAAACTTTGCAGCAGAGGAAAACCTTAAACTCTTGATTCCCCTATCTTTATTTGCTGAGTGCCGGGGTTACAAGCAAGTATCATCACTAGTGCCTGTGATGTTAGAGATCAAATCCAGGCTTTTGTGCGTGCTGGACAAGCTACCAACTGAGCTCCATACCCAATCTGCATTTATTGGTCTCTATATCAGGCCTCCGTGATAAATGGACCCTTTGGAAGCCCACCTCTTAAATTACTAGGCTATAGGAACCCATCTGATAAGCACCTGTAGGAGACCCTGTTATTAAGAACTAGAGAAGCAGTTGGGTGTGGTGGAGTACTTTGATCCCAGCCCTTGGAAGGCAGAGTCTGGTGGTTCTGTAAGCTTAGGGCCAGCCTAGTCTGTCTAGTCTGTCTAGTGAGTTCTAGGACAGCAACAGCCGCAAAGTGAGACCCTGTCCAAAACACTCAAATGAACAAACAAAGTCCTCAAACTTTGAGTTCACCCAGGACCTTATCCAGATGTTTCATCCACGTTGTTGAATGTGGACTTACTTTAAAGGCCATGGGAAAATGGTGACTAGTTACTAGCTGGGAAGCAACATGACCTGTTTTGTATCATTCCTCTGCTGCAGTGTAGACCATGGACTAGGGCTTTTGAAGACGCACGTGTATAGAGCTGGAATGAGGGGGGTGTTTGGGGAAGGCTGAGAATATAAAGTAGAGCTATTTACCAGGACGAGCCTTGAACTAAGGGATGCAGGTGAGCAGAGGTAGGGAGTTCCAGGCCATAAATTTGCTGATTCTAATTAGGCCAGTGTAGCTTGTGTTTGCTACTTTGTAGGCTCTTCTCTCTTCCACCCTTCACTTTTTCCACCATTTCAACCTCTTCACACTAGATATGAGAGAAAGGATAAAGAGGAAAGGTAAGAGATCCATGAGTAAAGTCAGGGTCAGAAAGGGAAGGGCATTGTCGCTACACTGCTTTCTACTGATTAGCGGTATCCAGCTCCTTGGGGCAACTTTGATCTCCTCTGTCCGGATATCCTAATTTCTTTTTGTTTCGCACAACAACTTAACAAACCTCAGCCAACAGCAACCATCAACCCATCCTGCCTCTCGGGGCCCTAGCATTTTTGTAAAAAGTCCCCAGAATTCCAAACATCACACAGTCGCAGAAACTCTGCAGCTGACAAAATCACAACCCTGCCAGAGCATGAGGCAAATGAGCATCAGCTGCAAAGCAGCCTCATCTCCCCACACCTGGGATTAAAACATGTTCTTAATCTCTGTTTTTAAAGAAACCAAAATTCTCACTACAGGTCAGTGGATGAATGCTGACATAACCGAGGCAAAAAAATCAAAACACAGGAATGACTGAGGATGATGAGTTCAGACATGCATATGTTGAGTTTGAGATTTCTGGAACATCCTAAAGATGTACTGTTGGTACTTAGAATAGAACAGCTTCTGTGTGAATGTTTAGAGAATGGAAGAACAGGGCAAGGACAAATAGAAAATGAAAGAAGGAAAAACTGATGCTAAGGAGACAAATGCAGGTTTTTGGACCATATTAATTGTTCTACTTTTTCACACCCAGCTGTCGCAGTCCAACCTTGCTAGTCATTAAGTCTAATAATTGTTGAGTTATGTAGTCAAATTTGCCCATTATTCAAATGCAGGTGGCCTGTTACAAGTCTGATTTAGAACTGGAGAGAAAGCAACTTATATTGAGCAGAAACTGTACTTTGAGTTCTTTTCCTGGACCAGTGATGATTCTTGTAATGCTGGGCATGCATTAGATGAGTGTGTACAACTGTAGACTAACACACATGTTCTGAGTATTTCAGGGAAACTAGGTAAGCCTGTATTTTGTACATCAGATCAGAGGAATCTCCAAATTATACTATTTTCAACTTAAACTGTTTATTAGAATAGAACCCCATCCTGAGTTGAAATATGCAAATATTTGTAAGCCAGGGTGACACCAAAAGTTGATGTTCCAGGCAGATGAAATGGGTCAATAGGTTAAGAGAAGGCTGTGTCCAAGACTGATGGACTGAGTTTGATCCCTGGGACCCTCATAGTGGAAGGAGAGAAGCAACTCTCACAGTTGTCCTCTGACCACCAATGCAAGCACATGCACTTCCACAAATAAAAATGTAACAAAAACAAGTTCCTACCTCTTTAACAGGACCCCAGACCTTAACACAACTGACACCATGATGGAAATACCATTCAAACATGAAAATCCAGCACATAGGCAGTAACACCTTCCAAAATGAGGACCTAATCCATCATGTACAAACCTTGCTATTTAGCTTCAGTAGTTCCACATCTGGCTGTTTTCAGCCCAGGATGTGGCTTTTAGGCTTAAAAGCCCACTCTGAGAAAGGCTCAGACTACACTACAGTCACTGGCTGATTAATGCTTTCTGTGGCTGGAACCCATGCCTGAGCAGTCTTCTCTGGTAGATACCTCACAATACCTTCTTATAATTACAATACTAAGACATTGTTTTTATGGTTTGGAAGATTTTTGTTATTTGGGACAGCATTGCCTATAAAACAAACTCATAATGTAGCCGAAGCTGACTTTCAATGCCCCCACTTCAGGGTGCTAGGATTTCAGGCTTCCACCACTACTCTGCTTTGGAAGATTTAAAATAAACTTGCCAAGACCATACACAATATGTTAATAGGTGACTTTAGATTATTCTTAGTTGGGTGGCTTCATTTTACTTGATAGAATTGTTTTGTTAAGCATTCCCTACTTTACTGTAAGTGGGAAATAGAGGAGCTTTCCACTGTTGCAACTAAATTCCCTACAATCAACTTAAAGGGAGGACAGGTTTTGGCTTCGTTTCACAGGTGTCAATCTGTGGTCACTTTGGGCCCATGGCAAATAGTCCAGAGCAGGAAGGAAATGTGTAGAACCAAAACTAGCCATCTCATGGCTGCAAAGACTAAAAGGCAATGAGGCCAGGGGTGTATTTCCCTTTTACAAGGACCTGTCCCCAAAGAGTTAACTTCAGTAGGGCCCACCTCCTAAAGGTCTACCCATCACAGTAGAACCATAGGCCTCTGAGGTACATTTAAGACAAACTACAAGTTGCTTAAAAAAGTTTTCAAAAAGTTAAAATAAGCCAATGAAGACAAAAAGAGCATTAATGGAAATGAAACTGTGAGTAAATACACAAAAACACTTGTCACAGTTTTGAAGCAAAGAATTATTCAGCGTGTTCTAGTATTCACAGCACAGAATTCATAGAGCAGCAGGTTCCCCGAGCCTTAGTCAAGACGTTTACCAAGTCTCCTGGTAGATGTAATACTCTTTACCATTCTCCCACATGCAGTTATCACACAGAGGCAACACAAATTACTGTTGTTTTTAAAGGAAGTACAGATGCTAGGTTGCTTGTGACCAAATGTAAGATTTTATAGTTACTGAAATAAGGGGCCCAATTGTCTACAGCCAAGAAGCATTGTCAGCTTGAGTACCAGGAAGCTTGGGTGCCTGTCTGAGCAACAGGAGGTAAATTGGGTCATTTGTCCTGCTGGCTAGGAGAAAATCCTGTTTGATCGTTTGCTGGAACTAGCTGAATGGAATGCTGCATTCGGGTTTGGCCTGCCGGGAAAAGCTCCAGTCCTCTTGCATCGTCTCCTACCCCAAACTTTCCAGGGAGGCTTCACTGTGACCTCAGGCGTAGATGAGCTTGCTTAGATCTTTGTTTCTGCCTGTGTCTCATCGGTTTGCTCCAGGAATACTGTTACCTTACCCACCCTCACATTCTGTAGCTGCTATACTGGAAAAAGCAAGTGGGCATAAGCCTACATTCAACACGCCCTCCGCCTCTCACGCAGTTTTAAAAAAATAACATGTAGACATTTTTTATCATTTCAAAAAGTTCTTTAAGCAGATTTTGTACTATTTATTTACTAATTGTGTTTTCTTTAACCAAATATTGAAAACATACTAAAATAGATATTCATTTTCCCTTTAACAGTCTAAAACCAGATACTACACCTATTTTTATTCCAAGGGTCACATGGTTGAGTTTGTCAGTCTGCTTTATTTCCAACAGAAATCACTAAATATTTATACATATTTATATAAATTATGTGATGCTCTCCAGCAAATGAAGGGGATCAATAAAATGCTATGATTTGCTTTGTGGGATCTAATTTCGAAATTTCTTCTTTTTCCGGAACTTCTTTCCTGCTGCATTTGCTACTTTTTCAGCCATGATTTCTGAATACTTCCTTCGATTAAATCTGAAAGGAAGAAAAAAACCTTTACTCTAAAGCACAATGTATTAGTATATCACAGTTAATACAACTTTTATGGAGGAGGTTCAATCTCACAATGATCTGCATCATCTTGTATAAACCACATTGCCAGCAAGCATCAGAAGGCTGAGGACAGCAGTGGACAAGGCAGCAGTCTGGTCTCTGTCCTCAAGAGTCTGTAACTTGCTTTACTTAGGTTTTCAGATGGTGTCTTGCTATGCCTTGAACTCCTGTGTACCCTACACTGACCTCACAACTTCCTTACTCAGCTTCCTAATCATTGGAGTTGCAGATCTGCACTAAACTCCTCAACCAGAGTTTGTTAATTTAAAGACCAATATCCATTTACCAGGTAATGTAGATCTAGGTATAGATATGAGGTAAAAATATAAAAAGGACAAAGCAAAACAGTTTTTACTTACTGAAAACAGTAATACTGATAGTGTACACTTGGGAAGCAGAGGCAGGAAATCTGAGTTCCAGGACAGCCAGAGCTACATAGTAAGAGACCCTGTCTCAAGAAAACAAAACAAAAAGCAATGATTTTCAAAGTCTGCTCACCAGGTTAAGAGGTCTGATAAAATGTATTTGCACAAGAACATCAAGGCTACGCCCTTTTACCCTCATTCTCAGTAGGGCACAAGTGCAGTTTAAAGAAACAGAGTTGAGGCTCTAACTTTTTTTTATGCCAAATACTAGCTTGTTTTTGTTATTGTTCTCATAAAAACGTAGTCACCAAATGTAATCTACAAGCATGTATATTTAAAGAAAAGCACACATACTATAAAAATAAAATGTAAATTACCTCCTGAACTCAGAATCAGCCAGAAGTTCTTCCACGATAGTCTTTTTCCTCTGTTTCTTGGGAATTCGTGAATGGTAGAAGTCAGCTGGATTATCAACAATGGTTCCAACCTAAGAGAAGTTAATAGAAATAAGTCAGGCAGTACCTGGATGTTAAGGTGTTCAATGCAGATCTAAAGGTTTTTTAATGGAAAGGAACAGAAAGCCCAATCTTACAAAACACATGTATTAAAATTATCCCATTTTTAAAAGCAAACAATAAACCATCTATTAGCCAGATACTGGTGCTACTGATGACATTTCCCCAGAGTGCACAGTAGGTCCAAATTTTATATACTGCAGTGCTAAACAATGGATGAATACACAATACAAAATATACTCTGCTTTCTAATTCAATGACGTACATATAAATTCTACATGTGTAATTGATTTTAGAGGTTATCATAAACACTGACAGCCTAGAACCTGTTTAATAAAGGTTCTACATTTGTTCATGTAATTGACTGCAGTTTATAGGATGATCACTAAGTGCCAGGCACTGTGCTTAGGTGACAGAAAACAAGGACTAAGAACATCTAGTTCGGGCCAGTGAAGGGTCACAATCTTACGGAAGAGCCAGACAGAAACTAAAACACATTACAGTACAAATGACACATGGAACAAAACACTAAAAAAGGGTCTGAAGATCTAGTGACTAGGCTTACTAAAGGAGTTAAGAATGACAAAGATGACATTTTGCTTGGCTATACATAGTAAAGGTTTACCAAGCAAATAAGGGTGTACAGTCAAAGAACAGCTAATACTGTACATATGCTGAGAAGGCTGAGTGTGGTAAAATTTAAGAGCAATCAATAACGAAGGATTAGCAAGCTAGTCTGGGTACAGATTATGAAGGTCCAAGGGAAGTGATATAGACTGCCCCAAAGATTACCAAGAAATACTTAAAGTTACTCAGAAGTGTAAGATGAAAAAGAATTTAAATAAATTACTGAATACAAAACTAGATACAATGACACCAGAGGGAAAGAAAATTGGAAACTTATAGGCCAAGTGAGAAGAAAAGAGTGAGAAGAGTGGCTATAACATGATCAACTTGCATGCGGAGTTTATCAGGGAGACACCAAAAAGCAACTTTTGAATAGCTTTCACTACCTGTCCAGGGATGACCCCATACCTTGAAAAAAGAAAAGGAATGCAACAAATGATTTCCCTTTTCTGTACAAACTGCATGAACTTTTACTCTCAGGCTAGTACTCTCCACACATTCAGAGATGTGGTAGGTTTAATACACTAACCTTTATCCTAGCTACCACTTTTAACCTTGCCTCTGTATTGCGGAGCCATTAGAAAATAGTGGCTGTCTGAGTTGTGTTCTAGTCATAATAAAGCCTAAGTAGACAGTGACCTCAGGCTTGGTATGCATGTGTAAATTTTTCTTGTTCTAATAGTGAACACAACATTGCATGCTCCTCTCCATAGAAGATAACAACTACCCTCTTTGTAACATACCTGGAAGTACTTAGGGAAACCATCTCTGTCATTTTTCTTGTAAAATCTTTTTGGGTCCATGCTTGCTCTCATCTTTAACGCTTTGAGATCGTTTTTCAGTTCATCTGTCAGTTCTGGAGCTTTCATGCCAAACCAACCATTACCAGCTGTTTTTTGTCGCTCTTTCTGAAATACAAGTTAAAAATAAACATCAAAAAAAGTAAAAGATTTGTTATGCATATGTGTGCAGACGCCTGTGAAGGTGGAAAGAGTGCTGGATTTCCTTAGCTGGAATTACAGGCGATTAAAGAGATGCCTCATGTGGATGCTGGGAACCAAACTTTGGTACTTTGTAAGAGCAAGTGTTCTTGACCACTGAGCCATTTTCCTACCACCCCCCCAAAGTAAACTCTAACTTATCTTTTTCTAAGAGTACAGAAACTAATTTCCCCTAAATTAGACACACTGCCTACTGTGCTTTATAAAATAAAAAATTGTGTGAATTACTTGGGAGTGGTTGTGTTGTACCCGTGACCTTGGGGCAGACTGAGGTTAGATGAATTCAGGATGCCAACCTCGGCTACCCATTCAGACTTTGGGAAGGGGAGAATTTACAAGGGGCTGGGAATGTAACTCAGTTGGTAGAGTTATTGCCCACCATAAATGAAGCCCCAGGGTTAGATCTTTCGTACTGCATGAACTAGGCATGGTAATGTACACCTATAATCACAGAATTTGGTAATTAGTGGCCAGAGGATCAGAAGTTCAAGGTGGTCACCTGCTATCTAGCAAACCCAGGAGGACATAAACAAAAAAACAACAAAAACTGGGGCCAGGCATGGTGGCACATACCTTTAATCTCAGCGCTCAGTGAGCTAGCAGCAGGCAGATCACTGTGAGTTTGAAGCCAGCCAGGACAGCCAAGGCTGCACAGACAAACCCTGTCTCAAAAAATCCCCAACCAGCCAACCAACCAACCAAAACAAAAAACAAACTAAACCCAACTTTACAGAAACATTTACCTCCAGGATCCTTATAAAAAGAACTAAGTTAAACAAAACAAAAAAAAAAAACAAAAAAAAAGACACCAAAGCCTTTTTTTTTTTTTTTTGCATAGCATCAGTTTTATAAATGAAGGCTCCCTGGCGTTGACTTGCAGGGAAAGAACATATAGCTTCTACTTACTAAAGCTCGTACAAGAGATAATGTATAAAAACATTTTAGGAGCTGGTATATAAGCATTTTTTTAATTCTCAACAAGTACAGACCTTTATATTATGTCTAAAGCAAAACAGCTATTCTTTGCCAGACTAAGTGGGTTCAAGTTCTAAGTTGGCTGCATTAACCCTATGCAAAAAAGCTCACAGCCTACAGTAATGTATTTAAAAGCCAAATGGTTTGGATGGTGAACCTGTATGCTGGCAGCAAGCATTTAAGGTCTATTTTCAAAAGCTATATTTGTGGGCCGAAGGCAAAACTCAGTGACAGGGCACATGCTTACAACATGTATGAGACCCTAGTATTTACTCCCAAGCACAAACAAAACTAAAAACTGTATATGTGCCATCTGGCTGCAAAGACATGAAAAGCCACACTAAACATGTTGATGGAACTACATTTTATGGCCCTTAGTATAATAAAGAGATCAATACACAGATACAGCTTTAATTGCACAATCACAGGATTCCATAACCTGAAAATACAAATGGAAACATATGTAAGCAATCTAGATAGTAAGCCCCTACTCACCCTGCGCTGTTTCTGAAGTTGACGCTTTGATTCACTATATGGTGGAACGCAATAGTTTTTTTCAAAATCAGGTGTAATGACAGCTTTTTGCAGAAGCTATAAAAATACAAAATAATTATTTTATCTTTATTCCCCATTTAAAGTTAGGCTTTAAAATTTTGTATAGGCAAGTCCACTAATCTATTCCTGAATGATTTTTGCCCTTTAAAGGTACTTGTTGCCAAACCTCATGGCCTTGCTCTTGATCCCTGGAAGGCAAACCTCTGAGCTGGAGATGGCTCAGAATTTTAAGAGCATTGGCTGCTCTTCCAGAGGTCCTGAGTTCAATTTCCAGTAACCACATAGTGGTTCACAAATATCTATAATGGGATCTGATGTCTTCTTCTGCCATGTAGGCATCTGTGCAAATAGAGCACTCATACACATAAAGAAATCTTAAAAACAAAAAACAAAAAGATACCTTTTGTTTAAAAAAATATAGGACCCTTGGGATTCATTAAGTGGTGGATAAAAAGGAAATAATGCTGATCCAGAATTAATTTATTTCAAGTGTTATCTCTTACAAATAAAACTCCATTCATACAGAGTAACTATTCTAATAAGATGGAAAAAGAGCACAACAGACCAATGCAGTTTTGCCACAGGAAAAGCAGTCATTTTCCAGGAACTAAAGAGGATGTGGCAGTTCATGCAGCTTACCTCGTTTTTCTTTTTCTCCTTAATCTGTGTTAGCGTCTTCTTGTGAGGCTGCTGCAGTTTGTCTACATTGAAATTAATATACAAACCACCCAACTGCTTGATACTTAGTCCAGGGTCTATGCTGCTACTGGTCAACTTCAGACTGAAAGAAAATATTTAAAGATGAAATAAACAAGACAAAATGGAAACAAAGTTTGCATGTTTAAATCACACACTATACCAAGCATCTTGTTTACAATGCAGTTCCTGAAACACTGAATAAACACATCTATCTCATATGTTCATTCAGAAGAAAGTGTAGGATGAATAATTAAACACCACCAAAGAAGACATCCAAACAGATTCCCAAGATAAGATTTCATTAAGAACAGGAAGAAAAGCAATTCAGTTCAACTTCACACACTGTCGAGGACACAGTTCAGGAAGACACACTATCTCTACACTCACCACCTGGCCCTCAATCCCTAGGACTCCCAGGGTGGAGACACCTGGATCCTGCAATTGTTCTCTTAACAATAACAAAAACAACCCCAGAGACAGGGCATCTTCTGTTTGCTTTTTGATGCACGGCTTGGCATGCGCCACCGCAGCGGTGTACTGGCAGCTGACATTTCTAGTCGCTGATGCTAACCAGGGCCTACACTAGGAATAGCAAGTTTAAAACAGGAAGACAACTACTAAAACCATTAGCGCTTTCAACAGAAAATGGATGGGATTACAGGTGATTCTTAATCTCGTACTTTTCTGTATTAATTTTTCTACAATTAACATGAAAAAATATGTTCCTGTTTTGATTGTTCTAACCTTTTGTACATTTATGTGTTTGCACGTATGTGTGTGTGCATCCACATACATGACCTTGGGTGTCTTCTCCCTGATCACTCTCCACCTCATATACAGAGGCAGGTCCCTCACTTGAACCCAGAGCTCACAGACCCAGCTAGTCTGGCTAGCTGGTTTGCTTGCCGATCCCATTTCTGCCTCTGGAGCATTGACATTACTGGCAGGCCATGAGGCTGGCCCATCATTTTACGAGAGTGCTGGGATTTGAATCCAGTCTTCATACTTGTATGGCAAGCTTTTTACCTTTAAGCCATCTCCCCAGCTCCCACAGATGATTTCTAACAGATGATTAAAGGAACACTTTCAGCTCTCACTGGTGAGAAAATAAAACTGCCAAAGGTCTCACAAATAAATACAAGAAAAATGCCAGGTGGAACTCATACACATTCCAATGTGTATACTAATATACTGTTTGTACTTTTATGGCAAATCAACCACTTGACATATATATCAAAAACTGACTGTTGTAAATGGATGAATAAAGCTGATCCCAGAACAGGGATAGGTTCATCTCCATATAAGTTGTTGGTCAAGGAGGATCCTTGAGACCCCTCAAAACAACAAAGGCTATTATCATGACTCTTGTTTGCCCACCAAGAACTAGATGTTAAGACCCTACTGCTGAAGGCACCACAGACTTTGGGCTGCGGGGTATAGAAATGACGCTGGAACTGAGTTGGAAGCATCTTTCCTGTTGGCTAACTTTTAGAATGCTGGAAGGTATTATGCAGGCTGCTTGGGAAGAAAAGTCATCAATGGTCTTACTCAGCTGTAGGACCCTACATGTTATACTGACTTGTCAGAAAAGCTATACCTGCCTGTTGGTGCACTGTTACTGGGGTAATGAACCACTTTCTACTTGGATTTGAGGCCACTTACTGAAATTCATACCTGGTACTGGAAAGCTTGACAAAAGCCTGTGGTTGATCATAGGTCCTAGTGGAGAACCTACTACTTTTTCTGCTAGACACTCTGAACCCATTAAAAAAAAACCTGTAAATATGTAGGTTTTATGCTCAGGTATGGTGAGACATGCCCCGCACCCCCAAGTGGGTAGCAGTTACTACTAACAACCAAAACAGGTCAAATTGCTGAGAATTTTCTCAAAATGGTCATTTGTAAATGGGACATTTATATCACCTCTTCCAAAAGAGGAGTGAGAGACAATGCAAAAGTGGGAGGAAGGGGACAGGGAACAGTGATAAGAACTGTCTCCTGGGTATGACATGGTAGCTGCACCCAGAACTCACAGCGGGTGTTGATTACCTGCACAAGACTGGATGAGTCAGTATTTTTGTTTAACTTTTTATGGATTCTTTATGAATTTCACATTGGGGGCAGGGAGATGAGTGGGACTGGAGTGATAATGTGAAACTCACAACATTTTGTGATGGAGGGTCCAGGAGCTCATGAGGCCCCACACCTCCCTGAGGACCTACAGACAGTTAATGATTACTGGGGAGGGTATAGCACTAGTGAGATCTTACGAGCCTGTAAATAACCCCTCATCTACAGTCCTGTAAGCAATTTAACTCACTGGTTCACCTAAATCCCCAAAAGACATGAAAGCAGAAAGAGGACTAGGTGGGAAAAGAGGCATCAGTGGGGATGAAGAGTTTGAGGGGTAATTAAACCTCAAAATACATTATATGCACATACGAAAACATACTGAAACATTGCTATGTATAATATATGCTAATTAAAATTACTTTGGGGTTGAGGCATAACTCAGTGGTAAAGGGCAGGTTTGTTATGCTAAGGCTTAATCCTCAGCAAGACCTCTCCTATTTACTTTTAAAGGCAGTACTTACAGTTTGGACTTTGTGTTATTTAGTAAGTCTTCCTCATCACTAGACTCATCTTTATTTTCATCACTGTCTGATGATTCTTCTTCACTGTTTCTGTCTTCTTCTTCCTCCTCCTCCTCTTTCTCGCTAGCAACTTCACTTGGAGCCTTGTCTTCTAGGTAAAAAGTCTTATCAGAACTCAGTCCAGGAGTTCTGTCAATTACAAACAGTGCACTATCACCTGCTGCCTCTTGCAAGTCCTCTCTCAATGACTCCTTTTGGCTGCTTTCAACAGAACACAAAGTCTCCTTTTCATTCTCACTGTATCCAGACTGTTCACCTTCATCACTGCTAAGAAATAATAAAACAGGACTATCTATATCCCGAAACACATTGACATCAGGCTTGCCTACATTGGTATCACATTCAAGAACTACACTTTGGCTGTTCTGGTCTTCACTGACACCTACACTCGTGGGATCACCATTACTATCACCATAATCATCGAATTGTGCCAAGCCACTCGTTTCCACGCTGCCCGCTCTCTCTTCATCCCATCGTTCTAGTTTCACAATTGCAGACTTAATCTTTAATGATTTTACTTTAGGCCCGTATTGTCGGCTTGAAGGCTGTGATTCAGCTTTGTCATTATTTAGGGTGCATGAATGATTCTGAGAAACTGACTGTTGAAAGCTGCTGTCTTCAATTTCAGAAAGACTCAACTGGAAATCTTTCTTAGTAATTTCTTTTTCCTCTATTATTTTGGTGTCCTTTTCATCCAGACTCTTACAATTCTTCTTTCTGATTTCTGTAAGAGACACATCATCAGCTTGTTTTTCCTCTTGTATATGCGAATTTTGATGGTTTTGTGTTAGTTTTTTCCTTGAATTTCTGTGGATGAAATCATTGTCATTAGTTTCATTATTAGAAAAATTTGGCATATTTATCTGAGAAACTGGTCTTGCTGCTAACTGAGAGATCTGTTCAGTATCTGAGCCCTCTGAATCCACGTATGTATCCACAATTTGCTTTTTATTTTCTGGTGTAATCTTAGTATCCTTCTTCTCATCTTGGGCTTGTAATTTTTTCTGCGTATTCCTGGCTGTTCTTCTAGGTGCAATCCCAGGTGATGAAATGCCTGAGCATGATGATTCAACATCAGATGGAGCTTCTGCACGCGACTCTTGGCTTGAATCTCTCTGAGATTTAACCCTATTTCTTCCACACTCTGTGGAAGATATAACCATAGAAACCCCTGAAGCATGAGATTCTGCTTCAGAAACAATTTCTCCATCAAGAGACTCATGTTGATGAGTTACTTTCTGCCTTTTCTTAACACTGGACTTTGGGGTAGGTGCAATTACAACCCGTCTTTTCCTAGTTATTCTTATAATGGGTTCCTGGTCCTCAAACACATAAGAAACCCCTGAAGTATGAGACTCTGCCTCGGAGGCTTCTCCCTCAGGAGCCAGTTCAGTGATTTCTGCTGGCCTAGTTCTGCTTTTTGTCCTTCTAGAGAGGACTGAACTTTGTTTCTCAGCAGTCTGTGACTCAGTGGTGCTGCCATTGGATCCTGATTCTTTCTTGCTTTCTAAACGTGTCCCACTTCCTTTAGGAACAGAACCCTGCAAACCAAAAACAAACACAACACAGTTTAGATAGGGCTGGGACAAGAGCAAGCAAGTACAGCATGACCTCCAGGAGCAAAAGTTAAGAAGGAACTAAACAAAGCCAAACTCATGACAAAATAATTCTTTCTTTACTTGCTTCATCCTAAACTTGAGAAAGCAGAAGCAAAAAGAGAATTTTCTCCACTTAAAGAGGAAAAAAAAAAAAAAAGGGTGGAGAAGTGGCTCAGAGGTTAAGATAAGAACACTGGCTATTCTTCCAAAGGTCCTGAGTTCAATTCCTAGCAACCACATGGTGACTCATAACCATCTATAGTGAGATCTGGTGCTCTCTTCTGGTGCACAGGTACACACATAGACAGAATGTTATATAAATAAAGCTTAAAAAAAAGAAAGGAAAAAAATTCCAAATCATTCATAGAAGCCGAGGGGTCTCGGGAGTTAAGTACTAATTGAACACGTATGTTTAAGAGTGTATGGGGAGGGGGGTGTGAGATGACTCAGAGGTTAAGGGCAATGGATGCTCTTCCAAAGGTCCTGGACTCAATTCCTAGCAACCACATAGTGGCTCACAACCATCTACAAAGAGATCTGGTGCCCTCTTCTGGCCTGCAGGTGTACATGGAGGCAGAACACAGTATACATAATAAATTTTTGGAGTGTATAAACGAATCCGCTGCTTGCCTGGATTTTTACATACAGGAAAGGACTGTTCTATATCCCTTACAATATAAAGAGCATAGCAGCAGGAGACAATCAGACTCTGAGAGACTCTACAACCGCCCTGCATATGCCACAAGAGTTGGTGCTAGGCCACAGTCAGCCTCACCACGTGTAGTTGTTAACGCTCCTTCCTAGCCCCCAAATTAGCCTCGGGAGCGGTGGCTGAAATTAACCTTCCCTGGTATTGTCTCAACAGTAAGCTTAAAAGGCCTCGTCTGCTCAAGGCAAGCTACCTAAACTCTCTTAGTGCCCTTAAAGACCCAGGGGTCCAATCGGGTTCCGGGCGGGCCCGACGCAGTACCAAGTGCGCAAGGCTCTGGTCCGCCTCACTCTCCTCTGCCCCGCCGAGCCTCCTCGCTCTCCTCGACCCCGCCGAGCCGCTCTGCCTAGCAGCGAGGAGACCCGAGGAACCTGGGATCGCTCACCTTCGGCTTGGGGCTTTTTTGGAGCGTGGTCCGAGTCAGTCCGGACCTGGTGACCACCATTTTCACGACTCTGTATTCCCGGAAGCCAGAGCGGCTTCCTCTGTCCCGACGCGTCGGAAGTGCGTCAGCCAAGGGGGCCTCGCTTACGATTCCCCGCGGAAACCGCGGCAAGGGAGAATCGTTCCTTCCCGCCTCTGCTGCAGTTCGCGTTAGCCGAGCGCAGAAAAAAAGACCCGCCTCTAGTTCCGAACGGCTCCCGCGGCTCTCTCCGCAGCCTTAGAGGCCTTCCTCGCGGTTTACACTAAATGGGAAGTTGCATCATTTACCCTGCTTTCCATCCGTCTTCCCCGTGCAGTGATTGTAAGGTTTTTGACGTGAGTCTTGACGGAAGCCAAAGATTGGGATACAAGGATGTATGTTAAATGCACCCAGGATCTCGGAGAACAATTAGAAAGCTATGGTATTTAACTAAAATGCCTCGGAGGGGGGGGGGGGGGAGAGCTTGAGATTTGATTTGTTGTTGTTTTCTGCAACAAGAAGGAAGCGATTGACCAGAAACAATTTTGTTTACCTTGCTGAGACAAGGTGCTGTCCTGGAACTCACTATGTAGACCAGTCTGATCTCGAACTCACAAGAGATACACCTACTCTGCCTCCCAAGGGCTGGGATGCTTGTGCCACCAAGCCTGATTGAGTTGTTTTAGTTTTGTTTTTCGGGTAAAAGATGGAGCCATCATGTGCTCCGTCTTTTCAAGCAGCCATCCTGTGCCATGAGGATACAGTCTATGCTTTAGGAGTGGCAAAAAGTGAAGAACAAGAACACAAGTTCCTCCCCATTGGCAGAGCTTGAGTCCACCTCCTGTCCTCACACTCATGAAGACGGGATAGCCTTAGTGAAAACCCTATGACGATAGCGAGGGCCGTGCTTTTCAGTTTTGAGTTTTAAAGGGTTCAGTTTTGTTCTCTCAGCTATCTGTGGGTAGCCCACTGCACGATGTGAGCTTCTCTATGATGAGGACTATGAGGGAGGTTTCTGGCCAAATTGGCCATTGAGAGCCTGAGATCTTCAGCTTGAAGAACTGTCTAGAAAAGGATCATATCAAGGAGTGGAATAATGTCATATGTTAAGTGTACACTTGATTTTATAAGAAATGCCAAAGCCAGGCATGTTAATACATGGCTTGCAACTTCAGCACTTGTAATGCTGAGACAGAAGGACCTTGTCCAGTCTAAGCGAGATAAGGAGACTGTGTCTCAAACAACACAAGAAATGCCTGGGTGTTTTCCATAGTGATCGTTTCATTCTCTCCAACATCTGAGAGTAATATCTGCATCATGTTCTCATCAACACTGGCTGATGTCAACATTTTTCAGTGGTGACATCTCACTATAATTTAATCTGCATTTCCCTGGTGATAAAAATGTTGAACATTTTAAAAAGTCTTCTTGGCTGCCCAGCGTTTGTTGTTGTTGTTGTTGAGAACAGGATACACTAATCTTTCATATATTCTAATAGGGCATTCTTTTTTCTTTTTTTATATTTGTTTTTAAATTAATTACACTTTATTCACTTTGTGTATCCCCCCTGTAGTTCCCTCCTCCCTCCCCTCCCAACCCATCCATTCCTCCCCCTTTCTCTACACATGCCCCTCCCCAAGTCCACTGATACTAATTGGGCATTCTTACCAAGTTAAAAGAGCTCTACATACTCTGAATATATGGCCTTATCAGATAGAGTCTCTGAATATTTTTACCTATTCTGGGAATTAGCTTTTCATTATCTTGATGCTGTCTTTTGAAGCCCAAGTTCAGAAAATTGTATCCGTTTTTAAAATTTGTTCCAAATATTTCCAAGTCCGTTGTTTTTGTATTTTCATTTAAAAAGTCAAAGAGGGCTGTGGTGGTGCACATCTTTAATTCAGCAGTTGGGAGGCAGAGGCAGGTAGATATCTGGGTTTGAGGCCAGCCTGGACAACATAGTGAGTCCTAGGACAGCTGGAACTGTTGTGCCGGAATCATGATTCCCCAAAAGACCACCACCAGGAGCTGAGTCCGTTGCAAATCACATGAGGATCTTTTTATTATAAATCATTACAAGCTGCAGCTTGGGCTCACAGCCCCCACCGCCGAAGCGGTGAAGAGCCGAGAGCCTCGTGCTCAGGTTAGTTGGGTAATTTAAGGATTCTGTTCCCTCCCAGCATGCCCAAGGCAGGGTCAATTCCTACA
>CM053744.1:74509242-74545002 GCA_028658305.1 Pachyuromys duprasi
TTTGAATTGATTGGCTATAGGAAGGTCCCCAAACCATTAATCCCTCCCTAGGGGGATGGGCCAGTTTCCTAGCAACTGTATCTCTAGTATGTGGGTAAAGAATGTGGTAAGGCGAGTTCTTCCACTGGACCTCCCCACCCAACTATTTTAGGCCTCAAGCACTAAAAATAGTCACCTTTAATCTCTTGGTCTCTCAGAACGACACAGAGAAATCCCAACTCAAACACAGATACAAACAAAGAAATTAAAAAGTCGAAGAAACAATTTTAAGTTCATTTGTGTTCATCAGTATATTCTTTTGGAGTTAGTGTTTTTATGAGAAAGCTTTGAAGTTTTCATTTCCTTGCTTTGTTGTAAAGCTACTGACACAAAAAATAAATAGAAAATGTTAATTGGGAAAAAAAGGCAACTAGAGAGAGGACAGATTGCTGCTAGGAATAAAAATTCAGATGTTCATCTGCAAGAGTATGTATATTCCAGAAGTAGAGTGCTATTTTGAAGATGCTGAGAAAAACTACCTAGGGATTATGTAGACTATCCTTTGAGCGTGGGTAATAAAGTGCCTGCTTTGCAGTTGTGGGGGCCTGGGTTCAATCTCCAGCACCATTACAAATAAAGATTGAGTATGAAGTACATTTTCAGTCAAGCAGAACTCACAAAGTTTACTGCGTGTGCTAGTCAAGCTGTCTGATACTATGACAAAATTTCTGACTTAAACAACTTCAGAGATTTATTTGGGCTCATAGTTCAAAGTTTGTAGTCCATGTCACTTATCTCTTTGACGGCAAGACAAACTATCATGGTGGACAGTAGGGGACAACAAAGTTATAGCGGCTGAAGGGCGTGGAGGGAGGAGGGCCCCATCCCTCTCCAAGAATTCCAATGACCTAACTTCCACTTCCTAAAGTTTCTACCACACCCCCAGAGCGCATAAGCCAAGGGCCAAGCCTCCAATACATGGCCCTTTGTTAAGAGCCAAACCATAACACTACTCCAAAGATGTTGGTGAAAAAAATTACTATGTTAGAATATAAGGAGGAAAAGTGAATTCAGTAAGCACAGTGCAAGAATCAGGACTGAGCAAAGAAAGGGAAAAAGAGCTGACTCAAAGTAATCATTATTTTAAGACATGAACCATCTTAAAATAATGGGAGGTGAACATACCAAAATCATGTATAACTTACAAGCTAACAAAACACATCTTGTTTTAATTGTCTGGAAATGGACATACAGCCATATCCTAACTCTGTGGGTGTGGTGGGGGTTGACAAGTTTTAATTCTCTCTCTCTCCAAGATAGGGTTTTTCTCTGTGTAGCCCTGGCTGTCCTGGAACTTGCTCTGTAGACTAGGCTGGCCTCAAACTCACAGAAATCTGTCTGCCTCTGCCTCCTGAGTGCTGCTGGGGTTAAAGGTGTGTGCCACCCCCATGCAGCTAGTATCTTTTATACAACTTAACTTTTCCAACCTTATCCGAGACCTTCGGGCCTTTTTTTATGTGTAACTGTGTTTATGTGCTTGTGTGCCCATACACATGCATGCACTGACCGGAGGTTTTCTTGAGCAGCTGCCTTTCTCTAGGGCATACTATACTGCCTTCCTTTTGAGATAGAATCCCAAAGACCCGGAAGCTTGCTGATTGGTGGGGCTGACGGCTTCCCAGTATGGGGATCACGGCTCCACTGTGGACACTGGAGGTACAAACTCCATCTTCGTGCTTGTGTGTGAGGTATCCATAGAGTCATCTCCCCAGCCCAGAATACAATTCTGAAGGTGCTTTCATTGCACTGACATCCTTACATACAAACTGTTGATTGTTTGACAAAAGATTATTTCAAATCAGGCAGAGAAGGGTCTCTACACACAGTGCTCAGTACACCTTGTCCCAACCTGACCCTAAAAGTTGCTTCCTCAAGAAAGAATCTTGCTCTTACCCTCTATATTTTCTTCAACACTCTCCCAACCTTTCCCCCATTTCTGCCAACAACCAAGATAGCCTTTTCTGCTCCTCATGACTTGTTCCTCCCCTGGGAATACATTGTAAGCTCTTTAGAGACAAGATTGTGTGTGTCTATGTGTAGCATCTTGCATACCACACTGTGGGGATCAGGAACGGGGTGGGGGTCAGTGGCAGCGGAGCCTAAGCAGAGTCCTAGGAATCAGACTCTGGAGACCAGACTCAAGGTGCAGATCTAACTTTATTATCTAGTGTAACCAGCCTTTAAATGCTCAAAAGGCCAATCAGACCACCCCATGCTAGCCTCAAGCACCAGTAACAATCAGTCACTTTGGTACAACTATAAGGAAATGGAGATGGGGGGAGGGGGACCAGGTCACCTTGGGAGGCTTCAGTAAAGAAGAGGGAAGAAGTCACTGCCCTAGCCTCGGATCCATTTTGAGATTTCATTAGTGTGCTAGGAGTCCCTGGTGGATCAACAGTGTGTGAAGTGGATCAGGATCTTTCCAGGAGCCGTAGGAGTAGGTGATGCCTCACTCGACATTCCCCACAGGTTCCCCATTTTAATTTCAAGGTTAAAATCTCCAGTTGGAGAGCTTTGGTGCACTGATTTTGGAGGTGTATATGATTTTTAAGTTGTATCAGGAAAACTATAATAAGTAAAGCCACAATTACCATGGCATAAACAAGCTACTGGATGAAAATAATGTGGTGAGTTTGGAGGCCGCATCCTGGGAGAAATGTCCCAGATCAGATAAGGTAATTACATCCATTCTGGTGGTATTTGTGGTTGATATCTCCTGATGGGGCTTAGGAAGGAGAGAAAGGAAGGGTGTATTGCAGGCGCCTTCTGTTGACTGGCGCCCGGGCTGTGTGACACTACTCTTCTGGTGGTCGCCACCCTCTCCTTCACAGGGACAGATTCAGCAGAGCCGTCTGGAGCGCTTCCCTCAGAGAAGATGCACAGCTTTATGGCTCAACCAGGAACCCAACCCCGCTTGCCTGTTCCATCTGGAACCCTCATCCCATGGTTGCGGGGCGGGGGCAGGACCCTTCCAGGTGTTACCCATAGGGTCCCGCCAGTAGACCATGGTAAAGGAGTGATCCGGGGAAGCATCACATCACAGTGTTTACAGGTGGAGACAGACCATTTTTGTCAAAACTTTAAAAATTAATGGTAAAAGAGTCTCAGCTAATTTATCCTGTGCTTATATCCCTGATGTCCCCCTTTTTAATTATTATTTTTTTAAGTGAGGCATAGGCTCTTTCCACTATGGCTTGTCCTTGAGCATTGTAAGGAATCCCAAAGGTGTGTTATATTCCATTCAGAGCAGGCTATAAAAGCGGAGCTAGCATACGCTGCCCCGTTGTCAATCCTAATTGAATATGGCACGCCTATAGCCAACATGGCAGTTTTAACGGCAGCAACAACCATCTTGGCATTTTCTTTAGGCTGAGCCACCACAAAGAGGAATGAGGAAAAGGTGTTAATAATGACGTGTACATATTTAAGATGACTAAACTCTGGAACATGGGTCACGTGCATTTGCCACAATCTGTTGGGACAAAAACCTCTAGGATTAGCTCTAACTGGTTGAAAGAGACCTAAAGGCAACAAGAGCACACAAGTAGTACAGGGAGGCAGTAAATGCTTACAGGAATCTATGGATAATTGTGGAAAAAGCTTGTGGAGTGGTAGAGCCGAATTGTGAAATCTAGAATGGAGTAACTGGGCTTGTTCTCACGGAGATGACAGGAAGGCCCTCAGTAGGCAATCAATCTCTGTTTCCTTCTGAAGTGGCTCCAGGGAGCCCCAAAAGAGAACATACATGCTGAATAAAGAAAGGGGCCTGTCTTTCTTCAATAATTATTTGAAGTTGAATCATGGCCAAATACAGAGGACCCTCAGCCAGTTTAACAACAGCTAAAAGTATAGCTTTAACAACATTAGTTATTGGCTGCCACTGAAAATATAGCCAATAATCCTCCTAACTGCACAGATCTCTCAAAGCAACTAGTAAACCCTAAGATTTGTGGGAATGGTAAGAGGAAATGACACAGCCCAAACATGTCTGTGAAGCCTGAAGATGCATCAGGAATGGGTTTTTCCAATAAGCATCTGTGGATCACAGGTGTTACAGAATGGGTAGAATTTTCTTTTTAGGGAAATGGTTATCTGTTTTGCCCCGGAAATTTAACAAGAAGAGCTTGTTAAATATAGTGGGATGGAAACATCCAGGCTGTAAGTCTTGGGGAATTGGAAGAATAATTGTATCTGTCTCTTTACCCAACAATAAAGGGAATGTTTCAGTCACATTCAGTGCAAGAGTGAAAATATTATCTCTAAAAGGTGTAACATTAGGAGAAGAATACGCCATATGAACCCAGTATAATCTTTCCCTGGGCAGTAGGAAATCCCTGCGTTGGCATCACAAGGCCCCAGACTTCACTAGCAGGATCAAACCGATGTAGAAGAGCTTGATTAAGGCCTGCATTATCATCTTGAAAAGCCTGTTTTACCTCCTCTGCAATGATTAAAATCTCCTCTGGCCATTTGTCACCAGGAAGCAGGAGAAAGAGGAGAGTGGGCTGTCCTGTGGTACCAGGAAGACAAGGTCTAATCCATGCCAAGTTTCCCAGAAAGGTCTGCAGAGAAGCCAATGGATGGAGTGTGGGAAAGGAGAACTGTAACTTTTGGGGGGCTTAATAACATTGGAGGTAACCGTGTGCTCCCAAAAGAAATACGGTTCTTGAGTTTGTGCCTTTTCAGCTGCAATGTGAGGAACAGCCCTTAAGGCAGCAGAGATATCCTGGAATGTGAGCTGTAAGGCTTGTTGCTCAGGGTGACCAATCAAAGTATCATCCATATCATGGATCACATAACAGTCACTGGCCACATTTTTATGGTCACAGATAAATCTGACAAATAGTGGGATTATTTTTCATTCCCTGAAGCAACACCTTCCACTGATATCTATTCATTGGTTAACACTGATTATTATTATTAGTAGGCACAGAGAAGGCAAATCTTTGTCTTCTGGATGAAGAGATATATAGAAAAAAAAACAATATGGTGACAATATACTATCTCTGAGGGACTGCAGGTAATGCATGGAGACCAGGCTGGGTAGGCCCCACTCACCTGCATGTTGCATTAAAAGCTCTGAGGTCATAAAAGAATCTAACTTTGCTGACTTTTTTTTATAACAGGAGAATTCCAAGGACTAGTAGAAAGCTCTATCTGATCACTGTCAAGCTGTTTTTGGAGAAGTTTCAGCAGTTTCTGGTGTTCTGCTGCTATGGGCCATTGACCCACCCACACAGGCTTGTCAGAATTCCTTACCATTTTTAGGCCAATTGGAATTCTGTTGGAACAATAGCCCTTAGAATTGGGGGGAGTGCCTCAACTGTAATTTATCTTGTACAATGCAGTCGTCATAAAAGTCTTTATTGTCTGTGGTGATAACCACATCTGTATCTTCTAAGATCTCTCTTCCCCAGAGGTTATTGGGAAGGTCTTCCAGCACAAGGGGTGTAACTGTCCCTTCATTACCATCAGTCTGGGCCAAAGTTTCTCACTGTTTTCTTAAATGTCTGTAGCATCTTCATGGGCTCCCAGACTCTTTGAGGAGGGCTGTCACCACCTTGAGGCTGGAGAACCACAGGGAAATCCTGGGTGGCAGAAGAGTTGTCCTTTTTGGGGGTTAGAATAGCCTCGTATAGGGGCAACACCCAAGGATTTACATGGGAGGCTGCTCCCTCAACCACACTAGACCATTTACCTACAGGGCCACAGGAAGCTGCCACCATTCTCTTTGCGGCTGCAGGACGTGGGTATAGTGGTGGCTAGTGTCCTTCAGTCCCAGTTTCACGGAGCTGATCTAACTCTGCATATAGGGAAGTTACTTTTGGTTTGGATGGGTCCTTATCTTCAGAGTGAGCAGTGGCCAAAGCAAGCATGAAGGAGTCCTCAGCTTTTTATGTCTCTCCAGGCTCTGCTACCAAGGTCAAAGAAGGTTGAGTGATAGCAGATCTCCTAAGGCAACTAAGAATGGCCGCAACTATAGGGAAAAAGTCCAGTGGAAGTATATTCTCTACCTCTCACTTTTGTGCAAGAATTGCAACCCGCTCCCAAGCATGCTCATCCCAAATGTCTATCAGCATCCTAGGGCATATTTTAAAAACCTTGTCATAGAAATGTTTACGTTTTTTATCTGAGAAAGCCGCCTACTCTCTAGTATACCTTTCAGGATTTTTCTTTTCTTTTTAATAGTATTTAGTATACAGGGTTCTGTCTGCATGTTCACCTGCATGCCAGAAGATCTCATTACAGATGGTTGTGAGCTACCATGTGGACCTGAACTCAGGACCTTTGGAAGAACAGCCAGTGCTCTTCTGAGCCATCTCTCCAGCCCCACCTTTAGGATTTCTGACCGTCCTTACACTGAGAATTTGAGTTACCATCCTGGCCCTGTTCGAGGGTGGCAGCTGTGGGGATCAAGAACCAGAGGGGAAGGTGGGATGAGTGTTGACGCAAGCTCATGCAGAATTCCAGGAATCAGACTACAGAGACCAGACTTCTTAGTACAGGTCCAAGTACTATCCAGTGTAAGAGCCTTTAAAGGACTGAAAGGCCTATCAGATCACCCCATGCTAGCCTCAGGCACCAGTAACAATCAGTACAACTGATTGGTACAACTATAAGGAAATGTGGGAGATGTGGTGGGGAAGGAGATGGGGGTAAGGACACCTTAGGAGACTTACGTAAAGAAGGGGGAAGCAGTCTCTGCCTTAGCTTCTGATCCATTTTGAGACTTCATTAGTGTGCTAGGAGTCCCTAGCAGATCAAAACTGTGTGCAGTGGATCAGGATCTTTTGAGGAGTCTTGGAGTTGCTGATGTTTTACTCACCATTCCCCATGGGCCCCCAGAAGGCTTACCTCGACATTCCCCCCACCACGCGGCACACATCTCTGTTGAGTGAATGAATAGCTTTATGGTTTAGATTTTTTTCAAGTAACTCAATTTATTTTCAAATTCATACTGAATTTAAATGTTTAAAATCAATGTGGTGCTTTAGAATGTTCCCATTATTCAGACAACCCATACAGAAAAACATTAAACTCACATATAAGTAATATAAGCAAAGTAAAATTATCCTTAACAACACCTTATATTTTGCTTTAGTACACTAGACACAAAAGGATAGTTAATTATCGCCAGTTTCTGCTTCCCTCAGTCTGAACATGAAAATATTGTTACATATTTTTGAAAAATCAAACTGACAGTCCTTCATCAATTTTATGATGAAAAGAGGTAATTAATTTTGAAACATTGTAAATCAGTGTTGGAAAAAACAGGTTTAGAATCAAAAGCTGCTGTATTTGAGAATAAGAACACAAATTGTACAAGGGATTAAATTCTTTTAAAAACTTCACAATTCTCTATATGTACATTTGGCAGAGGGATGAATTGCCAGCCAATATACATCGGTGATCATTACATTTCAAAGATTAGGGGGCTGGAGAGAGGGCTCAGGGCTAAGAGCACTGGCTGCTCTTCCAGAGGTCCTGAGCTCAATTCCCTGCAACCACATGGTGGCTCTGAAAAATGTGTAATGAGATCTGGTACCCACTTGTGGAATTCTGATGTACATGCAGGCAGAACACTGGATACGTAATAAAATTAATAAATCTTACAAAAACTAAGAAAAATTTAAAAGAACACTTAAATCAAAGATCAAAATACTTGTTGTGCAGTCTAGAGTAAATAGATATATAATTAAGATGAGCCTTAGGAATTTTATCACTGAAAAGCAAGATCCTAATTTTGGCTACCACTTAGCCCTGACATAGAGAAGTCTGAACTACTAAGGCAAAGTAGACAAAAAAGCTTTTTTGTTTTGTTTTTTTGTTTTCAGAAAACCTGAACTGCCTGTACAATACAGAATGTTGGGTTTCAGTTTACATTTATGTATTTAAAAAATAATTCATAATTAGTTTAAATTTAGAAAGTTCAAATTTAATGAGATGCTCTAGGTCCTGGATGTTCCCGTCCTTGACACAACCAAATAAAAGCACACAACTCACATGTCCAGGTGACCAGTTGTCAGGGCTGAACACTGATCAGCTATTCATGATTCCTGTTCCTGCACTGGTCACCCTTAAATGGATACTATATTAATGTTCTAGCATCAATATGGTCTTCAGGGGCAGGATGTGGTAGCACTTGGCTTTAATCCCAGCACTCCAGAGAGGCAGAGGCAGGCAAATGTGTGAGTTTGAGGCCAACATGGTCGATATAACAAGCTCCAGGACAACATACAGACCTTGTCTCAACAACAAAAAGGTCTTCAGAATTTACAGCACATGAATCTAGCTTCTAAGAGACCTCCTTGGTCCTGGTGTTCACAGGTTCTTTGATGGAAATTCAAGGTCAAGAGAGTATTGCTGAATATGGTGCAACTTGATTTGGAAATGTAATGAGCTAAAATCCCTTTTTAATGTTTACTTAGAAATAAATTATACACAAACTCTTTCTACTTTGGATCACTGCATTCAAATATATTTTACATACAAACTATTGATAACTTGGCTTTTTGTTTTAAGCAGTTTACTTGAGGAGTATTTTTGAAGGATATAGATATGCATAGATGTAGTGTGTATGTATGTATGTATGTATATATATATCGTGTGTGACTTTTTGCCTCTAGGTCAGAAAAGGACATTGGATACCCTGGGACTGGAGTCACAGATAATGTGTGACCCACGTGCTAGGACCTTCTTCAAGATCAGCAAATGTTCTTTGCCACTGAGCCACCTTTCCAGCCCTCAAAAGACTCATGCTGGGGGTTGGTCTGGTGCTGTGTATTCAAATGCTGATTTTAATGCTTTAAGATCCCTGTCACAGGCATTGTTATGAATGTTGAACTATTTCCTGTACTCACGTGATTAGAAGGAATGTTCCCCAATTATCCCCAATTAGCTGTTTAAAAGGCCTAAACCCTGGAAGGGCAGGAGGTAGGTAGAGCTAAGGTTTGCAGGCTTTGGGGACAGGAGAGAAGGGTAAGAGGAGAAGGGGAGGGAGAGCCACCATAGCTCAGTGTGAGAGACAGAGGAGCACATGGCGACCAGGGTGGAGGAAGCGGCCCAGAGGAAAAATAAGCAAGTATTGATGAAACTATGGATGGGAGGTAGCCTGGGATGGGGTTGGGATATAAAGGTAGTTTTAGAGGATTAATATCTGCCCTGTCTAAGGTGATATAAGGCTGTTATAAAATCTATGTCTTTTATCGATTGTGAATGCAGGTTAGATATACCGCCATGATAATTATAGGATAATAATAAGTATTATTAGACCATAACTAACAGCAACAGACTAATTTTAAAAGGTCATCCAGTAACACAAGGATTTGGAATAAAAGAACAACAAAATCATTTAAAAATTCCACACATGAAAAATTTCTTCTGTACATGATCCCTTCACAAAATGAGATCATAACTGTGCTTCTTTCTCTGTTGAGTGGAAGAGACATTTGCAAACAAGCTCTAATTAACAACATCTGGATACATCAGCAAAAGGGTTAGTTTTTGTTTTTTCACATCAAACCCATCAAAAAAAAAAAAAGCCCCCCCCCCCCAACTTGGGTTTTAAGAACCAAAAAGGTGACACTAAACTTTCCCTTCAGAGTAGCTGGGCCAGCTCACTGCAGATTTAAAATAAAACATATTTAAAGATTCATGCCACATGAAAACATTATTTCCAAATGTAAAAGTTAAATTTACATTCAGCATTATATACAATCAATGTGAGTATAGGCTTCCACTTAAAATTCTACACATTTTAGTAGGCAAATCAGTTGAATGCACACAATTCTAACTGAGAAAACCATCCAATAAGTAACTACAAAGCCTTACTTAGGAAAAAGGTCTACTGTGCTCACTTAACATAAACCTATAGTTCTTTTCTCTAAGTTGAAAAATTCTGAGCAAAATTTGTCTAGGAGACTGGCATACAATATACCTTTTAAAGAAAATCTGAAACTGGGATGCAGACACACAGTTATAGATTAACACCCTTTAGTATGTTGTATGTAAGGACCATAGCTTCTTTACAGTTTTTTGGTTTTTAAACTGGTATGAAATCAAATGATTCCCTGCCCCGAGCCTGTTCTGGCTTTATTCCCTCCTTGTCAGTAATTCATAGGTACAGAAATCACAAGTTTTACGATGATTCTTACTCCATCTCTCTAGAGACCACATGCTGAGCATAACCGACTTAGTGAAATCCTCAAATATGCAGCAACACACTAAAAATGCATCAAGAGTTCCAAAGAATCTGAAGATGGCAAAAGCTATTTTTATGAAACTCCCCAACAATAACATTAAAGCTGCAGGCCTCTTTCTCAGATTCACTTTGGCTTGCCTTTGCAAATAAGAGGTGGGAGAAACATGACACAGGACATATGGTCAAAAAGCATACTAGGCTGTAAGCAAAAACACACACAAGACTAAGTTTCCATTCATGGATCAAAAAAGGAATTTTATTTACATCACTAGTAGATCCCAGCTGTTATAGTTACTCTGAGATAGATTATTTTGCTAATGACAGAAAAAAAATCTCTTCCAGTATTTGTTTTAACAATTGTAATTTAATTGCTTAGTTATACAAGTATAGAGTAAGAAGCAATTAATGAATCTTGGAAATAAAAAATATGTATATACATCACCCTGATGCCTAGGCCAAAATATATCTAAAAACAAATTTTCTTGATTTCTATTACTCATAAAAATAAGAAAAAATATTGCAAGTATTTTTCTTTATAGACAAATTCCGTTAGAAAACAATAGTTTAATGAAAACAAGACAGTGGTTCCTGTGAGTATGCTGATGCGGAGGCAAGAGAAGTATTCAAAACTTGACAGCACACTGCCAAAACAACTGAATACATGCCTCAATGATAATTCTTGTAGGCAATAGCTAGATTTTTTTACACACACTCAATTTTATCATATGAATTTTTATCTTATGTTCAAGATAAATATAGGGTCAGTGAGTTGTGAGGCTATGCTGTAGTTAAGAACCCTTTCTTTTTTTGGCTTGCAAAATGTAGCCTTTTGACTTGATGATTCCTCTGCTTTTCACAATGACTGAGTATCTCAGCAGCCACAGCGGCACCCACTCCTGGGCTTCAATGTCAGGGATGCTTTCTTGAAGAGCTTCTTGGAAACTTGCCTCAGAGAGCAGTTCTAAAACAGCAACCCCACAGGTTAGGTTTGAAGACAAAAGCTTGTTATATGTAAGTAAGCATTTAAACACAACAGAACTGAATACTGGGCCAGGGATTAGCTGGTTGGTAGAATGCTTGCTGAGAATGCACCTTGTTTTGTTTACCCCAGGCATATAAACCAGCTCTGATGGCACACGGCAGGAAGACCAGAAGTTCAGGTCATTCTTGGCTATATAGTGACCTCCAAGCCAGCATGGCTGTGGGAGACCCTACCAACAAAATTGAATATAATATACGTGTATCCTCTAAACTGAGCCACAATATTTAAAATGGCCAGTTGTTTTTTTTTTTTTTAAACACATCCTTGCCTCTTGAGTTCATAACTTCTGGTTTGTGGAGATAGAATTTGCAATTTTTGAAGATCTCTTGAGAACTCTAATGTACAACCAGGGAATATACAGAAAATAAATCATCCTAACCCTATACTTATTATTTCTATTACTGTGTATTTCATCAAGATTTTTTTTCTAGGTATGGGTTCATCTACACACACAAATGAGAGAGAGAATGATTCATACAATATTATATTTAATTACATGGAAAAATATTAATAAGTGCAAAAAAGGGTGACTACATGAGAATTTGAAGTCACATCATTTAGCTTCCCCATTAGTATACTAGCTATATATCATAACAGATTCCTTATCACTGGCAAAAGGAGATCTAGTTTTTCTATTAACTTTTAACTTTCGCTTTGGCCATAGCATAATACTTACAGGACCCTGCCAACTGGTTTACAAGTCCACCATTACAGAGACAAATATAAAGCCATGTATGTTTTAAATTAATATCATCACAGTACACACTTAGAATTAATTTTAACATTTATTGTCTTTTTCAATAAATTTTTAAAAATTTGTGTATATGACATTGGGCCATGTGCATGCTAGACATGCATGCTAGCTATCATTGGCCTGTACCTCCAGCCCAATAAACAAATAGCTTTGTCTTCCAAAACCTCATGATCAAATCGTATACATAAAAACATCAGTCTTACCTTTTGGGTCATTATGAGTCAGTAGCTGTATGTCAAATTGTTTAGCAAATGCAGTCAGATCTGGTGGCATCACACAGCAGGAGGCAAGATTAACTTGATTACTATTTGGTTTTACCTAAAAATGGAAATAAAGAGAACTGTATTAAATTATGTCACATAAAAAATAGAAAGCAGAAAGCACTAAGCAACTATTCACAATAGCGCGGAAACAGAACTAGCTCTACCTGTCCATCAACAGAATGGGTGAAGAAAAAGCCATAAACACAATGGAGTTTTAGTCACCAAAGGGAAAGAAAACTATGATATTGGTAGATGAGTAAATCATCTTAGAAACTATTACATGAACTGAAATAAGACAGACTCAGAAAGGTAACACTGCATGTTTCTCTCAGATGTGGGATTTTCAATATAAGACTGTCTATATGCACGTATGTGTCTAGGTCATGAAGCTACAAAAAGTAAGGAAGACATCTTGATGAATGAAAAGAGAATGGAAAACAATAAGGATAAAAGGAAGGGGCCACTCAAGAGAGAGTGGAGAGAGAATTAATGAGAATTTGGTATAATGATATAGGTATAAAAATGTTATACTGAAGCCTATTACTTTGCATGTTTAGACAATTAATTTTGTACCTTTGTCTGCACGTATGTGTGTATTGGTGCATGTGGAAGCCAGAGGTTGATATCAGGTGTCTTCCTCAATCACTTTCTACCATATTTTTGAGAAAGGATCCCTCACTGAACTAAAACTCACTAACTCAGCTCAATTGGCTGGCCATCCATCAATCTCTAGGGATTTTTCCTCATCTCTGCCTTCTCTAGGCACGGGTATCAGAGGCAGGCACTGCTTGTTAGGTACTTTTATGTGTGCTTTTGTGAATACTAGGAATTGAACTCAGATCCTCAGGCTAATGCAGCAAGCACATTATTAAGCCATTTCCCTAACCCCACTTTTTAGAAGAGAACAATACACTTTAGATCATAAAACCATATTTGACAATTTTTCATTTATAAAATACTTTTGCCTGGCTATCTGTATTAATATATGCCTTTCTAATCTATGTTAGTGATAACAAGGAAAACAGCCGTAGGATGAGAGAAAAGATAATACAGAATTACACTATCAATATGAAGATTCAAAATAAAGCCTGCTGTAACTATTAGCAATCTAGCCCATCTGCTTCTGAAGCAGTGCTTCTAAGGTCTATGGTTTTAGCAACATGGAAACTACCTTCAAGGCAGACACTGACTGCCCGGGTATAAGCTGTGGCTGCTAATCAGGCGTTTAGCGAGACTGGCGAGTTGAGGAGCTGCACTAGCTAACGGTTATGTGCTTCCTGAATCGCTACATCTGCTGTTTCTTGGCCACATACTACTATCCAAGTCAACGAGAGAAGGGACAGTGCTTTCTATGGTCTTCCTGGTTGTCATCAACATTCAAAGGTCTGAGGAAGCAGCCGAAAATGAAATAAAAGGAATAGAGACAAAATACAGAAAGTAAAGGTAACGTGCTGGTCACCTCCCTCTAATTCTGTAGGTCCTTAGAGCAAGAGTGGGGGGTGATGGTTTTATGATACCTTTCCCAAAAGAGGTTATCTATAAACTAGGTCTAAACATCTTTACTTAGCAGAAAAATGTTAACATACATTTCCTTAAGAAATTAGAGCCATAATATACAAAGTGTAATATTTTCATCACAGGTAAAAACTAAATGAATGGCTTTAATTCACTTGCTCTGAAAACTTAGCATTTAGTGTTTTCTTTGCTCATTTTAAGTGGATGAATACTAAGTTAAACATTAAACAAAAACCCGAAGCTCCTGATACTTTAGATAGAGCCTGTCTCAAAGCTCCCACTTAGAAGTCAGCCCAGAGCAAGCACGCACTAGATGCACGATGCTCCACAGCCGAAGCCATGTCATGACCTGCATGTCCTTTACCTGTGCCCACTGATACAGCTGCTCCAGCTGTGTCTTGTCTAGATCAGAGGTGCCTATAGCAACTATTTTCTTGCTCTGAACTAAGTTTTCCAGTTCCTCCCAGTAAGGCTGCAAATGCTCCAAGGAAAGATTAACTCCATCTTCAATTGGAGGGGAAGCAATGATCACAGAGTCCAGCTGTGCAACTCCGAGGACTGAGCACGCTGATAGAGACACAAAAGGGAAATGTGTTACACACTAAACCAACCCTCACTGCCTTCAGCATACCCCACTGAATCCTGTCTGCCGTTAACTCGTCTTCTGAACAACAGATTTTGCATAGTTTACTTGTCATTGAGAAGGTTCTTTACTTCTCTGTGCAGCAGACAGGTGGGTCTCTGACCTGCCCTCTTCTCTGAGGTTTTCCCTCCTTCATTTTTAACTAACCAGGTGCTGAAAATGAATCCAAAGTATTTGTACTTTGTTATCTTTGATGTTAATATTTCATCTATTGTTTAATACTTTAAAGAGCTAATAATGATTAACAGGAAATTCTATCCTCAGACAGGTAACATTTAACACATTGTTTACATTTCCATCAAACTATCTCTACATGTAAGTGAAGATTGATTCAAGTCTTTAAAAATTAGGCTAGAATTTTAAATCGTAAAATTGAAATCAGCTTATTTTCTTTATCTAGACTGGTTATAACTAATCCACCTAAGATAATTAAAAACCCATTATTATGAAAAAATTTTTTGTTTTGTTTTGTTTTTCCTAGACAGGGTTTCTCTGTGTAGCTCTGGTGGTCCTGGAACTCATTCTGTAGACCAGGCTGGCCTCAAACTCATAGAGCTCCACCTGTCTCTGCCTAGAGAATGCTAGGATTAAAGGTATGCGCCATAACCGCCTGGCCAAAAAAGATAAATTTTTGCTTACCCATGTCAACTGCACTTCTAGTTGATGATGAAGAATCCGATCCTACGATGAACAGTTTTGCTGGGTAACAAAGAAAAGGCTGATTATCCTGTGTTTGTCACCTTATTGTTCATGTATGTCCACTTTTTGTACACATGTGTCCACACCTTACTGTGCATGTGTGTCCACATCTTACTGTACAGAATTACCAAGATAGGAATTGGTTTTTTTTAAACTTACTTCTGTAATTGCATAGCTTCACTTTAAGACAGTCATACTGACATTCACTGTAAATTTTAAATTATATGCTAGTTGTCAACATGTCTGTTATTCAAGAATAAAATAAATCCATGCACTATAGGGCAGGGTAGATAAATAGGACCTGAAATTACTTTAAATGTCTATTTTTATAAGCATAATGGAGCATTTCATATACTTTCTACAATAAGCTAAATCTAAGAAAGTGTCAAAGTGTGCAATGAGGAGAAAACTGAAAAAGAAAGTCTACAATATAAAGCATGGTGTAATGTTTTTAAGGCTCTAGCTGGTTTACGGTGTGCGCCTGCGTGTCGTGCGGGAGTGCATATGTCCTCGGAGGCATCGGATCCCTCTGCAGCTGCCCTGGCAGACGGATGTGAACTGCATGGGTGCTGGCACCGAACTCCAGGCCTGTGTCAGGAGTAAGCATGTGCTCTTCCCTGCTGAGCCAGCTCTCCAGCTCCATATGGTCAATATTTTATGTGTGTGTCTACGTAGTAGTTATAGCAATTATTTTGAAGTTTTCTTAGGGACAATGTGCTTTCTCTACAAATGAGGAAGATCAACCAAAGTACAAAGACCAAAAGAGATAGCAAGCAGTCTTATCACTCAAAGCTTTTATACAATCATTTCTTAGTTTCCCTTCAGTGCTGAGAAGCAAACTCCTATGTATGGTCCCCAGCTTACGTTTGCAATGTATAATTTTCCATACGGAAAAAAGGTATTTGAGACGGGCTCTCCTTTTACAGCCCTGTCCACCTTCCAGTCACAGTCCTCCTGCCTCACCCTCTGCACACCCAGTTTTCCTCTCTCATCTTGTGCGTTACTCTGCAATCTGACAGGGTGTGGTTCACCAAATGGGCTTCTGCCTGCTCAGCAGCTATGGTAGTTCCAGCTGCAGCTCTAATTTTTGTTATATAAACAACTTGGGAACTTTTTATTCAACGTTATACTGAATCACTTCCCAAAGAAGAGCTCCTAGGCATGTGATTCTGAGTGAAAGGATGGTGTAGGTCACGGGTCTTGCTCCACTTATCCGCCTTCTACTTTGATAGCCTTGTCCCAGTGTAGCAGCCCATCAACAGCGCTCTATGGTTCAGGGTGCACAGCCAGCGAAATCCACACAAACAGAAAACCTTTGGTTACTAGGGAAATTTAGTTTCCCTTAATTCTAATATGTGTGTGTTCATTTGCATATGTAGAGGAAGGCAGCTACGGAGGCCAGAGGGGGTGTCATATCTCCTAGACCAGGGTTCCTGGTGGTTGTGGGGTGCCTGCTGTGGGAACTGGGCACCAAGTCAGGTCTTCCGGAAGAACAGCACACGCTCTCTACTCCTGAAATCTCTCCACCCCTGCAAGTTGATCCATTTTCAGTAACGGAAACTTACACAGAAAAGGCTGAAGCTCTGGCTTGACTTAAACTCAGCTTTGTATGTTCATACGTGAGTAAACCCACTGTCCACTGAGTACATTTAGATTTTTAAATAACTGTGAGAGCAGTGGGCCGACAGTGACAGGGACAGTCAGAGGACAATGGAAGGGAAGGGATAACAAACATGTTTGTACACAGTCACTAGTGTTCAACACATGCAACAAATGTCTGTGTCCTTGTTTATCTGTCCCCCTTTGAACTACTAGATCTTCCTAACACATTCTGGTCCTGGAGGTATTCCTGACAGCAGCCGTTACAGCTTCCTTCTCTGATACATCAGGGTTCAACTAGGTCCAGCCTTAGCTCCCACAACACACCCTGGAAAACCTTCGAGGCTTGTACGGCTGGGTGATAGAGCATTTGCCTCACGTGTGTGAAACCCGGGTTTGATCCTCCTTTCCTAGACATAAATAAAACCCTCCCACTACTAATCCCTGCTCCCTAAATTCTGCCATCTGGCACGGCCTTTTCTCTCTCTCTGAAAGTCGGGGTGCACTGAGAAAGAAAAGGAAAGCTTCTTATGGTGAGAATTTCATTCTTATCAAAATTCTCAAACAGTTCCAGGAATAGAAGACAACTTGGAGAACATCTAAGACAATGACAAATTACCACCAGCTACACAAGAATACTGGCTTTCTTTTCCTGCACAAGCAGCGACGTGAAGTTATACAAGAAAGAGGTTTTAGAGTCAGGCATATCTTCATAGCCTGTGGGCTCATCAATTCACTGGCTGAAAGACAGCTTTCTTTTTTTTTTTCTTTTTAACTGGTGGGGTCTCATTATGTTGCCAGCTGAAACTTCTGATCCCCCCTGTCTCATCCTCCCAAGCAGCTGGAACTACTGTGTGCAGCTACACCCAAGTCTATGTTAACTTTCACATTATTTAACGTCACTGGTATAATGGGGAGAATAGTCCTTCCTGGTACATTTGTTTTGATAACTATATAAGCAAATATAATCATAAAGGGACAGTTCAGTGCTTAGCATAAAGCAGGACCCAACAGACGGTATTATGATTGGAATGACAATGCCATTCTTACCTCATTATCCCATCATACAACTCCATCTCAACATGTTAATAAATAATAGCTACCCATTATAGCTTTATGGCAAGTACTGCCCTAGCTATGTGCCTCTTTTGTTAGTTCATCCATATTATAAAGAAATCTGTGAAATAACTGTATCCTATTATGCAGATTGAGGCTCAGAGAGGTTGAACACTTGCTAACTGTAGATTATTCTAGTCAGTAATCTCCACATCCAGGAATCTGGATCTAGGTAAGCCCAGGATTTTAATGACTCTGCTATGCTGTCTGTAAACTGAGGGCAGAAACTGTTAACTTTCACTGCTGCATCTGAAATGCAGCAGTCCCTGACATATGCTGATGTACAGAATACTAATAATCCCTGTCTCTCTATCCACATGGCTTGTTGCCTTCTGTACTCCTGGCTCCTGCTTACCAGCACCCCAGCAAGGGAGGATTTATGTTGCTTTGCACAGACACTGCTCCTGACTGTTCCCTTTATCCTCTCTGCTTTTTCCACCTTCTATTGCCAAGTAAACACAAATCATAAGAGGAACAGTGAGTCAAAGTTTCATCGTGACTGCACAGCACTCAGCTCTGACATCCTGTTACTCCCTCCTCAGATCTGACTTTAGAATTATTTTACAGTCTGTTTTCCACACTAGTGACAGAGTCATTTACCGTCAGAAGGAAGGATTTATTCTCACGTGTGTGTGACCCACGCCCCCACCACACGGGCACAGGAAAGTGAGTGTAAAGGCGGAGCTTACCAGAAACTTTCATTTCTTCTCTTTCATCGGGGTTTATCTTCTCGACGGCGTGGGACACGGTACACTCCAAGACATCTGGAAATTCCTGCAGGAAACACAACATACAATGGACATAAAATCAGCACTGTTGGCTGTAAAGTTTCTTATTGTCCTAAGCACTTCAGAAGCAAAGAACTCACAGGACAAGATTCTCTGTGAGGTCTAATGGACTTTACAGGCTTAGTACACATATAAAGGTTAAATGTGTGTGTGTTTCTATTTTCTAGAGAAAAAAGTCTCATTTTGACCAAGTATTCAAAAGAATTCAAGACCAAACAAACACATATATAGAGAGACAAATAAAAGGAGGAGCTTTAAGTTATGTGAGGCGTTCAAATTAATGAAAAGTACGTATTTTGAATAACGACATGTTCAAAGCTTCTATATTAATTATCAACAGTCTTAATTACTGTTCTGTTGCTATGAAGAGACACCATGGCCAAGGCATTGCTTATAAAAGAAAGCATTTAACTGGGGGCTTGCTTACAGTTCTAGGGGTTATCCATGGTTACCATGTAAGAAGGCAGACAAGCACGACACTGGAACAGTCGCTGAACGCTTTACATCCTGATCTACAGGCAACAGGCAGGCAGACTGCGCCTGGCTTGGGCTTTTGAAACCTCCACGCCCACTCCCAGTGACACACCTCCCCCAACAAGGCTGTACTTCCTTAATCCTTCCCAGCAAACTATGAGACTATGCTGTACCAAAGATGGTATTCTTACTTGAACACATTAAAACACCTCCTAATGGTATGCAGCTTCTGATTTAGCAAATGCTTTTTGCTCAGTACCTGTCCATAAGGAACATCAGAAGCAATTTGCTTTCAGTTGGGAAGGCCTGCAGTATATCTTTCCAGATTTACCTCAAGGATACATTAACTCTCCAGCCCTGTGTTATAACTTAGTTAGAAGGGATCTTGATTGCCTGTCTCTTCCACAAAATAACACACTGATTCACCACACTGGTGACATTATCCTGACTGGATCAAGTGAGCAGGAGGTAGCAACCACTCTGGACTTGTTGGTAGCATATAAGTGCATCAGAAGATGGAAACTAAACCCAACCAAAATTCAAGGGTCTTCTACCTCAGTGAAATTCTTAGGAGTCCAGTGGTATGGACTGATGTACAGATATTCCTTTTAAAGTGAAGAATACGTTATTGCACCTGGCCCTCCCATCACCAAGAAAGAAGCACAACGTTTTGGATTTTAAGGACATTACAGGACTCATTTGGGTATGTGACTTTGGTCCATATACTAAGTGACAAGGAAAGCTGAAAGCTTTGAGTAGAGCCTGGGGCAGAAGGAGAACCTGTTAGAGAACAAGTCCAGGCTGCTCTAACACTTGGGCCACATGATCCACAGACCCAGTGGTACCTGAGGTGTCAGTGGCAGGTAGGGATGCTATTTGGAGACTTTGGCAGGCCCCTGCAGATGAACAACAAAGGAAATCCTTGGGATTTTGGAGTAAGGCTCTATCATCATCTGCAAAAAACTATTCTCCCTCAGGGAGACACCTCTTGGCCTGCTTTGAAGCTTAGTAGTAATGAATGTTTTACAAAGTTACAATGTGACCTGAGGTGCCCACCATGAGCTTAGTATTATCTGACCCACCAAACCATAAAGTAGGACATGCACAGCAGCAATCCATTTTCAGATGGAAGTGGCATGTACATGATGGGTTCCAAGCAGGTCCTGATGGCACAAGCAAGTACACAACGAAGTTGCCCAAATGTCTACAGTGTTTACTCCTGTTGCAATGCCTTCTATTCTCAAGCATAGAGCTGTAGGCTCACGGGATGAGCCCTATGATGAACTGACAGAGAGAGAAACACTAGGCATGGCATGGGCTTTTGAAACCTCCAAGCACACTCCCCAACAAATATGAGCCTATGAGGGGCTATTCTCATTCAAACTACCACATCAATTTAAAAACCAACCATCTTATCATTCTTTTGTGTTTCCAGGACATCAAGCTTTGATCTGTCATGGTAACAGCTGCTTTTCCCTCAATAGATCTTTCCCTAAAAAGAGCGCTGTAGGTTCACAGCAATGCGAGCAGGAAGAAGGCAGAGCTCTCTCACACACTGTGCCTCCTCCACTATCCACATCCCGTCAGAGTGCTTCACCTGTAACCACTTCCAATGTACCCTTTCCAGATTGACTTCTTTCAATTAGCGATGCGCATTTCGGACTCCTTCATGTCTCTTCTGGCTTGAGAGCTCACTGCTTTTCAGAACTCAGTAAAATATCACTGCCTGGATGCACCAGCTTTAATATCCATTTGCTGTCTAAGAGCATTTAAGTTACTTCAAACTGTTGTCAAAGTTACTTCAAACTGGCACAAAGTATTGTATGCATAAATACTCAAGTCATCTGAGCAGATAGCAATGCATAAGACTGCTAGGCCGTATGACAGTAATACATTGTTTTGTAATTGTAAAGATTTTATGTTAAAATACTTATTCTCGAGTATAATTTTTAAAAAGGCAGGGATCATCCAATGAATAATCTGTTAGGATAATGACAAAAGGATAGAATAATAATACTGATAAAAGGACAGGGAGCATCTATCAGCCAGAAACACTGCAATACCTTCCTTCTGGCTCCTACATACAATAACAAGCACAAATCAATACAGAGTGTTGACAAAGTCAGGCACAGAGAGAAGACATGGTTATGTCACATAAACAGAAAACAACCAAATTCTGTACAGCAGCTATAGGTTAAAAACAGGATGCCCAAAGGAACCAGTATTTCCAGCATACATTCTTTGTTTGAAGCAGGGTCTTACTATGTACCCACGGCTACCTTGGAACTTTTGCTGTAGCCAGGCTGGCTTCAGACAATCCTCTTGCCTCGAGCTTTCTAAGGGCTAGGATTACAGACATGTCCCATGATGCTTGGTTGCTCTTCCATACTTTTAAAGTAGTATATGACCAACCAGGAGCCTTTGTCTGTTGGATTTCAGCGTGTACACAGACAGTTATTATGCCTTTAACTTTTTTGAAAATAGCCACCTACTCGCATTTAATTAAGTATAGTTACTTCTTTACCGTTTCATGAGAAACTGACATTTAAAAAGTTGTTCCTACCTGTTTTATTGGAGTGATACTTTACCAAAGCAACCTCAGGCTGATAATCATTCTCATACTAAACCAAATAGTAACTGGAACACACCAGCGGCTGAGGAAATTGTGGTGGGAGCAAAGCAGGAGGAAAACTATATGAGGAATGACTAGAGACCAGCTATCCTGCTCGATCCTACTAGACCAGACCACCATTCAGCAAAAGAGCCACAGAGCTTTTTGGCCAAGCGCCTGCTAGGCTTCCCTCAAGCTAGGCTTCCCTCAGCAAATGGAAAATTAACTTTACATCTGCTTAGGCCTGCAGGATTTCTGCATTCACATTCCACTTACCCTGACCAAATCAGGGCTGATTTGGGAACTCCACTCATTCAAGGTCTTTTGGATACAGTCTCGAAGCTGTAGAGAGAAGCATTTCAAAGTTAATCAACAGTTCTTAAAACCTAGTACTTCAGTAAAGACACATCAGTAAGTGGAAGGGGAAGAGGTAGTAGTAGAAAATACTATACAAACTCTGTTTATTCTGTAAGGTTTGTTTTCTACCCTATAAATTCAAACATTTTGTTTTAATCTTAATTCCTTTTTGGTTTGTTTGTTGAGACAGAGTCTCTCTACATAGCCCTGTCTGTCCTAGAATTCACTTGGCAGACCAGGCTGGCCTCAAACTCACAGAGCTCCACCTGACTGTACCTCCTGAATGCTTCATTAAAGGTAGTCACCACCATACCTGGCCCTCAATTCATTCTTGGCGGAAAGTGATAATCTAATTATTTTGACAGTGATTTTGTACCAATAAAACTTTAAGGCACTAAAGTCTTCACAAAGAAACAAGAGATCATTTCAAGAATATGGTTATAAAAGAACTTAGGCCAGGCTGTAGTGGCATAAGGCTGTAATTCCAACATCCAGGAGGTGGAAGCAGGAACATCACACGTTCTGAGCTAAATTAACTGAGAACTTAGATCTAAGCACGGAGAGTCACAACAGAGTTTATATGAATCACTATGTCACTGTGTGACATTCCTCAAAACAAACAAACAAACAAACAAACAAACAAACAAACAGTAATGGGCAGCAGGGAAGGCTCATTAGCTCCTGCAAAGGACCTGGGTTCAGCAGTGCCCTGACATATTCTCAAGTGAAACACACAGATACATTTTTTTAAAAAGTCAATTTTAACAAACATTCCAAGTAACTGCTACATAATTCTATAGTGTGAAAATTATCAGCATGACTCAACTTGCAACATGATAACCTATAAGTCATTTCCTAATACACACGGTGTATTTCTTACCTTCATTGTTTTTTTAATAAAATATTCTTATACTAACATCATTCTATGTAATAAATTAAAATGTGCATTTGTATTTATCTCAATGTCAGTGATAGTGGTCTCATATAAGACACATACTTACTGAATGAAGACCTAAATATACATATCAGTAAAAAAAAATTACAAAATGCTATTTTATCACTATCTACCAAGCATGTTAGAGGCTACTATTCTATTAGGGGAAATATACATTTTACTATTCACTAACCTTGTTTTTGTTAAATTATTTATCAGATGTATTCATTTGATTTTATGTGTGTTTTGTCTGTGTGCATGTATGTACACCATGTATGTGCTTGGTGCCCATGGAGAAACAGCGATAGATCCCCTGGAACTGGAATTACAAATGGTTGTGAACCATCACGTCAGTGCTGGAAATCAAACCTAGTCCTCTGCAAGAGCAACAAGTGCTTTTAACTGCTGAGCCATCTCTCCAACCCCTCACAAACTCATTAAAAAACAACAAAACAAAACAAGAACTTCATTACATTGTTTTGCTGTGTGTTGGCAGTCGAAGGACAGCTTTTAAGAATCAATTCTCTCCCATGTTGTAGGTCTCAGGAATCAAGCTCTAGTTGTTCTGCCTGGAGGCAAGTTCCTGCTTGAGCCATCTTAGTAGCCTGACCCTAAACTTATTTTTGATCACTAATTAACCAACTCTGGCAGCTCTAAATCACTGCTTTAAAGAAAACTAAGGGCACAGTGTTCACAGTCTGTGAGCAAGCAATGATAAAAGAAATGAGTAACTAAAAGGTCCTGAGTTGCAAAAGCATTTTCTTTCTTCCTTTTTCGGGGTGTTTGTTTGTTTGTTTGTTTGAGACAGGGTTTCTCTCTGTAGCCTTGCCTGTCCTGGACTCACTTTGTAGACAAGGCTGGCCTGGAACTCAGAGAGTGGCCTGCCTCTGCCTCTCTGAGTGCTGGGATTACAGGCATGCACCACTGCATGGGGCTCAAGAATTTTCTTAATAGCAGTAAGGGACTACATTTTTTAACTCACTATTTTAACTATGACTGCTTATGATAAAGATTGATACAACATGTATGTTACCACTTCTTAGTACAGATAATTACAAGAGGGTACCCATTCAAGGAAATAGTGACACTTACGATCTATAGTAGCACTTTATGTGCACCACAATAACTCATCTGGATTCAAGTTACAAAATCTGCATTGTTAGGCAAAGCATAAATAAATTAAACTTCGGTCAGATGAAATTCACAAGTCAATATATTTTTTGTTTTTTATTCTTTTGTTAAGTTTTGTTTTGTTTTTAGGTTACAAAGAATTAAGTTTCATTATTGTGTTTTTCAAAGCAAAATTTGTTTCTGTTGTTACATTCCTCCTTATATCCTATCCCTCTCATCAGTCCTCAACTTCTCTCCATTTTCTGATACACATGACCTTCTCTCTTTTTTTCTCAGCACCTCTTGCCCCCATCATGCCATCTGGTTTCATGGTCTATTCATTCTCATAACGCCTTCTTTACACAATGTTTGTATGTCAATAAGTCACTGTTCTCTTACAAACTAGGAAATGTTGAAGCAGCAGGACTGCGGCTAACAGTTTTATGAGCAGTGCTTTAGCTCAAATCTTGCAAATATTCTAAGGTGTTTTCCTCTGGGAAGATGACCAGTTTATATATTAGGGCTCTGCTGATGAATTCCTCAATCCAAGAAGACAAGTTTATCTTCAAAGTAGTGGTCCCTTTTCTGAAACAATTTATTTAATCAATCTTGGATTCTGGACAAATTACAGAAAATTTCCAAAGTTAACTGCTTGAGAAATTCATTAGCTTTACCATAAACACAATGATTTCTTTTTAAAAAAATATTTTATTTATTATGTATACAATGTTCTATCTGCATGTACACCTGCATTCCAGAAGACAACACCAGATCTTATTATAGCTGGTTGTGAGCCACCATGTGGTTGCTGGGAATTGAACTCAGGATCTCTGGAAGAACAGCCAGTGCTCTTAACCTCTGAGTCATCTCTCCAGCCCCACACAATGATTTCTAATCTTATAAATTACATAATATCTGTAGTGCCTGAGCAGTCACATTGCATTTTTCGTTTCCTATTCTCGCTGTTTTTAGGATACTCATACAATACCACTAAAGATAAATATCACCACAATCCAGCCAGACATTAGATCTGGAATTATGTAACAACTTTAAAAAAACTACTGCACACAGAGCAGTGGTAGCTCACGCCTTTCATTCCAGCACTTAGGAGGCAGAGGCAGGTGGATCTCTGAGGCAAGGTAGTCCTACATAGTAAGTTCTAAGTGAGCCAGGACTACAGAGAAACTCTGTCTCAAAAGTATAAACAAACAACAGAAACTAGCCCACAATTCAATTGGTTAAATACCCACCATGCATGTCCTTTGGGGGTGGGGGTTGTTGAGTCTGATCTAGCCCTGGGCTGGCCCCCACTATTGGGGGTAGGGAGTGGTTGAGTCTGGTCTAGCCCTGGGCTGGCCCCCCAACTGCTTTTACTTCCCAAGCACAGTGATGATGGGTGAGCACCACCAAGCCCAGGTTTCCTGCCCAACTTTTGACTTTGCAACACTACAATGCTGTCATTTACCAAGGTCAAGGCTCCAGAATCACACAGCAGAGTTACAAATAAATGTTTTAAGTATATTTACAGTTTTGAGTTGGGTCACATATGTTTAGGGAGCTGGGGGGATGGCTGGTTCCTCATCTATAAGACCTGGGTTCGAGTCCCTGTGCCCACATGGCACAACCATCAGTAACTCCAGTCTCAGGGCATCTATAACCCTCTTCTGGCCTCCATGGGCATCAGCCATACATGTGGTGTACAGGATATATTAATAGGCTAAACATCCGCACATAAAATAAAATGAAAACATGTAATTGAACTCTACCAACATGTAAATTTGTTATAATTATAGCATTTTTTTTCTCTTTTCCAGGGATCCTCTTAGGTGGAGCAGCCACTAACAATGAATGCAAACTTTGTATTTTCTATGAGGAATACATGGACACAGAAGTTACTGCCAATGACCCGAGTAAAAAGTGGAGGGGTGGTGTGGTCTGTCAGTGATGGGAATGGCAAATGAGTCTTTTGTGAAGCACGTTATCTTGACACATAGCAGTGTGTACCTGCATGGGGCATTCTTACTATAGACCTAGACCAAGAGGAACTAGAGTGAAAAAGTTAAAGTCTGTTTGGGATGCATTCTGCATGTCAATCTGAGTGTTCTCAACTTGGTATTGTAAATAATAATATCGAGAAATGTATTCCCAGACTGCCAGATACTACTGGGCCTCACCAGTTGGAACCCAAAACAGCTAGTAGGATCCTCAAACTTTTTAGTCCCTCTGAAGAGGATGATGTCCACCAACAGGTTGTCATAAAGCCCTTTAACAAGGAAGATGAGAAGCACCCAAGACTCAGTGTCTTGCTACTCCATGTGTCCTGCAACAGAATCAACAACACACTGCTCTGAGGAAACAACCCATTAAGAAAAACAAGGAAGGGGCTGCAGAATTTTGGCTACGAGAGTGAGAAGCCAAAGAATGCCAGACTGCCAAGAGCTGCCACAGGCTGTCCTGTGAGAGCTGCTTCTTGAGTCTCAACAGAAATGAGAGTCTCTGAGCCTCCCTTTCTAGCCCGTCTCCTTTGTGTCAGCCACTGACCCACAGAAATACTTTCTAACAGGGACCCCCAGTGGCCACACTGGGTTGAGACTCAGGCAAGAGAGTCTCTACCTTCTCCTTCAGGTCCTCCATTCTACTCTGTAAACGTCATTCAGGCCTATCTGCCTGCAGAAGCCTTTTCTTGGGAAGGACCCAGGACACACCTAGCTCTCTGCTGCCCTTCTCAGCCTTCCCTCCTAGCCCATCACCATTCCTTTCCAGCAGTTCTCAATATGTGGGTGCTGACTCTTTGGATGCCTAACTGCCCTTTCACAGGGGTCACCTAAGACCATCTGCATATCAGATATTTATGATCCAAGACAGTGGCAAAATTACAGTTGTAAAGTAGCAACAAAAATAATTTTATGATTTGGGGGTCACCATAACATGGAGAACTGTATTAAGGGCTCACAGCATTAAGAAGGTTGAGAACCAGTGTGCCATACACCAATCCACAGAAACACTCTCTTCCAGAGACTTCACTGCCACCACACTATGCCTAAGGATCCAGAACACACAACAGCAACCAAAGAACAAAACATATACCCTAGAAAGGACACAAAACTACACCAAGAAACACCTCAAACATCCTAACTCTAGATGCCTAGATCCCAGTGCAAAAAGAAAAACATCAACAGCAAAGACAATACGGCTCCTCCAAAAGCCAGCAATTCTACTGCCATAGGCCCTGAGAAAAGTAATCTGTTGAAGCACAAAGACTTCAAAACAGTAATTGTTCAAGAACCTTAAAGAGGATATGAAAAAGAGGATAAAAAGGATACTGACAGGTGTGAAAATACAGTTGAATGAAATAGTGAGAACAGTTCAGGATATGAAAGAAGAATTTAACGGAGAACTAGAACCACTAAAGAAAACCCAAACGAAAATAAAGCTCAAAATGAAAAACTTAGGCTACCAAACAAAAACCTCAGAGATCAGTGCCTTGTTCAATTTACGACAGAGTAGCTGCTTCTGACAGTAGATTAACTAACACTGGGACTGAACTGAACAATGTTTAGAGAGTGAAAGACTTTGGAGCACATGGCCCTAAATGTGATGTCTTCATCAACCCCCTCCTCAAAGCACAGGGGTCTCTGCAGAAAGACTGTAGGGGCCAGAGGTGACAGATGACTCCAAGGAAGCAGTGTCCTCCAGACACTGAAACACTGAAACACACACGGACCCCCAGAGACCGTGGCAGCACACACAAGTGTTGCACAGGTTCAAGCCGGATGGGTTCCCGGCACTGAGAGAGGACAGTGAACTGAGGGTCCCACCCCTAACCCTGAAGTTATCTGCAATTGACAGCGACTGGTAAGGGGGAAAAAGTCCGTTTTCTCCAGTGGCGGGTCAGCGGGTGTATCGGTCATCCCCCGCGGCAGGCCCCACGCCTAGAAGTAGCTGCACAACACAAAACAAACTCCATGGCTCTTCTGTGGACTTTTTGTTTTGCTTTGCCTTGTTATGTTTTGTCTTATTGGTCTTCTGCTTGTTCATTTTGAGGTTTTGTGGGGCTTCTGGCTTTTTTGAAAGAGAGAGAACATAAAATTGGATGGGGAGGGAGATGGGGAGGGCTTAAGAGACTGAAGAGGTGGCTCAGGTGGTGGAGTGCCCGCCACATAAGCTGAGGACCTGAACCTGGATCCTAGCGTCTAGATAAAAGCCAGGCATGGTGCTGGGACAGGAGGGAGCAGACACAGGTTCTCGAGCCGATCCCTGAGCTGTGATCAGTGAGACACCCTGCCTAAAAAACAAGATAGTGCGTAACAGAGGAAAATATCAGACACCGCCCTCTGGCCTCTGAGCTCACACACAGAAGACAGTTCTTTATGTAGAGACAGAACACACCCACTGCATTCCAACTAATCTGCTCTGGTGTCCTCACAATATGCTGACGTATCTTGGGACTATTCCTCAATATTTTCTAGTTTTAGTTTTCGTCCTACTCATGAAATATACTGGAAAAAACCACTACCAACCATAACTAACTCTGTGAACAACATTTTTCAAATTGTGCACATTACTGCATTTAAGAACCAATTTTTAAAGAGCTGAAGAGACAGCTCAGTGGTTAAGAGTGGCTACCGCTCTCACAGAGGACTCAAATTTGATTCTCATCACCCACAAGGCTGCTCCCAACCACCTGTAATCCCCCCTCCAAGGGGAACTGACACACATGCACATACTCTTATACACACATACATAATTAAAAAGTCAATTATAATTTTATTTTATGTCCTGGAACTTGCTCTGTAGACCAGGCTGGCCTGGAACTCAGAGCTCTTCCTGCCTTTGCCTCCTTCGTGCTGGGATCAAAGGCATCCACCACCACACCCAGCTCAAAAAGTCAATTTTTACAAAGTGCAACAGGATAGAAAAAATGTCTACCCCACAGTACGCAATGGTTAATAATTTCTTTTTAATGCAACCTGCTTCTAATATGTTGATGTACATACATAATCAGAAACCTATGAACTGAATGAACAAAATGAAGTCTTTTTGGTCAAAAAACTTTGAAAGCCTCTCTGATGATGGCTGAGAGATGCACTGAAATTCTCAAGAATAAAAACATTAAAAAGGAAACGCTGGAAGCCACTCGAGTGTGTTGTGGTGAGATAAGGTAAGGAATGCTTCACCCAGTACTCATGGCAAAGTGCTGTACTGAACTCCGTGCTGGGCGGAGCTAAGGCTCTCAGGACCAAAGTGCTGTGATACCTCTGGAAGGAACAGGCGAAGTGGGCAGTTCATACATACAAACCCAGCTGGAACCTGAACACAGGCTAGGGACTCAGGTTCCTAAATCTGACCGGCGCAGACTCTCAACTTACAATTCCAGGTGCTGTTGGTATAGTCTGCCTCATGAAAAGATCAGAGGCTTGTCTCTGACCACAGAGACTCACGTTACAATATGACATAACTTAGAAAACATACTCTTTAATCAGGATTTGTTTACCTTTCTGATGATCCAGTTGATAAAAGGAAAAGCCTGTGTGCTGAGTATTTTCATACAGCATTCTTTCACAACCACAACTTGATGGGAGGATATATTATTCAAGGTTAAAGCTATGGACACAAAAGGGCTCTCAAAACCATATAGCTCCTAAATGTATTGTTTTTTAAAGAGTTTCTATTTATCCTATTTATTTTTTGAGACAGGGCCTCTGACATTGTAAGTCAGGCTGGCCTCAAATCCCACATTCTATTGCCTCTGCCTATAGAGTCTGGGTATTAGCACACCACCACGTCCAGCTTATTATTTCTGGCACATAATAATTGCACATCTGTTTCGTTTTTTAAGTGGCAAATGTGTTCCAATTACCAATATGCCTCTGCAATTAGTTGCATAGTCCATGGAGTTCAGGCTCAGAAATGGGCCATTAACACAAATGTAACACGTTTTTAATTCCAGGTGAATCTCAGTCACTTCTAACTAGTGATTAGGTTTTTTTGTTGTTGTTGTTGGGTTTTTTGTTGTTGTTTTGAGAAGCGAGATGCGGGTTGAGAAAGGGTAGTCCTGGCTGTCCTGGAGTCCTCTATCTAGACCATGCTGGCCAAGAACTCAGAAATCCTCCAGAGGCCTCTGTGCCTCTGCCTCCCCAGGGCTGGGATTAAAAGCGTGCACCAGCATGGTTAGTTTTGAAGTACATAAAATGTTAACTTCCAATAAGTACTTGGCCCCTAAATCTAAATTCAGCACAACCGAGAGACCGATGTCAACAGTATCAAAGTTAAGGAGCACCACTGTCAAGTTCATCTACCAAGCACTAAGCTAATATTCCTTTACCTGGCTAGGGGAGGGGGAAGGAGGACGAGGACCCAGCGCTGCAGTGGCTCTGTCCAACTTCCCCAGCCGCGCAGGGGATCCCTAGGTGAGCTGGAGAGCTGTGCGACCAGAGCGGCTGGCGCTGGCGCCCCTCGCCGGGCTGCAGCACCTGCGAGCCGGGATCCGCACCCGGCTCACGGCGATCCCTCCGGAGACAGCCTCCGGGGTCGGGCCGAGCCCTGGCGTGTCCCGCTTGTCCGCCCACCTACCCGTGTGTGTGTGTGGTCGGGGGGGACCCGCGAGGCACCCCGCGGCCCCACCGCGCTCACCTCCTCGCTGTGCGTGGACGGGCACTTCTTCCGCAGGCGGCCCCAGTTGAGCAGGTTCCCGGTCTGCAGGTGCAGGGTGCTGGCCCGCGCCAGGAGCGCCCCGGCCGCGCGGCTGTCGGTGCCCATGGCAGCAGCCGCCCGGAGCGGGCACCGGCGGCCGCCGGGGACGCGGAGAGCGGGCGGGAAGGGCGGCGGACTCCCTCGCAGGGCGCAGCGGCGCCCCAGGCCCCACAGGCGAGCGCGAGGCTGCCGACTCCGCGCGGCCGCAGCCCGGTGTGCGCTCGGGGGCCCCGCGGAGGCCGGGCGGCGACCGAGAGGCGGGCCCGGAGGGAGGCGCCGGCGCGGACGGCCGCGGCGGCTTCTGCGGGCACCCGGTCGAGCGGCCGGCGCGGCGACGGAGTCGTTTCCTGGAAGACAGTGACTAAGCAGAAACCGCACTCGAGAAAGTGCTTCGTAACCGTTACTCGTCCCGCGGCCGGGCCAGGGGCGGGGCGGGAGGGCCGGCGGGGCGCAGGCCCGCGGGTGACTGGCCCTCGGCCTGCGGCGGGCGTGGCGCCGGGCGGCGGGGCGCGGGCGGCGCCGCGGGCAGCGCAGCGCGCGGAGGGGCGCCCCCTGCCGGCCGGAGCGCGGCGCGCGGCCTGCGCCACCGGCGCCTCGTGACGGCTCGCGGCGCCCTGGGAGCGCCGCTCCGCCAATGGCCGCCGCGCCGAGCCCAGCCGGAGAGCGCGGCCGCCCAGGCTCTGGAAGCTTGGCTGCTGGTACTTCTCGGGAGCAGATGTGAATGCGCGAGTGCGCCCTTCCCGGCGCCCAGCTGTTTTATTTTATTATTTTTTGGCTCTGCTTCGCTCAAGGACCTTCCCCCCCCCCCCACACCTCCTCCCATTATCATTTTTCCTTCAGGCGTGTGGATTTACCCTGTTTGCTGGTACTGTACGAAATCAGAGACCACAGCTTTTAATTTTTCCCTTTCAGAAGCCTATCCTTCGAGAGACAAGGCCCTAAGCCCGTGAAACAGTAAATAATGAGACTGTCACAGGGCAGTTAGTTTCCAGGTAAGTTAAGTGTAAGGAACAGTTTACGACTCACACAAGCTGTGATTCCTCATCATTCTCATTGAGGTTGGCTGGGTATAGTATCAAAATGACCGTGTATTAAGCTTTACTCAAGGAATTTTCACTTTTGTTGAAATGAGTCAGGAATGTTAGAGCCAAATGAGATTTTTCACTGTAAGGGGACACAAACTTTTAAAAAGAAAAACGAATCTGAGTAAACTATTAAGGAGTAAGAAAGGCTAGAAGATCCTTACAGAAAAAGTGAGGCTGATGCTGAGTAAATATTTGTGGGCCCAATGGCTAAGAGACTGGGGATGAGAAGGGTTTTCCCAAAAGCACCCCCCTCACATGACCTATTTAATATAAACAACTGGTTTTTTCTGCTGAATCACTTGACTTCTTATATATTCTCTGAAGTCCGTGTAAATAATATTTGGTTAAGTCTTAGTGCTCGTATCTCCTTAAATATGAATCTTTTCTAGGATCTTTTAAATCTGTTTAGCTGCCAGGTGGTGGTGCACCCATTTAATCCCAGCACTTGGGAGAGAGAGGCAGGTGGATCTCTGTGAATTCAAGGCCAGCCTGGTCTACATAGGGAGTTCCAGGACAGCCAGAGTTATGTAGAGAGACTGTCTCAAAACAAACGAAGAAACAATATGTATATGTGTGTTTGTCTTAATGAGTTTAAGTGCACAGTATGTGTACAGAGCCCCTGAAGGCCAGAGGAGGGCGTCAGATCCTCCACTGGGTAGGTGTGATGAGTTAATAGAAAATATTCAGATTTCTTAGCTCAGTACTTGGCTGATGAACAATAAATGAGAACGATTATTTGTGGTCCTAGGCGTTCCAGAGAGCTCCGTCTCTAGCCCTGGAACCTCTGTTAGCCTGTTCGACTGTCTCCTGTTACCTACCACCTAGCTCCCACAGGTTGACAGTCAATATATGAATGCACAGCAGGCAGCACAGGTTTGTAAATATATGTAAACTTATACATAAAAATCCCCGTGAGCCTGATCAAAACCTAGACCCTTTGAGACTACACGTGGCAGCACACACGTAGGATTCCAAGACACAGCAGACTGAAGCCAGGAGGATCAGGAATTCAATGTAAGCCTAGGCTACATAAGGAGAAACCTATTTCAAAACAACAACCCAGTGGAAAGGGGGGGGGGGCGAGTGCTTTGTTCTTTTAAACACTTTACTATTCCATATTACAGGTAATTTAAATTCTTTAGTGTGTTTGTACATGATTGATATGCTTTTTGTGCCTTGCATATTTTACTTAATGATACCGTTACTGTACCACAGTTTGGTGTTGAAATGAGATCTAGATGCTAAAGGAAGGAGTACAAACCAGAACTGGGTTGCACAGTCATTGTGAGTCTTAGCTTTTGCCTCCAGGAGGGTGTGCTTGCTTGTGCAGCCTCCTCCTTTAGATACACTGTAACCTTTGTCTTCAGGTGCCTTAACACTCTCTTGCAAGAGCTGTGTAAATAGGAGGAGTCACTAACACCAAGCGCTTTTCAATTGTTCCTTTTCATTTCCCTTGACATTTGACCAGCCTGATAGCGAGGTTTGTGCTTTCCTTTCAACCCCATTCCTCTTGACCTGTGACAAGCTCTACCATGTCCCCAATGCATGCAACCATGGAACACTTCTGAAAGCCTAACTCACAAGTTCTACGTATTTAGATCAAAGGAGACAAGAAAAAAAAATGTCATGGTGAATTTCTTGCTGTAGAAAGAGATAACATTTTTATCCCCAGTTTTTGTTTGTTGGTTTTGTTTTGGGGTTCTGGTTTGTTTGATTGGTTGGTTGTTTTGTTTGTTTTGCTATCTGTGAGAACAAACATCATCTGAAGTTTAAAATTATTTTTGTGGAGTTAGTGTAAGAAATTCCAAATAGGACTCTTTTAACTTGCAAACATTTTACTCCTTCTCACCCAGGAAAGGCACTGCTCTAGTCTAGGAAAATGGTGGCTGAGAGCAGTGACCCTTTTCTGTTTGAGGCAGTGACACCTTTGGCTCCCTCCAATTCCTGTGTTCCAGTCCTTTCCAAACTAGCCCATTAAGATAATTCTGACCACAGCTTGTGGGGAAACGCACAGAGTCACCACTTTCCTGAGAATAAAAACCAGGTGTACTTCTTGTCCAGGTGTGTTCTCTCTTCCCAAGCACACCTCTTGATCAAGAGTAAAGATTTGCCCAGATGCTTTAGTTGGAACCACGATCTCTCTCTCTCCCTCCTTCCCTTCCCCCCTCTCTCTCTCTCACCCCAAACTTATTTCTAGCATTAGGAGGCTACCTGAAGTATGTTTCTTATAAGGCAAATGTGGAAACCTGCCATATTGAAGTCTGCTTTGAAACATAACTGCAGCCATTTCAGCTTCCATTTTGTTCCTAAGGTGAAATTAAGTTTATAATTTTAAACTTTTCAACTCTGCTTCCTGGAAGTGGTTGTTCATAGCTGCCACTTAGCAGACCCTGCCAAGGGTCGAGCTGACCTTATAATTTACCACGATTCAAAAGCGTTATAACTCATGCTGTATTATCTATTCACTTAGATGCTTTATTATCTGTTCACACTGTGGTTGCACCCTTCTTTTCTATATACCTGGCTACGCTTTGGATGGACCCTAGAAGACCCTAAGCCCTGCCTCACTTACTTCACTTAGGACAAATCAGCTTAAAGGTTAGTTGATAATACTTTGTGTGCTTAGCCAAAAAACGTAATGATTGCTTTGTAGGGTTAGCCAAAGTGTGTTACTATTGCCCTCCCCATGTCTTCTGTTTCTTTTGTTTGGTTTTTTTGAGACAGGGTTTCTGTGTGTAGCCTTAGCTATCCTGGACTCACTCTGTAGACCAGGCTGGCCTCAAACCCAGAGATCTGCTTGCATCTGCCTCTGAGTGCTGGTATTAAAGGCATGTGCCCGACACCTGGATTCCCATGGTCCTTTCTATAGAAACCCTGTTGTGTGACCTAGTCAATGTCATAGTTAGGCTCTGGACTTCCTTTCTGTGTCCCAGATCTGACCAGTCGTGGGGTGTTGTATTCAGTATTCAATAAATCATCCATATGTAACTGAGACCAAAGTCTGACTGGCTTGTGTGCTATTCTTAGACTAGAACAGTAACGTGGATTGAAATTCTCAACTGTTATTTTAACTCCCTCAATTACCAAGGTGTTGTTTCCATGCTCAGGACTAAGTGAAACCATCCTAACCATGGTGGTCTGTGACAGAGCGAGGCAAGTGCCAAGCAATTGGTTAGGATTGAAGACAGGGAGACGTACCTTCCTTGAGCAACTATGCCCTTCATCAGTGTGAAAAAAAGTATGGCTAGCAGAGGGCCATTACCAAAAGGAGGCTTTAGGTTTGGTGTCTGAGGCACTGGGTTTCCTCTTATACTTGAGTAAGGTAGAATAGTAGGAATGCAGTATCATAACTAGTATATTAAGTCCTACGAGGATAATAGTGAAGTTAGATCATCACATTGCTATTAAAGAAGGTAATCTGGAATAGACAAACTGATAGTATAGTTTGACTGTGGATTTGCTCATTGTTTAATTCTGTGAGACACAGCAAGGAAAGCTTGTGACTGTGGGCTGTCAGGACTATGGCTCCAGTAAAGCTTAATGATGTTTGGCCGAGATTGACCACAATTAGCTCTATATTACTTGACAAACTCACTGCTAGTCATCTCGATTCTGCTTGGTGTAAATAAGTAGAGCCTGGTATTTGTAGAGCCTGATGGTCTTCCACTGGGATAATATAAGAAATGAGTAGGTTATATGTTCTGTCAGTGTTTGGAATTAGAGTTAATTTTTTTTCATTCAATAGCAGTGTTTCTCAACCTGTTAATTGACCCCTTTGGGGTCACATAACAGATATTTACATTAAAATTCACAACAGTTCCAAAATTACAGTTATGA
>CM053744.1:74545502-74566463 GCA_028658305.1 Pachyuromys duprasi
TTAATAGCAGCACTAGAGTGACAGAAGCAATCGGATCTCTAGAAGTTAAAGGCCAGCCTAGTCTGCATAGTGAGTTCTAGGCCAGCCAGGGATACACAGGAGGGATAGCGGGGAGATGGAAGGAGAGAGAGAGAGAGATTATTATCATTGACTGTATTTAAAATTGGTCAAGAAATATGGAAACCTGGATTCTGAATTAACTGTCCCCAAATAGGGCTTCACCCCATGATGAACACAAAGTCAGAAAATATATTTGTCATTAAATTAAGAATCATCATCACTTATTAGAGAAAACCCAGGCTGCAGAAACCAGAAGCCAGAGTCATGGCAGGGACAGAGATGGAAAGTAGCAGAGAGACCTCTGGCAGGCCAGGGATGTTTAAATCTCATTTGTGAAGTGAATAGTATTGCATAATACTATTTTCCATATCTACCTCACTTTCCCCAAAGAAAGACTCTTCTCAACTGGCATCTGAGAACTCAAAGTTCATAAAGGGGTATATTCTTAAGAGTATCAAAAGATATAAGACACATACAATGAGAAATTGCTCCCATGCAAAGGTAGAATTGAGATGTTAATATTCACATATTGAACTCGTCCTGATGTGGATCACCAAGTATAATCTGAATGCTAAGAACCAGAGATTGTCAGCTGTACGTGTCCACATGGATTGTCTTGCCTTTGGGGAAACATACATTGGAAATCTATTTTTAAAACAAGTTTACAGATATCTTTTATATCTCTGAGAACCATTGATCTTGCATACAGATTCTCTTTGATACCTGGTCACAGATTTGTTAAAGAGTCTAATTGTCTTGCCCAGCATTTCTCCTTAAACACGGACATCTTCTGAGTCAGGTGTGGTGGCACATGCCTATAGTCCTAGCTATTTGTTAAGGCGAGGCAAGAGTATCGCTTGAATTACAGACAAGTTTAGGCAACATAACAGGACACTTACTGGAAAAAAAAAAGGTTTTAAAATATATTTGTTGGAGGGGGGAGGGTAAGGAAGAGGGAGAGAGACTGTGTATGTAAAATGAACTTTTATTCTCCTGGTTCAGTTGTTGTCTGGGGCTCACTGATTAGGCCGACTGGCCAGTGAACCCCAAAGATCCTCCTGTTTCTGACTCCCAGGGACTGAAGTGACAAGTACACGTGACTTCCTGGCATTTTACATGATGTCCAGGATGGAGCTCATTTTGGCTTGTACCTTGAGCCCTTTACTGAGTGAACTATCCCCTCTCCCTCCTTGGTTCTTAGTAGGTTAAAATTAGGGTTTAGATATACTTAGGGGTTAAGAGGGCAACCTTGACCTGATTTCAACCAGAGCAGTTTATTATTTTCGCCTGTATGCACCTCTTTTTAAACAAAGGGTTCCTCAGTCCAAACTTGTTTGAAGATTATTGACACAGATGAATTACAAAATCCCGTTCCTCCTATTATCCCCGGATAATAATCTCCTTTTTCTTGTTCTGTTTTGTTTTTAATTAAGAAAGAAGTTTTATTGGCCTTCTAAGAAGAAGTATTACCTGCTGAGAAATTTTCTTCTTCTTTAGTTTCTTTAAAAATTGACACTAATCACAGGTCCAGTTAGTTCCTGTACTCTTGGTGTCCACAATGCAGTTTTCTTATTGTCCTTCTAACTTTCGCTCTGCTCGTGCTGAGATTTGCTGGCTGGTTGTACAACACAGCTCAGTGGCGATTTCATCTTGAAGATCAGCAGACTGTTGTAGGTTGGAGCCAGGCCCAAACTTGCCTTTTGTGAGTTTAATGGAGAGAGAAGTAGTGAGTGTTGATAGGACTCATCTGAACACTTGCCATAAAAGCAGTTGTTCTTTAAAAAATAAAAATTTGAATGCAAACTAAAACTCTGTGTCCAACTGCAAAATGTTGGGCAGTTTTTATGTGTAATGCACTGTGCTGGGAGAGCGGGGCTGGAAATCACACCGTGCCTTAGGGATCTTGAAGTAAAAGTTTTCCAAGAAACCAGTAAATTAACCGACTATTTGGAGACCAGTATGTGCGTGTTTGCCACTGAAGATAAAGAAAATGTGTGAGCCATTTGACCTTGCTGGAGACAAATGTAGTTTAGACTTGACCTTGGACACCTAAATGTGAAATTTTTTTGTGGATTTTACATTAATGGTTCAGGCTTGTGTTCTGAATGTTCGGTCCCCAGTTTGGGGTGCTGTTTTGGAAGGTTGTGGTCACTTGAGGATGTGGGGACTAGCTGGGGGAAGTAGGTTACCAGGGGCAGGCCTCTGTGGGTATCTTGTTCCTTTAGATTGAAGCTTCTGAAATAATGATATAAAATAAATCCTCCTCTTAAATTGTTCTCTAAGGCGTTTTAGTCATAATGCCAAACAAAAACACAAGGCACATTACACATTTTGTAGCCATGGTTCTTAGTGATTTGCGTTTTGTATGGACACATCATAGGAAGCAAGCATACTTTCTTATGTGTCTTTGGAAGCAATCTGGAACATTCTTTTCCCTATCATTGTACTTATTTCCTATTATAACTGATTTTTAAATCCTTGTGTAAGATGTGAGTCTTTGGGAAAGCTTTCGATTACATGTGCCTCTTTGTGCTTTCCTAAAACATCCTGTGTTTACTGCCGCAAGAAGTGCTTTGTCTTTGTTGTATTTATTAGTCGGCCCATTACAGCTAACTTGTGTGGTGTCGAGGTGACCCTACAAGTGACTGATACACCGAACCTACTTAGTGCTAGCTGGGAGCGTTGATGCACTTTACATCTGTGAACTCGGGCGGTTCTCATCACTTTGAGAAAGGTGCTGCTGTCACCTCTACACTGAGATACAGAATGACATGCTCAGGGCATGTCATATGTCTAGCAAGCTGGGACTCTGACCCAGGTAGTCTGTCTAGAGTCTGTAGCAAAGGGCTTTCATAGAGTGGTGGGGAGATTTGGTTGGCTCTTAGCAGGCATGAATGCGTATTTACTGGAAGGTGGATGGAGCACAGGCCACCTGAGGAGACTTCAGCATCATTGTCCTGTCGCAGAGAGAGCATGTGAAATCAGGTGGAGATTTTAGGACAGTTTCTGGGCCGAGGTCCTGGGAGAAACAGAAGACTCCTGCTGTCTGGGGGCTGAATGTATGAGCTCAGAGGTCTCTCACAAGGCTCTGACTTCATGGTTGGATCCCTTGGTTTTTAACTGAAACATTTGGGATGTATCTTTTCTGAATCTTGAACAAATCACTCAAAAGACTGTACTTTTAAGAGAATATGTATTTGATTTGTAAAAGAAGTTTATTAAAAACTAAAAATCTTGTCTTCAAAAGGGACAAATGAAACTAGCAGCATTATCTAAACAAAATGTTCAAGACATAAGGAGAGATCAACTTCTTTTTGGAAGGATTTTGAGTCTAAAGAGCTTCCATAGCAGAAATGTCATGAACTGGCCCAGTTCTCTCTATGCCCCAGATATCAGAAAGAATGTCTACAAAGGCTGGCCAAGAAATACTGCATGCGGGTACCATCTGCCTGCCCCGCGGCTCTCTCCCTGGGTGCTGAGGCCAGGCTGCAGTTCACAGTGTGCATTCACACATGCCCACAGAGGCTATAGGTTAGATGCCACGCATACCCGTGTGTTCCTGCCTTCTTCCCTTCCCATCCTTCTTCTTGACTCACTGAACTTCACAGCAAACTCCCCCACTCATTGATCAACCTGTTTGGGGAAACAGCTGTATCCTTTGTGATCTGTACTAACTCAGTCAGGATAGTAGTATGACACCCTCCGACATCAGGTCATAGGACTTGGGATCTCTGCTTCTGCCAATTTGCTTTTATTTTTGGTTTTTTGGTTTTTGAGTCAGGGTTTTTCTTTGTAGCACTGGCTGGCTTGGAATTCACTTTTTATACTAGGTGGCCTCAGACTCATAGATCTGCCTGCCTCTGAATCTCTAGTTCTGGGATTACAGGTATGCACCAACATGCTTGGCTTCAATTGGCTTTTGTTATCTAACCTTTCTGAGCTATACATTCCCTGTGTGTTGCAAAGATCACAGCCAGCAATTTTGTGGCATGGGGTTGTTATGAGAGTGACTAAAGAAATGTATATAAGGCAATGGCTATGGTCATGGGCCCAATGGCAGAACAGTGGCCAACACACACTAAGCCCTCCTGGGCCAGTCCCACACAGTGGAGCTCCCGGAGCCTCTGAGTCTCCATGGAACACGGTGACACTGGATGTAGTTGAGAGTGGCCTTGCCATGCGCCCCCCTACAGCAGACACGGCCACAATAAGGTTGGACAGAGACTGGGGTTACTAAATCTAGTCTTTTTGTCTGCTGGCAATAAGGAAGATTTTTTTTCTGGGCTACTGGACAGAATGTGCTAGAGCAGCACAATCACCCGCTTATTTATTAACCAAGTCAGGGAAACTTTAGCTGAGGACCGTAACTTAACATTTGGGTCATTAATCTTCATTTGCCCTGTTGCCAGATCCATCTAGATCCTTTAGGGTTTTCTGAACACAGAAAAGCCCAAAGCTGATCCCAACAGAATGATAAAGGAGCAACTGAGGACCTGCCTCTTCATTCCCTTTATCACATACCTCGATGCTGCTCCCAGCTTCCTGAGAGTTCTGCCCCCACCCTCAGGATATAGGTTTTGTTTTGTTTTTAAATGAGATTAAAGTGGAACTATTGCAAAGGTTCCCCTATGAATAAGCAAAAGCTTGCCAAGGCAGAGAGCTCCTGCTGACTTAAAACCAGGCCATGAACGAGGGCCACCTGCTCACCGGGCTTGGGCTGTCAGGGTGGAAGGAGACAGCAGGGCTGGGCTGTAGGAAATGTGCCACTGTGATCCAGGGATTGGGCAGTCTCTGCAGAGGACTCTGTGTTACCTTTTTATAATTGAATTCTTCACTGTGTAGTCAAAGGTAGCGAGAACTCTGAGGTGGTAGGTAGTGACATGAAAAGCCTGGAATCCTGCACTGTGTGAGCAGGATTTGGACTTGATAAGAACTGAGTGGCAAAGGTACATAAGGAGATTCTTTTGAAAATAGATGTTGGTATACTCAGGCAAGAACTTCAGGTTGTTGGGGCTGGGAGCAGTATCCAGTCAAGAAGAAAATGAGCAGCAAGGTAAATACATAGAAAAGAAATGTCAACACACACCCTCCTCTTCCCTTGCTGAGAGGAGTCAAAGATAATAAATACGGTTTTTTTTTTTTTAGCTTCCCCTTATAATAGTCAAAAGCCTTCTAAGTACTGTTTCTTGGGGGGGGGGGTTCCTCCAGAGTAAAAATCTCAGGGACTCAGGCTCTAGACTACTGACATATCCCAGTACCATGGGGCTGGTCATTGTTAGATACTGAGAAAAAAAATACCATGGCCCAAGTAAGGCTCCAACTTTGGCCAATGAGGCCAGGGGAAGCATGATTCCTTCATATCACAGGAAAGCGGTTCCTACCTAGTCCAAACTTGCTTGTTTTATAAATAGCACGAACTGTGAGGACCTTTGTGACATGTTGCCCTGTAACCCAGAAGGTGACTGTATGATGCACAGAGAGCTTGTTTAGGCAGTAGATGGTTTGGGCTATATCCACGACTGAGCTCAGGGCTCAGTGCAAGACTCCTGTATAATCCTGAGACTAGTCAGTTGTCTCCCAGCTCCCTCTTCCCAGGGTCTTAGCCACTGAGTAACCCAGCCCTGCATTTTACTCCGGGGACGTTCAGGTTTCCATGGTAACTTCACAGTCACAGACTAGAACCTTAGTCCTGGAACCTATTTAGCTAGGCCTTGCAACCCTTATTCATCCCCAGTTGACTGACTCTGAGACTTGTGCTGGGAGCCTACAATCTACAGGAAACCTGTGCTGTCCATGTGCAAATTTTCAGGAGAAGACATCTGAGTAAGTGTGCACTTCTAGGTGAAGAGGCAGGGAGGAGGGAGCATAGTCATGGGTGCTCTATGCCTGGCTTGACAAGGATGCCAGGCCAACGGTTTATTCACTGAGCACATATCTGAGCCCTTTGCCCAGACCTAGAGGCAACGGTGGTAAATATTACAGCCCTTGTCAACAACAAGCCAACGGTCTGGTAGGGGTCACTGCAAGCAATCGGAACCACTCAATAAGGGATGCTTCCTAGGATGACCCCAGTGTGTTCTGGGAGCAGAGCTGAGGGTGTCTAACCCAGAGGGCACCCAGGGAGGACTCTGCAAAGGGCAATGACACAGAGGTAGTAAGAGAATGAGTCACAGGATAAGTGTAGATCAAAGAACTCCAGATTACAAAATGATTACACCTAGTTTAGTGGCTGGCCCCAGAGCTAGAAAGGGGTCAGGGAGAAGGGAGCGAAGTGGGGCAGATCATGCGAGCCTCTGTCAAGACCAGATGTTTTCATGACAGCAGCAGGGCACAAGACTTCCATGCATCTATCCTCTCGCTTATAACCTAAGCATATGAGAACAAGAAATTCTCCATTGTATGGGGGCTAACGTTCAAAGGTGTGCGCTCAGAGCTCTGAAAGCAGGGTATCTGTGCTAGAGGTAATAGCTTACCATGGCACCTCACAATGGTCACCGATGTTTACCCTGGGGTATGATTCCATTTCAGACACTGGTGCTAGGGGACCTTGTGGGCCTCCTGCTGCTTTATTCACTCCCCTTCAAGGGTCTGTCATGTACTACATGGCATAATTGTGGGTTCCTACCTTGAGCCTTGCTGCAGAGAAAGGCTCAGCGCCCCAGAAGCAGAAGTGGTAACCTGTGTAGCTTTTGTGTTCTAAATGAGACCATCTTCTTATGAGTTATATGAACATAAACACGTTCCTTATAAAAACTTAAGCATCTCAGAATTGAATACAATAGAAAGGAAAATCTCCTGCTTCCTACCCATTCCCACTCCCCAAACATTATCCTCTGGACTTCAAAACAGTGCTTGGTTTTGTACATCTGGTTCTTTCCTATGGCACTGTCCTTGCTCCATCTGGCTATGTGAAACCAGCCCCAGTCCCTCAGGGCTCAAAATGTCCTCCAGTTGTTTCTGGAAATACCCAGATTGCATGTATCTACATGTCCAAGCCTTGATTGTAACTCTCTGTGACAACTTCTCTGTTCTTTTGTGTTTGATCCTACTCAGTTGTGTCTGAAGCTTGGAAGAGTTCATGGAAGCCAAATGTCCAAGCCATAGGTGGTATCTCCAGTCTTTGGTAAGCAAAACTGGGAGGTGAGTTGCAGGCAGATGTGGCAGAGAGCCATTTGCTCATGTGTATCAGTACTCTTTGCCATCTGGGTCTCCCTGGGTTCTCAACGTCAATGTTGAGTCTCAGGAGGTTTCTTTTGAATAACTGCATCAACCTCTGCCACCCATCATCTATGTTGGTGGCCTAACAATTAGTCTAAGGATGAATCTCAGGATTTAGGAGGCCAAGGCAAGGGAATTGTGAGTCAGGTCAGTCAGAACTACATAGTCGATATCTCAGAGGGGAAGGAGGGAGACCATTTTTTATTAGGCCTCTGTAGCTGAATTACACTGAAACATCTCCTTATAGCTTTATTAAAGCACTTGAATATGACTACTTTTTCATCTTAGTCCTGAAGCTCCTTAATCCCATGCACACATGGGTTCATGAGCCTTCACACACACACATGCACATACACCGCTCTACCGCCTCCCCACACAGATACTCAATATCATGGCATTCCAACCAGTATGGGCTCAGCTGTTACAGGGGCAATCCTCTTAAGCATATGAATAAAAAAAGAATTCTGTGAAATGTTTAGAAAGCAAAAGGATAAGTCTAGAAAGATGGCTCCATGGTTAAGAGCATTTGCTGCTCTGTTAAGGACCTGGGTTAGGTTCCTAGCACCTCTATCAGGGAGCTCACATTGCCTGCAACAACTCCGGTTCCTGGAGACCCAGTGTCCTTTTCATGCCTTCACAGACATTTTGCATACAAGTGGTGTAGAGACATATTCTCAGGCACACATACTTGTACATAGGTGTGTGTGTGTGTGTGTGTAGCTCTGGCTGTTCTGGAACTCACTATATAGACCAGGCTGGTCTCCAACTCAGAGATCCTCCTGCTTCTGTCTCCTAAGCTGGAGTCATAGTTGTGGGTCACCTTGCCAGGCTTAATTAAATAAATCCTAAACTCAAGAAAGAGAAAAGAAAACAAGGGCTCTCGGCGCAGCCTCTTGCTTATTCCAGCCCTGTTCACCTGAGCACAGGTCATAGAAGGCCTTCATCATAAAACAGGATTCCTACAGGATTACAGGTGACTTCACTTTGTCATTCTCTGTCTGTTGGGACAGCCTATCTTGCTTTCAGCAAACAACTTTAGGAAAGAAAAAGACGTGGGTTAAAGACTGCAGGAGAAAAGTGTGTTGCAATAATTTCATCCCTAAACCCCTCAGCCCACCCTATGAAGGGTCACAACCAGCTTTCCCCCCCTGAAAGATCCCTCAGCTTTCCAAGGGAGAGAGACTGCCCCTTGCTGTGAGGATTAATACACACAGCCTCTTCTCTTGAAGGTCAGACCCTTCTCTCTTCTGTCTTCTCTCTCTTCTGCCTTCTCTCTCTTCTGCCTTCTGCGTCAGAAATCTAACCAACCAGGAAAAACGAATCTTAAAATGTAACTGTTACCCTCTGAGGTTGTAGAATGATACTTTCAAAAGCACTGCCCGGCTTCAGAAGAGGAGAGGCCTGCTGTGGAAGACTCATATGCAGCTGGGACAGAAGCTGGTCCCTGAGCATCAGGAGGCCTGGAACTTGAGGAGGAGGAAGGTTGGAAGACTCAAGTGAGATGGACATCACCTTGCCTTCTATGTGATTAGTTAGTGTCAAGCAGCCTGGGCTTCTTACCGGTGGAATGACCAGGTTAAAAGAAGGCAAGTTTTGTAAGAATCTAGCTCCATGGGATAGCAAGTCCATACTGACCCGTGGGCTACATACAGCCACAGATAGCTATGAATGTAGCGAAACACAAAATTGTAACTTACTTAAAACGTTATGAGATTTTTTTTTTTTTTGGCCTTCTATTTTGTAACTTGATTGTGTGGTTCTCTAGTGTAAAATTTGAAGATGATAAGTCATGGCAAAAGGCTGAAAACTCCTGGTATGCAGTTTCAAAGAGTGGACATACAGGCTCTTTGTTGGAAAGCCACCAACTATTTATCAGTGTGTTTAATCATTACTGGCTACAAGAAACTAGATTATGTTAATCCAAGAGGGTTCGGCTCTCTGACATGATATAATTGGTGTTTCAGGGTAAATAGCTTTGTGGCTTGTATCCAAATACCCCCTGGACTTGTGTTAACAGGCACAGTTTCTGTCCTGCCAGGCATTCCTGCGGCCCAGACTAGACCAAACAGGGATCCATCCTCTGTAGGCTCAGAGCTCCAGGATAGCCCATACCCCACAATGCAGAATCCTCTTCAGAGAATCAGATCCCAAAGTGTTCACAATCACTCCCTTCACTGCCTCCATACTTTATTTATATTTGGAATGTAAAGGGTTTATAAAACAACTCAAGACAACTCAGATGTGGTCTTCTCAGAGGCCTCTTGTTAGCAGATTTATTCCCAGAGCCAGTTCTGAGCTTTGCAGGCCCCTAAGCTACAGAGGGTTACAGGAGGATTAGCAAAGGATCAGGGGCTCTTGCTGAGTGAGCAGGTACACTGGCAACTTTCTGCCAGAGTGGCTTTTCTGAAACAGATCTGATCATGCGACCCTTGTACGGATCCACATCTCCTACAGCTGTGTTTGGAAAGTTGCCTCGAAGCCACCTGTGTAATCACCGTGAGAGGGCAGGAGCTGTGAAAACTGCAGATCTCTGGCTCATTATCTGACCTGTTGAATCTGAACTTCTTCACGCAGAGTATTGGAATCTGCTGTGAGCACAACCTTCCCTCCTTGTTCTTCCATTCAGTACAGTTTAAGGAGTAAAGTACACGGTGGGATAAAGCCCAGCTGTGGAACACGGCACTCAAAGCCCGGCAGGATGTGGTTCTATTTGTCACCATCTCATTGTGCGCGCTGGAACCACATCTCTCTACATCTAGCCACACGGATGCATCTCAGACAGTTTGTCTGAGTGTCTTTCTCACTCTGTGGTTTAAAACAGCTTCTGTACCATTCCCCAGTCCCTCGCTCTCTCTTGTTATTCTTTGGTTCTTATTAACTGGCTTAGCCATCATTTCCTTTGTATTAAGTGTGTCTTCTCCACTTATCTCTTGGGTGACACACACATGGAATCATAACCATTTGATTGGTCCTTCCTTCTCTTTCTTCCTTCCTTCCCTCCCTTCCTTTCTTCCCTCCTTCCTCTTTTCCTCCCTTCTTTCCTTTTCCCATTGGACTATAAGCCCCAGAGAATGAAAACCATGCCTTATGCTTGGCTGCTTCTTGACACTGGGTTGGAGCTCAGAGACAGGCGGGAATAAACCAAGATCTTGTTAGACGCCCTGGAGCTTTGTGATTTCAAATTCTGGTGTCTAAAAGACAATGTATTGATCAACGAGAAATAAACACAAGCTATGAGAAAAACCAGGTACTGTTTACTAGAGCTCAAGCCGGGGCTGGAGAGATGGCTCAGCCATCACAGGCTAGGCTCACAACCGAAAAATAAGGGTTAAGCTGGACATAATATATGGGATACATTACAAATAGAGGCGTTGTTGTCCATAAAGCCGCACTCAGAGCCAGTGCTGCACTGGTGGGGTGGTGGACATGGGACAGAGGGGGAGGGGGACTGGAGCTAAGAAAGTCATATTCCAGAGCTTCCAAGAAAAGAGGCAGAGGGCAGGAGTCTGGGTCAACACTGGTAAAAGCACTGTTGATTGAAGTTCTTAGCAGGGATGGGGGATGGGAGAAGCTACAAAAAAAAATTTCTGAGGCCAAATGACTGAAATTCTGCATTATGGAAAGATTTCTGAGGCCAAATGACTGAAATTCTTTATTATGGAAAGGTGTGGAACCAACCCTATGCCATGGTTTCCATTCTGTGGAGCTTGTAGTCCAATGAGAGAGAGAGAAAGGGAGAGAGAGAGAGAGAGAGAGAGAGAGAGAGAGAGAGAGAGCCAAATGACTGATTCTGAATACCACCATGAGGTAAAAATAGAAGCAAAGGAAATGGTAATTAAGCCAGTTGTTTAGAACGAAAGAATAATAGCAAGAGGGAGGAGAAAGGAGGAACTGGTAGAGGGGTTTCCTAAGCAATGAGAGAGAGGGAGGAAGACAGAGACAGAGACTGGCAGATTTATGAAGAGTATTGGCTTGGCTAGAAGGGTAAAGCTGCAGGTTTCATATGGGAGATTGCAGGCCAGAGCCAAAATACCTTGGGCCACTTTGAAATTTTTTGAAAACCTTCCATTGTCCTCCTCTGCTTCAGGCTTAACATCCTTGTGACTACCACAGTCTTTCAGTGTTTTAAGGAAGCCACTGCTTTCCGCAGTCCGAAAGCTAAGAATGTCATCAGGTGGCATCTGCAACCTGGAACAGTTCCCCTACTCGCTGTACCCATGGCCCCACCCATGTGTTCCTAACGTCCCTTGACTTATGACTTTAATCTGTAACTAATAACCTCTGATGGACCCACTTCTTCTGTGGAATATTATCTGGGGAAACCTGACTCCTGGGCCAAGATCACTTATATTTGGCTCCAGAATAAAATCTTTTTTTTTTCCCCTTCAAGGTAAGAGTTGTGGGTTATTGGTTTGTTTTGTTTTGTTTTTAGTGCCAAGATGCAGTGTTACTAAGACCATTAATCATACCAAGTCCTCAAGCAGTGAGAGGTTCATGGTTACATAAAACACCATTGCCACGAGCCAGGGATCAGACAAAATTTGGGCAAAGAGCAGTGAAGAGTTGAACAGAGCACGGCTGGCATTGCTCTGCAGGAGCTCTTGGGCCAACTTAGCAGATCTCATTATGAGGTTTTATAATGAAGGCCTTGTTTGGGGCTTTCAATTAATGGGCAGATCTGGGTGAGTGTTCCTGGCAACATACACGGATGGGAGGGAAAGCATGGAGGTTAAGAACCTCTGGGAAACAGTTTTACCAGGCCACAGAGGAAGACTATGAAAGACAGTCCTGATGAGACCTGACAGGCTAGGGTCAGATGGAAGGGGAGGAGGACCTTCCCTATCAGTGGACTAGGGAAGGGGCAGGGAGGAGGTGACAGAGAGAGGAAGGACAGGATTGGGAGGGGACGAGGGTGGGGCTACAGCTGGAATACAAAGTGAATAAATTGTAACAAAAATTATATTAAAATAAAATTTTTAAAAAACTTCAAAAACAAAACAAACAAAAAAACCCCATCCCAGCTTTCTCTCTGTGACATGCTAGGGTTCAGAGTCTTTTATGATTTAAAAAATGGCCACCATCCCACTTGCTGCTCTTACTGACCATAAGTGGCCCCTCTTTTTTATCTGTTGCTATCTCAAAATGAAGTTATATTATGCAGTGGCAGGCCAGTGGGTTTGCTTGTGTGAACCTGTACTAACACCTCTAAGGCTCTGAGCCTTTTTGATGTCTGCAGGGGCCTTTGAGAGAAAACTCCTGGCTGGCCTTCCTCAGAATACCACCTCCGGTTTTGTTTTCCAGCTATTCAGTTTTAGCTAGACAAAGAGCTGCCCTTTGTGAGTTGGCTGAATCTGCTCCCAGGGACGTGGTTAGTCTCAGTTTACTCTTACAGCCTTTGTAGATCCTTTTGTCTTGTTTTTCCAGCTTGGCCTGTATCTACAGGTCTTTTCCCCTCATGGAAAAGTCAATAAAACAATACTCGCTCCTTTGATTTCTCGTGGAATTATGGACTTATGGTGTTGGAGAATCCCACGAAAGCGTGTGGTCTGGTCCCTCACCTACTCTCAGAAGTAGATACACATGCCCCTGGTGCCGGAGGCTCCTCCAGCTTTGTCGTCCGCCTCACCCTGCCCCTTCAGCCCCAGCTGTGTAAGCACGGCCACCGTTCTGTCTCCCCTTCCAGCGTTTCCCTATTGTAGAAATGCCGCAGCGCCTGACTAGTAGATACATGCAGTGTTGGCCCTTGTTCAGTTGCTGCCTGTTTCTGCCACTCTTTCTCATTAAAAGAGAGCAAAGTGTGAATGTGGGCTGGAGACAAGCCTGGGCTGTTAGCACCTGAGCCTGACCATGGCTCTGGCATTGAGTTTTCTGTTGCCCTCAGGTTAGCACTCTGAACATACATTTATTTATTTAGCTATTTATTTTACTGGCTCTAATTAGTAGTTTACATTGTCTCTTGAGAACATGTTAAATATTGCTGAAAATGCTAAATATTGAAAATGTCTTCTTAGCGGTTAAATATTGAAAATGTCTTCTTAGCGGTATAGAAGTGTGTGTGTGTGTGTGTGTGTGTGTGTGTGTGTTTTAATTTCCAAATTCCTTTGTCTTTATCTGGTTTTGTAACATTTCAGGGCCAGATACATTTGTCTGAGCACCTTCAGCTAGCCAATTCACTTTTCCATAGCAAAATAGCATCACCCAGGCATGGACATTCATTTATTGAGGCTGTTAAAATAAAAGTTCACAAGCAAATCCAAGAATGTGGTTATGAAAGCCAAGGCCTGTTGCCAAAGGAAGATTGTGTATGTGTGCACTGCTGGTAGATCATGTGCTACGTTATGCAACATCTGACCGTTGATCCCTGGATGCCATCCAGGGAGTAGCTGTATGCCTAGGGAACGGCTCGTAGCCTTGGTGGGAACTCATCGTCTTTGGAGTTTCAACATAAACAGTCTCACATCTGACAAGGCCCAGCTGTTTTTCAGGCCTGGTGATCTTGCTTGTAGTACCCAGGGTAAGTCCTCTGAATGGGCCAGTGAGGAGCCAGCTCCAAGCTTACAGTAGGGATTCTGGATATTCCCAGAGATCTCCGTGGTATGCTGTAGCGCGATGATTTCAATGCGGCAGCTCCCAGTTTGCTCTGTTGAAGTTCAGCAAGCAAGGCAGCTTGAAAAGAAGAAAAGTGTTACATTTAATACCATCACGTTGACCAGAACAACTGTTACTATCAGAAATCACTTGGGATAAAGGCAGTTTGGGGAGTTCTACTCCACAGTTTGGGCAGAAAACAGAAGTGACCTAGAGAAAGCGCTGCCTGGATACAGGTCAGCAGTTGCTTTATTTGAACATGCTGTATTGGTTTGCAGCCCACAATCAACTCAAAGCTTGCCTGCTATGATTGGCGAAGACTCAGGGGCTTGTTAAAGAATGTATTCTCAAATTAGATTAAAGTGTACCTGGACATTCCTGAGTTGCATCTTGCTACATAAGAAGACAGCTTTGGGATAAGTGTAATCTGTCATTTACCCCTCTGTTTTTAAGAGATTAGTCAAAACCCTGTGTGCCAACACCACTTTCTCTCCCTGTTATAATGGGCTCATTTGCTTTCAGTATGAAGTACACATGAATTTATCATACCAGATTACTTGAGTGATTCTGTGTGTTTTCCTCATATTTTTACTATGTTCTCTCTCTCTCTCTCTTTTCATGATAGGGTTTTGTTTTTGTTTTTGTTTTTTTTTCAGATAGGGTTTTGTTTTTTTTTTTCTGTGTAGTGTTGGCTGTCCTACAATGCACTCTGTAGATCAGGCTGGTCTTGAACTCACAAAGATCCACCTGCCTCTGCCTCCCAAGTGCTGGGATTAAAGGTGTGCATCACCATGCCTGGTCATATTTTTACCATTCTAGTCATAGAGACCATTGCTGAACAAAAGATAGTGACATAAATATCTTTCAGGTTCACAAGCTTGAATATAAGACATCAGGAAGGCTCAGACAGGAGGATGCCTCAAGCGTGAGGCCAACTGGGGCTATAGAGTGGGTTCCAGGACAGCCTAAGCTACATAGCAAGATTCTGTCTCAAAAACAGAAAAACAAACTACTAACCAAAATAAAATAAAATGAAGACAGAGAACGTCAGCCCCCTAACACACTTTCTTCTCTTTCAAAGTTGGTGCTGGTTTTGGCTATGGACAGCTGTGGGCTCTGGTTATGGAAAGTGCAATCATGCCTAACCTACTGACACGTTAGTAAGGGTTAGGCCATGCATACAATGGCCCCATAAGATCAGACTGGAGCTAGACAATTCTTGGCACCCTGTGATCTCACAGTGATTGTAAGGTTGCAGCAGAAAACATTACTCACATATTTGTGAGGCTGCTGGTATGAATACCTAAGCTGCGCCTATCCAAAACAAAAGCAGAGAACCATAATTATGTAATGTACACAATACTTGACAATGATAGTAAATGACTATGCCACTGTTTTATGCATTTGCTATAATATCCTTTTTATTGGTTTTGGAGGTGCTGTTTTTACATTGGGAAAAAAAAAATAGCTCCCTGTAGGGCTGGAGAGATGGCTCAGAGGTTAAGAGCACTGTCTGCTTACTCTTTCAGAAGTCCTGAATTCAATTCCCAGCAACCATGGTGGCTCACAACCATCTATAATGAAATCTGGTGCCCCCTTCTGGTGTGAAGGTATACATGCAGGCAGAACACTGTACACATAATATATCAATCTTAAAAAAAAAAAAAACACAACACAACTTAAAAAAAAAGCTTCCTGTAAGAAGGTAGTTTATGTTAACTCAGCGGCAACCTCACATGTCTCCTCACATATCTCTCGATCACAACAGTTCCCACTAATACTTGATTTAATCTTGTATTGTGCACCAGGACCTCAAAACCTGCTGCTAATTTCACCATCAAGAGACCAAGAGGAACGACATCCTTGGAAACAGGATTAAAAGCAGTGAGGACCCGAGGGTGGGAAATGAGTAATGATTGCTGGGTGCCAGTATGTTATGTCCCATTCGCTCAAAGCCGTCAAATCCTGATGAACAAGAATAAGAACGATGCAAGTGTTAAATAATCTTCTTTATGGAAGGCAATGCGATTAAGATGCTTGCATTAGGGGCTGTGTCACGGAGAAACTCCAGTGATCTGGACTAAAGACCAGGCATGGAAGGCATGCCCCTGCCAGCAGCATGGCTATCAAAAGCAACGCCAAAGGCTGACCTCAACCCTGAAAGAAAAGGCAAGATCAGGCAATGGTGCTGGGTTTACTATTAGCCCCAGGTGAATTAAGTGGTTAAAAAAATTTTTCCTCACTATGTAATGTGTAAGGAATGCCTAGTCTCTGAATACCAATGTAAAGGCAGTTGAGGAAATTTTGGAAACTCTGCTTTAGTTGACTTCAGGGAAAAATTATTTACTAGGACAAATGTTTAATGTAGATAAAAATCTCCTGTGCTGGAAATGAACGCCTGACAGGACTTTCACCTTTAGGAGGGCATGCCAATGCTGGGTTAAAGTCTTCCAAAGAGAGATCACAGTCTGGCTGGAGGGTACTGATGAAGCTCCAGGTTGAAACCCTCTGTGACCTGTCATAGTGACTTTGCGCAAGAGTGTCACTGCGCCTTCACTGCAAATGTGCAGCAGGAATAGCGAGCCACGGGAACTCAGCCCTCCTCCCACGCTACTCCCTTGAACTGCCATGCTGGCCAAACAGAGAAGCATTGCTTAGAGAAAGCTTTCTTTCCGTTAATAATGTCCCCACACATTGCCCTTTTATTGGCAGCACCCTTACATCACAATATCGAAGTCTCTGAACTGCCCAAGCCATTGCTGTAATATAAAGACACAGGTGCATTCTTGGGGGATCAAAGCATCCGTGACAGCATTATGACTTGCTTGGATTTAAGGTGATTATTCTCAAGGAGTGTAAGGATGGCATCTGAGAGAAGACAAGAGATTTGCCCATGGTTTTAAAGGGTTTACCAAAGATGAGCTTGCAAAACTCTAGCAACAAAGTAGACTTGGGCCTGGTTGAGGATGACATCTAGGAACTCCTGAGGAAGGGACTAATGAAGAATTGTTGGCACAAGCAGAGGAGCACATAGCTGAAGAAGAGACAAGAAAAAAAGAGACCAAAGAATTCAAAAAAGGAGAAGGCAGCCGAGAAGAGTCACAGAATTTAACTGAAGTGTTGTAGTCATCAGTAATCTTTAAAAGTTTGGAAATATGACTGCAAGACCAAACATTTTCATGAGTTGAGAGGAATATTCAAGGTATGTTGTCTGTTTAAAAGCAAATCTGTGACAGGGAAAAAGGGACAGGTGAAGCAAAGCATCATGGACTGCCATGATCTGTATCTTTATGTTACAGCAATGGCTTGGGCAAAGGAAAAAGCAGTGTGTGGAGGGAAGATATCACTTCAGTAGTGTGATGTCAGTGCCTTGCCGTTACAGGGGCGAGGTGTGGGGAAACATTATCAACAGTGAGGAAAACCTTGAAAGATGTTTCTCCAAGCAATGCTTCTCTGCTTTGCTGGCATAGCACTTCAGGAAAGCATCTTGGGAAAAGGGCTGAGTCACCATGACCAACTGTTCCTGCTGCACACTGAAAGGACTTGTGTCCCTCACTAAGCATACCAGGCAAGGCCTTCGTGAGAGATTCCAGCAGAAGACATTGTTGTTGTAGGAGGTGACAGCTCTGTGTGTTATCACCCTGAAGACCCTCTAGTGAGAAGACACATGAGGTCAAGAATACTGGTAGTCTATCCCTGAGGAACTAAGGCTTACATCATGATTGTTAACCAAAAAGTATTAAAGCAAAAAAGTAAAAAAAAAAGTTTAGTTGGATATGGTAGTTTATGTCAGTAATCCCAGCACTCAGGAAGAAGGATCAGGAATTCAAGGGTATTGTCGACTACAGATTAAGTTTGAGGCTAGCCTGGACTACATGAGAACCTGGCTCAATTAAAAAAAAAAAAACAGAAAAAGAGCTTATAGAATAAGGGTGTAAAGAAACTATTTTTGTGCAACTCTACATATTTGTGCTTTTATCAGTATTCTAAGATGAAAGTTTTAAAAAGTTTTGGCAAAAGTACGAAAAGATGAATTTATTATTGAAGAATAAATAAATAAATAAATAAATAAATACTAGTGTGACCTAAATGTATGTTGTCTATAAAGTCTGTAAGAGTGCAGAAGTCCTGGACCCCACAGTCACTCACCAGTCACTCACCCTTTAGGTTTGGCAGCCTCTAAGTTTGAAATTGTGCATTCACAGTGACTTTTCTGTTTATATAAACACACCCTAACCCCTCTGTTACATTTGCAGGCAGTATTCATATAGTAACATGCACTTTGTAGCCTAGGCAAGCTAGGCTAGCTCATGAAGGCTAGGTTCCTTATAGGCTATCCCATGTAGGTTTATATAAACACGATCTATGACATTCATACAATAATATTGGATACTGATGGATTTCTCAGAGTATATACCATTTAATACATGACAAAACATTTCAGAAACAGCAATGTCAGAGGCAAGAGTGAGGAGTAAATCTAATGCAGTGTGGAGGTAGGGTGGAGACCCACATTTTCTGCTGACCCAACATACCCTCACAGTGGCTGGAGAACAGGATGTTAGTTCAGAGATGGGTGAAGAATGTTTGACTCTGAGTCCACAAAGCGCCTGAGCAAAGTCCAGTGAGAAAGTCACTTTTCCATAGTCCATTTTATAGCAATGGTTCTCAACCTTCCTAATGCTGTGAGCCGTTAATACAGTTCCTCATGTTGTGCTGACTCCTGAAACTCACAGTTTGAGAACTACTGCTTTAGAGAATGCTGCAAGGGTACAGAACCACATCTAGTAATAATAAAAAAAAAAAGACTTAATTCAATGCACACAGATGCCCCCCCCACACCCCCACAAAATATCCAAATTATGGGCTGGGCTGTGGCTCAGTAAGTAAGTAGTAAGGCAGTTGCCTAGCACATGCTATGCTCTGGGTTGGATTTTCGGCATTGAGAAAGAGAAAAACGAAACCAAACCAACATAATTGCTATCAAATATAGAAAACCTACCCATGAGATATCTACAAATGATACCATGTGCTTTCCAGGCTCATATAATCACACCTGAGACCCACCACTGATGGTTGAGTGATTGCTTATGATGCTACTGGGTTGACTTGGTTCATCGTACACACAAAGGTAAGGAAAAGGCAGTCTGAGATCCAGAATTTTAGATGGAGATCAGAAGGAGGCAGGAGAAGAGTTTTAGGGGCTGCTAGTCTACTTACTGAAAAGGGCTGTTTGGATATTAATAGACTTCTCATGGAATGTGAGGATGAAACTTCCGCCAATCTGATTGCTTTGGACACTGCTTTTAAGTAATTCAGACATGTCTTAGCTACTCAATCTAATTGTACAGTATAGTATATGAGGGCATAGGTGTCCCCAGGCTCTGGCATAAAACCTCATGATTATCATGTTCATAGACAAATAAGGTTAACAGGTTTGGCATAATAAGGCAGGTTTAAAATTAGGGTGTAACTGTTCTTTTGCTATTTTGTGGGTTCTTTCTTTTACCCTCCTCTGTCCCCTTTCTTCTATCCTTTTAACTGTTCCCTCTTTCCCCACCATACCCTCCCCAGTGCCACAACACTAGATAAGAGAGAAAAAAGGAGAGGAGAAGAAAGCCTCCATCTTATTGTTTGAGACAGGGTCTCTCACTGAACCTGAAGCTTACCCGTTTGGCTAGATTGGCTGGCTAGCCCCGGTTATCCTGCTGTCTCTGTCTCCCCAGCACGGATTGGGATTGTGGGCTCACACCAACACATTCAGCTTTTTTTCCCCCCACAAGATTCCCAGCTTCTTGAGTGGGCTCTGGTGTCCTGTGTGGGCCACAGAGCATCAAATTCAGACCTTCAAGCTGCAGCAAAGGCTTCAGCCACTGAGCCATCTCTCCAGCCTCTCACAATTTTATTAATTACCTACAAACCCTGGATAGATATTTAAGTTTGTCTATTATTTTTTTCAAGTAATACAATGGGAAGGCTAAGTGATGGTGCATGGATGTCTAAGATATTATTTAGTTATGTGCTTTGTCAACAGTGACAATTATATTTCCTTAGGCTTTAAAGGTTTAAAATGATCCAAATGGCGGCTCCAAGTTTTAACCCTTTCTTGCCAACTGCAAAAGATCCCCATTCAAGCATTTTAGAAAGCTTGGGATATCATTTTGATCTACTGATTTCTGCCAATAGGGAAACATTAAAAATCTGTTTCAAGAGAAGTGGAAAAACTCAGGTTATTTCTCGGTCTGAAGAGAAGTTTGTATGCCCCTTTGGCCTGGAAGGTAAGCTTCAGTCTAGCAGGTTTACAGGAGCAGTATCATCTAACATAACATGTGCCTTTCTGTACATGATCCTAGCTGGGCTGGTTCAGGGCTCTCCCACACTTGATTTGACACCTCTACCACAGAAATGATCTGAGAAGCTTAGTAAAATGAGTTTATAGAAGAGATAATGATTCCAGTCTTCACCAGAACTGTGCAGGTACACATACTCATTTATTCTTTTGTTTGTTTGTTTGCTTTTTATTTTTATATTAATCACAGGTTATGTACTTTGTATCCCAGCCATAGCCCCCTCCCTCCCTCCCAATCCTCCTATCCCTCGCTCATCCCCTCCCTGCCCCTTTCTGAAATCCTCACTTAGAAAGACAAATGGTATGGACATTGGATGTAGGAGAAAACAAGTAACAGAACAGGGGCCTACCACAGAGGGCCTCTGAGAGACTCTACCTAGCAGTGTTTCAAAGCAGATAAGACTCATAACCAAACCTTCGACAGAGTGCAAGGAATCATATGAAAGAAGGGTACTCATTTATTCTAACTTTTCTTTTTCTATAGTTATTTAAAGATATTACAGGAAACAACTCAGCAGAAAATCCCTGAGTTCCTTGGAGGCTGATTGTCTCGTGTGCTCCCCCTAGTGGAGGGGGCACAACAGTGTCTAGTCCAGAAGGAGGAGGCTCATTGGTAGACTCATGCAATAGCAGACTGTTTATCTCCCACTTCCTTGCTTGTTTGCAATTAAGGATACCCTAAGATACCTCTGTCTCTCCCTCCCTCCCTCCCTCCCTCCCTCCCTCCCTCCCTCCCTCCCTCCCTC